>OZ005704.1:2400000-3000000 GCA_963930775.1 Cliona cf. orientalis
GGTTGGCAGTAGCTGGTACAGCATAATGAAGAAGATCATCCACTGAAGCAACAAACATTTGATTGAGATCACTGCCTCCTAGGGTGTAGATTCTGTCATCAATAGCAACCAGCTGCAATGTTTCGGCAAAATTACCCGTTGGTAGTGCACACGTTCTGTACCACTGTGACGTGTCTGGCTTGAAGATTTCAACTATTGCGGTGTATTTGTTTAACTGCAACATTCCACCCGCCACTACAAGTGCTGATTGAAGGCTCAAGACACCTGGGGATGACCTAGCTGTTGGCATGGGAGGAAATATCTGCTTCCACTTTCGTGTTTTGAGACTTTCTTCATATGTGTACACCTCATTTGTAGCTTCATTACGTTTATTATCTCCCCCAACAGTCACTAGTTTGCCATTGATTTGACCAAGGCTAAAAAATGTGACAGGAGGTGAGGGTAGAGGTGTGGTCCACTTGTCTTCCGATGGATCATAACAGCAGATGGTACGTGCTGCTACATAGTAGATAATGCCGTTGATGACTACAGCATATGCTTGTTTTGATCGACCATGAGTTGGTAGTTGAGCACACTCTTTCCAGGTGATATCAACCTGAAGAATCTACATGTGTGCATGCAGTTTAGCAATGTCAATAAGACTGTTTCACACTACCAAAGTTAATATACACTGACAATGGCTGTGGATTATAATATCTTAAGTGACTAAGCCAGTCAGTGGCTATAATAACCTCTGAAATCAATTCAGATAGGTACATGTCACAAGGGCTACTGATGTAACATTATAGCTCCTGGACTATTGACCCTCAAGCACTTTGCTAGTGGCAGGAAGCTAGACAAAAGGGCAGAGAGGTTGAGGGTATCAGATAATACAGTGTTGGGCAGGAGCTTGTCTGGTTTCTGGTTCATGATCTGTCATCAGCATAGCATCATGAAGCTGTATGAATACTAATGTATTGATTCAGCAATTTTTGCTCAGGCAAAGAGTTAGGCTAGGCCGAGAACAGGTTTGGCTATCTACCTGCATTTATCTGTATTACACCCAGCATATTAATTTTAGTGGCATAGTGGAGCACTATCACTAGATAGCTAGACTAGCTATTCCTAAGCACCATTAATTTTATGGCGATGGGAAAGCTAAAATGACTTGTATAAGCCGAAAGATTTAAAATCTGTATCAGGCTGAAAAAAAACTAGAATCAGGCCTGTAGCCACACTCATTATAGAAGAGGAACTCCAAAGGGGGCACATGAAATACATGTACAGAGCAACTGCGATGATGTGATTTTTGCTTCACTTCTGCATGGCAAGTTCAAATTTGATAGCTCACTTCGTAGGGTCACCTTTGCATTTCTTCACAAACAAACGTACTGATAGTATAAAACAAGTAGGGAGGCACCATTAGTATAGAAGGATTGTGACTATGGCTGGAGTGTGGTGCACATTTGTACTGCGAGATAATCTTACCATACAGAAGTGAACTTGTATTGGCATTTATGGGTGATCACGTGCAGTTGCTCTATACACCAATGGGCGTAGCTTGTAGAATCATAGATAATATTATCACCTAGAGGTATCAGTCTTAATGCTTTAAGTTAATGTTACTCGCTGGCAATAGTCCTAATACTAATTTGTACTCACCTGTTTTTCAGTAGCCAGATACCCTCTTGTTTTACTGAGCTGCTCAGTCATAGCTGAGATGGTGGCATCTTTCTCTTTTAGAGCTCTGGTCTTTGCTTGAAGCTCATAATCTTTTCTTTTGATGCAGGTAGCATTAATTTCGATGGTGTTATCTTTTTCTACAATATCGGCTTCTAGCTCTGAGATAGTGCATTGAAGAGTGATATTTTCTAACTGCAACTTCTTGTTCATTTCTCTCTCCTGAAGTAGGCTCTTTGAATCATTTTCAATCTTGGTCGTATTCAATGCAGCATGTGATTTCAATTCTTGCAATTCAGCATCCTTCATTGATAGGACTAGCTGGTGTTGAGTGCTCAGATGTTGAATTTTGAATCTGAGTTGTTCTACTTCATTGCCATGGGCCAGTTTCAGTCGATCCATTTCTGTAGTTTGTTGTTCCTCCTTAGTTTGAATTTTTTGGCTTAGTGATGAGATTTGGCTTTCCATTTGTCGAATGATCCCATCCTTTCTCTCTCCCACTTCAGCAAGGGCTCGTCTATCCTCATTAACTGCTTCAACCTGTCTTAGCATCTCCAATCGATTGGAGTAAAGGGCAGGAAACTGTGCCACCATCTCCGCTAGTCGTTCAACTATCTCACTGGCACAGGCCCTTGACTTGGGATGATTACTGATACATTTTTGAATGAGATCCATCAAAGGGTGATCCTTACCAATGGTCTGAAGAAACACCTCACGTCGCTCAGCTTCTGTGACTGGAATCAGTCTACCATCAAGCTCGGTGTGAATTGGCCCAACCTGTGGCTCTGGCCACTGACCACTGAATACATGGATCATCAATGCACCATAGGAGAACTCATCCACACTGGTATCATATTTGGGGTTTGCTATCATCACCTCTGGTGGCATGTAGGCAGGGGTGCCAGGAGCCTGGGTCATGCGGCTGACTTGTAGGGGAGTCAGATTGAGGATCCTGGCCACACCTAGATCAGAAATCTTGGCTGCCATATTGGAGGCGAGAAGGACATTGTTAGAAGAGAGATCTCGGTGAATGATGGGAGGAGTTTGGCTGTGTAGGTAGCACAAGCCCAGAGCCACATCATGAAGGATGGAGTAGCTGATCTCTCTTGGGAGAAATTTGACTTGCTCGATGCAGGAGGTGAGGTTTGTGGGTAGGAACTCCATGACCAGGATGGGTGCTTGCATTTTTTGCTGGAAATGAACTCCCAGAAACTGGACAATGTTGGGGTGACGTACTTGACTGAGTAGACGACATTCCTCTTCAAACCTTCGTACAGTATAGCTGGCATCTCCCTGCCTTAGCAGCAGTTCATGGATCTTCTTGCCAGCACATTTCAGTCCCATGTACCTCAGCTCCAGTACAGTGGCATAGGAGCCATGTCCCAGCTCTTTGTCAGTCACTCTAACTTCAGTCAGCTTGTAGGGATCAAATCCCGTGAAGGTTGCTCTAACTGCACTCATGATTGAATCAGAATCACTATCAATCAGATAGCTAAGTTCTGAGTCCGAATTTCACAACAAGAACTTGACCATCCTGCATAGGCATGCAGGTAGGCATCATCGCAGAGAGGCGATCTTGACCACGAAGACACATCCTGCCCACCGTTGGGATTTCCGGCGTATAAAAATTTTAATGATCACTGCACCATGGCCATCAGCCTGACCGTGAACGCACGTGGACTGTGGTCACATAATCCAAACCATGACTTCCTAGTAGCTATAATTATGTACGCCATCGACGACCACAATGTCATGTAGCTATACAGGCCAAGTGCTGTAAATTACTTAACCACAACCTCAGCCTCAGGAATGTGATAATGATTATCTCATCCTAATTCTGTGATATGTTTATCTTGTTTTGAACAACTCCTACACTTTATGGTAACCTCGTGCATCTAATTTTAATGCATATTAATAAAGTATCTGATCGTATTAAAAGTCGGGCCAAGGATTCTCATAGTCTAAAATGTAGGGTTCCTCTGTACACAGAATTGAGTCTTTCCAAAATTTTATCGTCATCCAGCCAGCCTCCAATCACTAGGATCTCTGTAGATGACAAAACAGCAACTGCAGCACAATACTGTCGAAAAGGTGCGTCGCAGATGTTGACCCATGAATTAGTTGAGGAAGAGTACGCGTCAACGTTTCTTGTCTTGCAATGGATTGTAGCAGTAGATGGTACATGCTGCTCATGTATGCAGGTAATTTAGCACTGGTTTTATAATAATAGAAACTTATGCTTAAGGCCATTTCAAAACTAGAATAATTATTATTTCATCAAGAGCTTCACTGTACTGTGTTATTGCCGCTTATGCTGCTCGATAAGCCCTTGCTTTCACACTGTAGCTAGTATTAAATTGCACTGATAATGGCTGTAGAGTAATAGCACATGAATTAGCTAAACCACTTGGCATGGTATTACATGTAGCTACTGAACTCACACTGACAGTCCTATGAATTAAAGCATTCATACATATGACATGCATAAGCCATTTTTGCCATGATAATTGTTATAAAGTTTATCCAAAAGGTAAAGCTAGAATTGTTTCACCAAGAGCTTCACTGTGTTATTGCCGCTTACGCAGCTCGATAAGTTCTTGCTTTCACACTGTAGCTAGTAATTGCACTGATAACGGCTGTAGAGTAATAGCACACATGAATTAGCTAGACCATGTACACAGGGCACGGTATTATGGTACATGTAGCTACCTGCCTACTGAACTCACAGTCCTCAGTAGCGGATCCAGACAGGTTTCCATAGTTTCCGTGGAAACCCCCTTTTGGCGGACTTGAAACACGAGCACTTTATGGAGTGGCTGTGATTTTCAGGAAATGGAACCCCCTCTCTGGCTACAGACCAAAGAAAATTGCTGCTATGGCTCACCTTAGCATGTGTTAGCAGAGAAGTTGTTCGAAATCAGATCGATTGGGCTGGTAGTTTCGCTCAAAACGATCGAAATGGGCGGGGTTCACTCAAAAAATGGGCGTGGCTTGTAAAAATTTGCGCGCAACCGTGTAATAGAAACCCCCTTCAAGAAATCCTGGATCCGCCACTGGTCCTATATATTTAAAGCATTCATATACATGCATAAGTTTGTCAATTGAGCCATTCTAAAGTTTATCCAAAAGGTAAAGCTTGGCTATTGTAAGCATGAGGTTGTCTGACCTCCTCTGGTGCAGCCTTACTGAGCCTGAAGAATCTATAGATATACGATGTCATGTATGCAAGCAGTTTAGCAAGTAGAGTAAATTAAATAGTACCGGTATGGCCTTGGTGGAATCAAGTGGAATACACAATGCAACAATTGCAAGTTCTCTAAAACTATTATATACTTTTCCAATCTTGAAACACATGCAAGTTATATACAACCCCAGGGATCGATGAATTAATTGGCACAATAATAACTCTCATAATATACCTGTCCAGTATTGTGTTCATCTTGTTTTCACTCATCATCATACAAAAAATGCACTCATTTACATTAATTCTCACATATGCATTCTATTATATTAATTCTCACAGTCTAAAATGTAGGGTTCCTTTGTACACAGAATCAAGTCTTTCCATATCAAAATCATCCAGCCATCCTCCGATCACTAGGATCTCTGTAGATGACAGAATAGCAACTGCAGCACCAGCCTGTCGAAAAGGTGTATCACAGATGTGGACCCATGAATTAGTTGAGCAAGAGTAGATGTAGACTTTTGTTGATATACTTTCGAATCCTATTCCCCCTCCTATAGTAAACAGGTTCCCAGCTAGCATGGATACAGCGGGCACATAGGTCTCTGTCTCACAAAGCTCCTTCCAAGTCGATTTTAAACTAGTGTCTCGGCTAGGTATGTGAGTGATCTGATTGGCAGTAGCTGGTACAGCATAACGAAGAAGATCATCCACCAAAGCAACAAACATTTGATCAGTGTGTTCACTGCCTCCTAGGGTATAGATTTTGTCACCAATAGCAACAAGCTGCAATGTTATACTGGCAATGGAACAAAAACCTAATTTTGGTGGTAGCTCACAAGTTCTGTACCACTGTGGCGTGTCTGGTTTGAGGATTTCAATTATTTCCGTATACTTGTGTAACTGTAACATTCCACCCGCCACTATAAGTGCTGACTGGAGGCTCAAGACACATGGGAATGATCTAGCTGTTGGCATGGGAGGAATTATCTGCTTCCATTTTCGTGTTTTGAGGCTTTCTTCATAAGTATACACCTCATTTGTAGCTTCATTACGCTTATTATCTCCTCCAACAGTCACTAGTTTACCATTGATTTGACCAAGGCCAAAATATGTGACAGGAGGTGAGGGTAGTGTGGCCCACTTGTCTTGTAATGGATCATAACAGCAGACGGTATGTGCTGCTCCATAGTAGACAATGCCGTTGATGACTACAGCATATGCTTGTTTTGATCGACCATGAGTCGGTAGTTGAGCACACTCTTTCCAGGTGATACCAATCTACATGTGTGCATTCAGTTTATCAATGTTGATAAGACTATAGCATTGACTATAGTTAAGGTACCATTAAATTGCGTGGGCGTGAGGTGGGGGATATGACACCTAAACCACATCAAAGTCATTAGTGAGGTGCATGCTGTGAAACCACGCCCTTTTAATTGCACAGGTCTCAGGGGTGTGGCTGCTAGAGCCGGAAGTGTTCATTTAATATCCTCCATGGACCGGAAGCCGAGCCGGAAGGGAGGGGCCAGGCCACGCCCAAAACAGCCCCACCCTGTTCCCCAAGGACCACCATTCTCAATCAAGTGCCTACTAACCACCGGATGTCCACCGGAAGCCCACAATCAATCCCAATTAAAACACACAGCTTCCTCAAGGCCAAAACACACACAAACACTTGGAGGCCGTTCTGCCACACCGCCCACGCAAGAGCTCACCTCATTTCCTGTGTGGGCGGGGCAACAACACGTCATCGCAACCACATCCGCTTCAAACCATCGTCAGCTTCCGTCCAGCCGTACAGGCCCCTCGGTCGCACCGCCGTACAGTGCCTCATTAACAGACATGGCCTCACCTTTGACCTCCTGCCACGCCCCCAAAGCCTCCTCGCGGGGTTCAAAGGTCACCACCGCTTCCGGGACACGCCCACCTATCGCCGAGGCCAAGTCCCAGGCGCCGATGTCCAAGCACTGGCCCGTGAAGCCACGCCCAATCGGAAGCAATAAAACCTGCATTAACGCACACGCACACACTCCACACAGTGCCAGGAACACGCCCACACGCTTAATTAGGCCTATTTAGCTTTTTTTTTTTTTTTTTTTTTTTCAAGGCGACCTGAACACTAAGCAGAAAAAAAAATTGTCCAAAAACCACCATATAATCGAGCTGGGTGCATAGTGGAACCATACAATGCTAGCAGGCAGCCTAAATATCAATTTTGTCAAAAAGTTGGTAAAGGTCGTCACGTTTATGTGCGCGCGTGGCCCCGCCCCTCACGTAGCGCGTGGGCGGAAACATTGCAAACGCATGGCTTCCCTGTACAAACATATGGGGAAACTTCAAAGGGCCGTAACTTTGATTCTAAGGCGTGAATCAAAATTCCTGAAGGTCAAATCTCTGCATTCGATCCATTCTGCGCGCCGGTGCAAAAATTGTGTCCCCAAGTGCTCCCAGTTCCCCCCTGAATTAATTAATTAAAAATCTTTTTTTTTTTTCAAGGCGACCAGAACACTAAGCAGAAAAAAAAATTGTCCAAAAACCGCCACATAATCGAGCTGGGTGCATAGTGGAACCATACAATGCAAGCAGGCATCCTAAATTTCAATTTTGTAAAAAGTTGGTAAAGGTCGTCACGTTTATGTGCGCGCGTGGCCCCGCCCCTCACGTAGCGCGTGGGCGGAAACATTGCAAACGCATGGCTTCCCTGTACAAACATATGGGGAAACTTCAAAGGGCCGTAACTTTGATTCTAAGGCGTGAATCAAAATTCCTGAAGGTCAAATTTCTGCATTTGATCCATTCTGCGCGCCGGTACAAAAATTATGTCCCCAGGTGCTCCCAATTCCCCCCTGAATTAATTAATTAAAGTTATTTTTTTTTTTTCAAGCTACCGTGCACTCTATAAGCAGAAAAAAAAACTGCGGCACATAAGTATACGTACCTGCATTGTATAGGTTCGCACAAATTAATATGTACTTAGGCTTATATACTTTATATTGATCGTTTACCATGTACATGTAGAGATACATACACTGCAATACTTCATGTACATTTGGTATATATTACTATGGTAACAATATCTAATATCACTAAAATCATTCTTCAGTAGAGCATCCATAGTCAAATCATGTTCAAAACAGCTACCCTAGCCCACAATAATTTGTTCAGTGTACAGTGCTAGGCTAGTCTGGCGGGCCAGCCCCTTTGCAAGAGGGAGGAAGGGTCTGGTATCATGCCTATAAGCGACTTGTACCGCTGCAGCCAGGAGTGCAGCCCAATTAGATCCCTCCACGTCATCACTAATATTGCGTGGCTACTGGTATGCAGGCCGACCAATCAGAGGCCCGCTCTTCTTGTTCAATAAACGGTTGGGGTTATCCCTACCACGCGTTCTGACCAACCAGGTGCTAGATCTTCATGAGGCTGGTGATAATAACAATTATATTAAAAACGAAGAGCAGGCATCTGATTGGTCAGCCCGAGTATTTAGATAGCTCCACAATAATATTGGTAGTGACATGGCGCGATCTGATTGGGCTGCACTCCTGGCTGCAGCGGTACAAATCGCGTATAGGCATGACACCAGACCCTTCCTCCCTCTTGCGAAGGGCTGGCCCGCCAGACTATGTATACGATTTAGCATTGGTATACCATAGTAAGGCCACACCAAATTGAATACCTGTTTCTCGGACAGACCAGCCAGAAATAATAGTGACCCGGGTGGCGGAAATAAAAATAAAAATAAAAAATGAATCTCATTAAAATTTTTTTAACCACTATTATTTGAAGCTATTTGCACCTTCTCAACACTGACATCCGTCACATCCAACTTCTCCAAATGTATCTTCCCACAGGCATTTGACAACTGTTCACGATTTAACGATTACCAGGCCACGCTTAACCAATACACTTAGCCAGGCTGATAAGGTAGCCATACATTCTGCACCATCAGTTCAGTTCACCACAATGAGAATACCAATTAACGCCCACGAGCATTGCACAATCCACAAAGCGCATGCGCACCGCCCATAAATATGACCACACCCACTAATTTATATTTTTTTGCTGAATTCTACAAAAAGGGACCCGCCGGATCCGAGAAACAGGTAATCAATTTGGTGTGGCCTAACAATACCAAGTATCTTAGATGATTTCCACCCACTCCAACTGCGCCTGTGGCGCAGTTAGAGCTTATTGGAAATCATCTAAGGAGCTACCATGCACACTAAGCAGATAAAAGTGCCACATAATTAGAAATATGCATGTATATAATATCCACACGCTACAGTATAATAATACTATAGTTATCCCGAGTATTATTGTAAAAAATAATTGTCCAGAAACCACCACATAGTTGAGCTGGATGCCCATACAATCGGAAATTAGGCCGTCTATGCTCCTAATAGAGCCTAGAAACTCAGAGTATAATATTATTATGATCAGTGTTGAGGTTCAGTACCAGTGGCCGCTGCAATACGTTACTTCCTACTAGTACTCAAGATCACCACAGCACACACACAAGGCTAGGGGAAGAGGTTGAGTACCTGTGGCCCATGAAACACGTTACTTCCTACTAATACTCAAGATCACCACAGCTCACACACAAGGCTAGGGGAAAAGCACAACAAAACAATTTTAGTTATGTTTCTCAACTTGATGTACTTTCCCACATATCCATGCATGTACATTGGGCCAGTACAGTTAATAATACACCCCTGTTGAGGAACACTTTTCCAGTTCCCCTGAAGACAAGTAATCGGATAAATTTCCCCCAGAGGACTTAATTAAAATAGAGGCAGTAACCCCCAAGACATCGTTAAAATGCACCATTTTACCCCCAGAACATCATTAAAATGGCCTCAACACCCCTCAAGACTTCATCAAGTCAAGCTACCCCCTCAGGATGCAATTATCATTCCTCAACAGGGGTATATCTTTATTAACTGGAATAGCCCATTGTAAAACTGTAGCTGTATTATGCCACCTACCTCTCAGCAAAAACGGGAGAGCTACTGTTGTGGCTGATTCTTCATCCATTCAGCAAGTCTCTGGACACAATACCAGCTGCATGGTAGCCTATGCATGTACTGGCCTAGCGATTTTCTAAATAACGCACACCGGGACTCAAAACATTGCAAAGACATGGCTTCCCTATACAAACATATGGGTGAACTTTAAAGGGCCGTAACTTTAATTCTAAGGCGTGAATCAAAATTTTCTCATGTCAAATCTCGTTTTTCGACCCATTCTGCGTGCCCATGTAAAAATTACGTTCCCAAGTGCTCCCAATCCCTCCATGAATTATTTTTGTGTCTTTTTTTCTACTTAGTGTGTAACTACTTAGTGTTTAATTTGTCGTTGCGGTTAATAGTTAAGCAAGAATGCTTTGATCTTGCTTTGATGTGGGCAATTACCGGCCTTTTCTTCAGGGGCCACTTCCGGTCGCTAATTACACGCGCATAATCATCCCTGGCCGATTCTGGACACGCCCACCTTCGACCAAAAGCACTCGTATGGCCTCTTCGGCCACGCCCCTTCACGATTCGCTAATTGAATTAGCCATTCCTGACGCTCACGCCCACGCAATTAAATGGTACCTTAATACACTGAGCAATGGCTGTGGATTATAGCTATATAATATCCAAAGTATTCTACTTATTACCCGCGCACATGCGCAAGGGGTAAAGCAATCGGTTTGTATGTCTGTTGTCATCGTCGTCGTCGTCGTCGTCCGCACGAAAACCGCCAGATCTCCCGTTCTAGGCATATGTGCATACTATAAGTACAACCAATCGGTAGATATCGGTGAAAAACTGGTTTGTACATGCTTCGGATTTCTCAAAAAGGCTGACTAGTGCCACAAATCGTGTATTTTCTGTTCAGCATGCCTGTGGTTTATCAACCACACCCACTCTTTTAGCATGATAGTATGCGGATGCGACTGCGCATGCTCGAGCACGATGTTGGAAAGGGTCGTCACGTCATGAAACAGCTATATATGCCTCAGTGTTGCAATACTACACTACAGTGGCTACAGAGCGCGCGGGGTATGTGCTCTATAGAGCTCTAGTTATGTATGCTTTGCTAGTTAGTGGTTATGATATTACTGAAACCAGTTCAGGCACATGTCACTAGGACTACAGCTTATAGTGACATAATATTATATTGGTTCGTTCTTTATGTCTCAGTTCCTTTAATGACATCACTATTACCATAATAAAGCATGATAAGGCCACTACAAATTGCATAGTTGTTTCCCGTCCTGGCTGTCGATTCAATAGCATGCGGGCGGGCGGTTAACTTTTATTATTCATTATTCATTATTACCGGATGTGGTGTAAACCACAAATAGCCGCCGGGGCCGGGGGTACATGACTCAAGCTAATCCCACAATCTTCAGCTGATATGGCGAGCACAGTCTTAGAACTATATATGAATGAAGCTACTCACGAGTATAGCGATCATCATGCAGAATGAGAACTGCAGTGAGCAAAATTAATACTGAATGAGCCATCAACGTCACAATTCAGCTGCACTAGTGCTGGCAACTCGAGCGCACATGGAACAGACCGTAAATAATATTGAAATTTTCAATTACGTCATCAATATTTTCATTTTAATAGAAAATAAGTACAATGATAGAAAAAGTAGGCGGTAGCTCGAAAGGCATGCGGGCGGTGGACGGGAAACTATGATCCAATTTGTAGTAGCCTAATGACATCATCATAGGAACTAAAAATCTACCATAGCTTGTGGACTACTGACCCTCGAGCACAGTACATTATACTTGTTAGCGGCAGGAAGCTAGACTAAAGGGCAAAGTAGTTGTGGGTATCAGACAATACAGTCCTGGGTATGGTTTCTGGTTCATGATCTGTCATCTCAAGAAGCTGTACAAATGTGTTGATTCAACAAAGTTTTTTTGCTTAGGCAAAGGGTTAGGGTGGGCTAAGAACAGGTTTGGCTAGCCACCTGCATGCATTGATCTGTATTACGTCCAGCATATTAAATTGAGTGGCACAGTCACCGGGAGCACTATCACTAGATAGTTATTCCTATATATTCCTAAGCACCATTCGTGGCGCTAAACTTAATATATCCTGAGCTGGTTTAGATAGCTATAGGCCTAGGCTTTTCAGGCCTCTAGCCACACTCAATAAAAGGGGAAGGATGCACATGACATACATCACTCTTTATAATTATACTCTTGAATACACATGTGCACATGTGGCACACATTTGTAGCACAAGACAATCTTGCTATGTGGAAGTGATTGTTGTACTGGTATCTATGGGTGATGACGTCACGCACTGTCGCTCTATACAAGAATATTTGCCTACGGGACTAGCCTGTAGAATTATAGATATTAGTATCATCTAGAGATACCAGTGTTAACGCATAATATTTTCTAGCATCGTTCCAAGGCCTTTTCAAACCCCTCCCCCCCCCCCCCCCCCCCCCCTCAGAAGGCCTGGGGACAAAACTAAACGTTTTGGAAAACTCGTTGGCAATAGTCCTTTGTACTCACCTGCTTTTCAGTAGCCAGACACCCTCTTATTTTGCTGAGCTGCTCAGTCATAGCTGAGATGGTAGCATCTTTCTCTTTTAGAGCTCTACTCTTTGCTTGAAGCTCAGAATCTTTTCTTTTGATGGATGCAGCATCAATTTTGATGGCATTATCTTTTTCCACAACATCGGCTTGTAGCTCTGAAACGGTGCATTGAAGAGTGGCATTTTTTAATATCAATTTCTTGTTTATTTCTCTCTCCTGAAGTAGACTCCTTGAATCATCCTCGAACTTGGTTGTATTCAGTGCAGCATATGATTTTAATTCTGCTAGTTCAGCATCCTTCATTGATAGAACTAGCTGGTGTTGTGTGCTCAGATCTTGAATTTTGAATCGAAGCTGTTCTCCTTCATTACCATAGGCCAGTTTCAGTCGATTCATTTCTGTGGTTCGTTGTTCCTCCTTGGTTTGAATCTTTTGGCTTAGTGATGAGATTTGTCCTTCCATTTGTCGAATGATTCCTTCCTTTCTCTCTCCCTCTTCAGCAAGGGCTCGTCTATCCTCATTAACTGCTTCAATTTGTCTTAGCATCTCCAGTCGATTGGAATAAAGGGCAGGAAACTGTACTACCATCTCCGCTAGTCGTTCAACTATCTCACTTGCATGAGCCCTTGACTTGGGATGATTACTGATACATTTTTGGATGAGATCCATCAGAGGGTGATCATTACCAATGGTCTGAAGAAACACCTCACGTCGCTCAGCTTCTGTGACTGGAATCAGTCTACCATCAGGCTCGGTGTGAATTGGCCCAACCTGTGGCTCTGGCCACTTACCACTGAACACGTGGATCATCAATGCACCATAGGAGAACTCGTCAACACTGGTATCATATTTGGGGTTTGCTATCATCACCTCTGGTGGCATGTAGGCAGGGGTGCCAGGAGTCTGGGTCATGCGGCTGACTTGTAGGGGAGTCAGATTGAGGATCCTGGCCACACCTAGATCAGAAATCTTGGCTGTCACATTGGAGGTAAGGAGGACATTGTTGGAAGAGAGATCTCGGTGAATGATGGGAGGAGTTTGGCCGTGTAAGTAGCACAAGCCCAGAGCCACATCATGAAGGATGGAGTAGCTGATCTCCTTTGGGAGAAATTTGACTTGTTCAATGCAGGAGGTGAGGTTGGTGGGTAGGAACTCCATGACCAGGATGGGTGCTTGCATTTTTTGCTGGAAATGGACTCCCAGAAATTGGACAATGTTGGGGTGACGTACTTGACTGAGTAGACGACACTCCTCTTCAAACCTTCGTACAGTATAGCTGGCATCACCCTGCCTTAGCAGCAGTTCATGGATCTTCTTGCCAGCACATTTCAGTCCCATGTACCTCAGTTCCAGTACAGTGGCATAGGAGCCATGTCCCAGCTCTTTGTCAGTCACTCTAACTTCAGTCAGCTTGTAGGGATCAAATCCCGTGAAGGTTGCTCTAGCTACACTCATGATTGAATCAGAATTATTATCAATCAGATAGCTAAGTTATGAGTCCGAATTTCACAACCAGACCTTTACCATAGGCATGCAGGTAGACATCATAGCATGAAATATTCAATTTTCGCGGAGAGGCGATCTTTACCACGAAGACACATCCTGCCCACAGTTGGAATTTCCGGGCTAAAAATTAATGATCACTGCATCATGGCCATGCCATCTGCCTTTGACGCACTGACCGTGAATGCATGCACATGGACTGTGGTCACATAATCCAAACTGTAAATCATGACTTCCTAGTAGCTATAATAAGCTTACTATTTAACGTACACCATCGAGCTACTATCAACCACAATGTCATGTAGCTATACAGGCCAAGTGCTGTAAGTAACCTTCTCGAACCACAACCTTAGCCTCAGGAATGTAGTAATGATTATCTCATCCTAATTCTGTGCTATGAACAACTCCTGTATTTTTATGGTAACATCATGCATCTAATTTTAAAGTATCTGATCATAAAAGTTGGGCCGGGGATTCTCATAGTCTAAAATGTAGGGTTCCTCTGTACACAGAATTGAGTCTTTCCAAAATTTTATCATCATCCAGCCAGCCTCCAATCACTAGGATCTCTGTAGATGACAGAACAGCAACTGCAGCACCAGCCTGTCGAAAAGGTGTGTCACAGATGTGGACCCATGAATTAGTTGAGGAAGAGTACGCATAGACGATTCTGCACATGTACCTCATTCCCCCTCCTAGAGTAAGCAGGTTGCCAGCTAGCACGGATACAGCGGGTGCATAGGTCTCAATCTCACAAAGCTCCTTCCAAGCCGATTTTAAACTGGGGTCTCGGCTAGCTATGTGGGTGATTTGATTGGCAGTAGCTCGTACAGCATAACGAAGAAGATCATCCACTGAAGCAACAAACATTTTATTGAGCTCACTGCCTCCTAGGGTATAGATTTTGTCACCAATAGCAACCAACTGTAACGTTTCGGCAGAATTATCTGTTGGTAGTACACAAGTTCTGTACCACTGTGATATATC
This sequence comes from Cliona cf. orientalis, assembly GCA_963930775.1. Classification (NCBI taxonomy): domain Eukaryota; kingdom Metazoa; phylum Porifera; class Demospongiae; order Clionaida; family Clionaidae; genus Cliona; species Cliona cf. orientalis. The sequence goes on from OZ005704.1 coordinate 2,414,886, forward strand.
TGGTTTGAAGATTTCAATTATTTCCGTGTACTTGTTGAACTGTAACCTTCCACCCGCCACTATAAGTGCTGACTGGGAGCTCAAGACACCTGGAGATGACCTAGCTGTTGGCATGGAAGGAATTATCTGTTTCCACTTCCGTATTTTGAGGCTTTCTTCGTAAGTGTACACCTCATTTGTAGCTTCATTACGCTTACTATCTCCCCCAACAGTCACTAGTTTACCATCGATTTGACCAAGGCCAAAATATGTGACAGGAGGTGAGGGTAGAGGTGTGGTCCACTTGTCTTGCAATGGATCGTAGCAGTAGATGGTACGTGCTGCTCCATAGTAGACAATACCATTGATGACTACAGCATTTGCTGCTTGATTCGATGGAATTGGTAGCTCAGCACACTCTTTCCAGGTGATACCAGCCTGTATAATCTACAAAATAATGTATGCAGGTAGTTTAGCACTATACTCAGATCATAACTTTAAGGCCCTTTCAAAATTAGAATTGTTTCACCAACTTAAAGAGCTTACGCTGCTTGATAATTAAGCACACTATAGCTCTAGTAACTGTTAATACACTGATAAGGGATTTAGAGTAAATTAAATACGTAATAATTTATTAGTACCTGAATTAGCTAGACAAGAGGGCAATGAAGTATGATACGGTATTACCAGCCTAGTGAACAAAAACAGACAAGCTCACTGTCCTATGAATTTTAAGAATGCATAAGTTTTTCAATTCAGCCATTTTTGCAACGTAAAGTTTATTCAAGCTTGCCTATTGCAAGCATGAAGTAATTTGAGGTAGTTTGAAGCAGTTTGACTTCCTCTGGTGCTGTATAGCTCAAAAAAGCTTTCACATAGCCTGCCTGCTACATAGTCAGGCACTCATGGAAATCAGAAGGCTTAGGGTGCATGAGCAGGTATTGTTACGACGCAAATGCGATCTATCAAGACTCAGAAAAATTCGACAGGGAAAAAAAGAGAAAAAAAAATCAAAGTGTATGGCAAGATTCGAACCCGCTCTATTCCGTCCCATGCATAAGAGCCCAACCACTCAGCCACCACCGTCGTTGCTGCTGGCAGCCGTTATTTCAACTATTTTATAGACAAACCCTACACAACCTAGTCCCTCCCACACTAACCCTGCTAACCATTCACAACCCAGCCCCAGACCTCCCAGCCCCTCCAGTCCACGTATACGCAAACCCTAGAGACTAACCCTGCTAACCATTCGCAACCCATCCCCTGACCTCCCAGCCCCTCCCATCCATATCGTCCAGCGATTGCGGCGGCGTACATACCGGCATATCGCGAACGGGTCGGGATCGTATTTGCGTCGTAACAGGTATGCATGACTGTATGCCTATTAAAGGGCTAGCCTGTAAATTTCATTATCATCTAAAAGGACCAATCTTTCTATATAGATCCGCATTTTTGTGCTCACCTGTTTTTCAGTAGCCAGGTACTCTCTTGCTTTGGTCATCTGCTCACTCATAGCTGAGATGGTAGCATCTTTCTCTTCAAGAGCTCTGCTCTTTGCTTGAAGCTCAGAATCTTTTCTTTTGATGGATGCAGCATTGATTTTGATGGCGTTACCTTTTTCTATAATATCAGCTTGCAGCTCTGAGACAGTACTTTGAAGAGTGGTATTTTCTGATCTCAATTTTTTGTTCATTTCTCTCTCTTGAAGTAGGCTCTTTGAATCATTTTCAATCTTGGTCATATTCAATGCAGCATGTGATTTCAATTCTTCCAATTCAGCATCCTTCATTGATAGAACTAGCTGGTGTTGAGTGCTCAGATCTTGAATTTTGAATCGGAGTTGTTCTATTTCATTGCCATGGGCCAGTTTCAGTCGGTCCATTTCTATGGTCTGTTGTTCTTCCTTAGTTTGAAGTTTTTGGCTTAGTGATGAGACTTGGCTTTCCATTTGTCGAATGATCCCATCCTTTCTCTCTCCCACTTCAGCAAGGGCTCGTCTGTCCTCATTAACTGCTTCAACCTGTCTTCGCATCTCCAATCGATTGGAATAAAGGGCAGGAAACTGTGCCACCATCTCCGCTAGTCGTTCAACTATCTCACTGGCACGAGCCCTTGACTTGGGATGATTACTGATACATTTTTGAATGAGATCCATCAGAGGGTGATCGTTTCCAATGGCTTGAAGAAACACCTCACGTCGCTCAGCTTCTGTGACTGGAATCAGTCTACCATCAGGCTCGGTGCGAATTGGCCCAACCTGTGGCTCTGGCCACTTACCACTGAACACGTGGATCATCAATGCACCGTAGGAGAACTCGTCAACACTGGTATCGTATTTGGGATTTGCTATCATCACCTCCGGTGGCATGTAGGCAGGGGTGCCAGGAGTCTGGGTCATGCGACTGACCTGTAGAGGGGTCAAATTGAGGATCCTGGCCACACCCAGATCCGAAATCTTGGCTGTCATATTGGAGGTGAGGAGGACATTGTTGGAAGAGAGATCTCGGTGAATGATGGGAGGAGTTTGGCTGTGTAAGTAGCACAAGCCCAGAGCCACATCATGAAGGATGGAGCAGCTGATCTCCTTTGGGAGAAGTTTGACTTGCTCAATGGAGGAGGTGAGGTTGGTGGGTAGGAGCTCCATGACCAGGATGGGTGCTTGCTTTTTTTGCTGGAAATGAACTCCCAGAAACTGGACAATGTTGGGGTGACGTACTTGACTGAGTAGACGACACTCCTCTTCAAACCTTCGTACAGTATAGCTGGCATCACCCTGCCTTAGCAGCAGTTCGTGGATCTTCTTGCCAGCACATTTCAGTCCCATGTACCTCAGCTCCAGTACAGTGGCATAGGAGCCATGTCCCAGCTCTTTGTCAGTCACTCTAACTCCAGTCAGCTTGTAGGGATCAAATCCTGTGAAAGTTGCTCTAACTGCACTCATGACTAATTAAATCAGAATCACTATTTGTGGTACCAGATATTATATATATAATTATTATAGCTTGAGTCCAAGTTTCAGAGCCAGAGGGAGTGTAGCTAGCTAGCTATGGTAGTTATATGGGTTGATATAATATATAATCATGTCACATGCTAACCACAACATTCCATCTCCCAATCATAAGGATATTCATGAGTAGTGTAACTTGATGGGTGAATTAAGATGTATACAAAAACAAGGTGTTAAAGTATTATAGTGATAATAAGGTACATGTAAAAGGTCATATTACAGCTTTATAATATTATTATTATTACACTTCTTTTCAGTATTTCAGCGGTGAAAAGCAGTAGACAAGTGTAATATTATGTACTGTGGTCATATCACTTAAGACCATTCTCCAATTGAGCATCCATATAGAGGGATTCCGCAAATCGATTATCCCGCGGCGCTAATTAGCTAAGCGGCCGAAGTCGACGTTTTACGCCTACTGCCGTTCTCAGGCTTGTAAGGATCGTCTTGGATACCAAGACCGACTGCTTGGAGCTTCTCTTTGTATCGATTCTTCGCTTTTAATTTATTGCTCAGACCTTCGAAATAGTCGCTCGTTTTCGAAAAAAAACTTGACACGTTTCAATACAACAACATGCAGCAGTTGGCCTTTTTGCCCACAAAGGGTGTGGCAGTAGGCGTGGTACGCCGACTTCTGCCGCTTAGCTAATTAGCGCCGCGGGATAATCGATTTGCGGAATCCCTCTATAATCTAGTCAAGTCATGTTCAAAACTAACAAAACAGAGCTACCCTAGCCCACAATAATTTTAATCAGTGTACAGTGCCTATAATATGGTGGAGCACTTGTATACCATAGTAACAATACCAACAGGCACAGTAAGAGCTTGGTGGAAATCATCTAAGGTATGTATATTATATAGACTAAGTGTAATAATATTGGTTTAGTGCACAAATAAACTTAACACCCACATGCACTGATGGCAATCCAGAGGCTGACAATCACCATAAAAATATTAATGACTGCTATGTAACCAATCACACACACCATGAAGCATCAAGTTGGCATTTGCCAATGAACCATGTTCTCATTACATCATTCCTGCTACTGAGCTGGTCTCTGTGTTTGGAGTCTGGGAGCAGTCGACGAAAGTTTCTTCTACTAACGTGTTCCAGGAACGCTCTCTTTAACTCAAATGTCTCCTTCTCTGTCCTACAAGGCTTGCACAGTCTACACACCTGCAAGAATACAATGTAGTGAGGCCAAATGATCATAAATCCTCATACACAGATTACCGTACTTAATCTAATACTAAACGCACGCTTTTCTGGTAAAGGTCATCAATCACATATGAGAATTTGTAAAACCCTAATTTCTTACGTCAAATTGGATCATACGTTGTATTTAATCAACTATAGTACATATATAGAACAATGATATCAAAAATACCCCAAACTGGGATGAAACTTTACGGTGTACTAGTGATCATAGCTATCATTGCAAAATGAGGTTAGGAGCAACCGTACCGTTTTCTCATCGATGCAATCGTCACACTGACCATTGCTGCACTCATCAAATGGCACTTGAATGTCATGATCGTTGACAAGCATGATGCTTTCGTAGAGTCCATTGTAACGCATTCCCTCATTGCTGGCTCGAGCTAAACCAACAAGGCTTAGTAAATTGAAGAGAACCTGTGGAAGTGGGGGAGAGGGGGAGGGAGAGGAGAGGGAGAGAGAGCGAGAGAGAGAGGGAGAGAGGGAGAGAGGGAGAGAGGGAGGAGGGAGGGAGAAAGAGGTGAAGGAAAGCGGGGAGTAACGTTTGCAAACTCAAACCCTGTACAAGACTTAGTATGAAAACCTGTACGACTCACCTGTTCATACATGAATCTGTTTTCAGGGAAGTGGTCAGAGGAGAGGTTAGGGGAGAGATTGACCTCCATCAGCCAGACTCGAAGATTATCATCAATCACAAAATCAAACCGCACAAGCTCAAAGAAATGCCTACAAATTCAAGAATGAGTAAGTATTGCTGTCACAATATGTATCTCTCCCTCCCTCCCTCCTCTCTATCTCCCTAGCTCTCTGTCTCTGTCTCTCTCTCTCTCTCTCTCTCTCACTCTCTCTCTCTCTCTCTCTCTCTCTCTCTCTCTCTCTCTCTCTCTCTCTCTCTCTCTCTCTCTCTCTCTCTCTCTCTCTCTCTCTCTCTCTCTCTCTCTCTCTCTCTCTCTCTCTCTCTCTCTCTCTCTCTCTCTCTCTCTCTCTCTCTCTCTCTCTCTCTCTCTCTCTCTCTCTCTCTCTCTCTCACTCACTCATTCTCTCAATTATTCAACGTACTTAGTATCATTTATGTGAACAGCAGCAGTGTATTTCAAGATTGATTGCTCACAGTGAACCAGCACCTGAATAAAGATAAATAGGACTAAAATTAATAATTATGACATCAAACCCAAGTATGCTTAGCCTATCCACGTACCTCCTGAATGGAGCTATTAACCTGCTCCCACATATGGTCTGGTGAATAACCTGCAGGAAAACAGCACAATTTGCGTATATGTCAATTAATATGTATCAATCATTATTTTGTATCCAAAGCCCTGACCTTTACTCTTTAAGACAGCATTGAGTGCTTGTTTGTTGCTGAATTTGTGCTTAGTTACCATTTCTGCCAGGGAGGGTATCTATAAATAAAGCAGAAGTATTAGTTACCGATCACAGGAAGTTGACAGTTGCCATAAATTGGACATCGGTAACAGCAGCTACTAACCATGACATACACTAAGACTTACTTGTGCCGGATGAAGGTAGTTATCGTCAACCACATACTTCTTTGGATCTTTTGTACTGAATGGATGGTAGTCCTTGGAGCAAAATCTGGAGAGATATTTAACAGTAATTTACATGTGGCCTCATAGCTGGGAGATCGAGGGAGGGCCTGGTAGTTACAGTACATAAGGCTGTTTGAAATATCAGAAAGGTTAATACGCTTTCTTGTGAAACTAATCTTTGATAATTCACACAAAATTGGCACTAAAATTTAATATGCATGACATTGTACACATCGTATCCTCCTATATACCTGAGGAGTATTTCTTCCTGGTAGGCATAGGCCCTGAGGGGATCTGCAGAGGTAATCACTGTGTACACACCAATGTCAAACTTTCTGCAAAACAAGGTGAGTGTGTGTGTGTGTGTGTGTGTGTGTGTGTGTGCACAGGGGAGGGGTAGAGCAACTCCTGAATGGATATTGCTGATTATTATGTATGAGCCACACACAGAAATCTGAGCTTCCCGTTAGGCGTCTAGTGGTAGCACACGTGCAATACTTACTTTCCGTCAATTAACAGTGGATTGGTGATGAACTGTTGCACAAACGTATTAGGAGACTGAACATTAATACCTAACATTGTACAGAATCATGTGTGCAATGGAGGAAAGTATGTAGAGTAGATCATCGAAATCCGGACGGTTTTTATAAAGCAACCCATAACTTTCGGACATAACAATGATTTTAAATGATAGAGTACTCAGTAGATAGAGCTACCAGTCAGCTAACGAATGACGCAAACCATATGTCCTAATCTTTGTTGCAACACGTGCAAATTATGCTCAAAGATACAGTATTACAAATTTATAAACCGGACCTCCGCTTCAAATCTCGGACATGCTTGCATATTCTATCTTAGTGACGATCAGAATCGGTCAACGCTGCTACAGGTACATGCACTAGCAGCTAACTCCGGTCCACCATTTCGATCGTGTTTAGCCACGCCCACCAGTGGGACTCCACCCAATCATTTTCGATGAATCGGACGCAAATAGAGGATGACTAATGGCTAGCTCCACTTGTAAGCTAAAGAAAGTTGTAGGAAGCATGGAATCATTTAGTGTATGGCCTACCATGACTGTGATTCCGACCAAACTCATCTAAAACCGCATGTCCGGGATTCGATGATGTCTGATGATTGGTAAATTACTCTATACAAAATAATAATTAATCATGATACAGTAGAGAGACATACTTGCAACATCTTTAATCTTGATTCCTCTGTGTTTGCTGCTTTTCTGAACCCATAAGAAGTCTGGATGAGCTGTAGCCTGTATGGAATCATAAATTATGTGCAGAGAGAGAGAGAGCAATTAAGTGTAAGCTATTCCAATTCCGTGGTAAGAGAAAGAGCTTGCCTCTTTCTTGAACTCCTCAGCCTGACCCGGCAGCTGAAAAGCCTTGGGTATGAAGGAGTAGGGTAGTGTTGCTAGCTTAGGCTTGGAAGTGAAGCAGCCGGTGCCAGGGAAATGGTTGATCTTGTGGTGTGGTTTGAGGTTCCTCCATGTTTCAGGAGCAAGAGCAGTGAAAGGGTATTGATGTGACCATAGTACGTCCCAGCCGCTGGCAGGAGGGCCACCCTGAACGTAGCCAATGCGACCAAACACTGTGATCACATGACCTAGAGGACGATTCTATAGGCCGGGGGATAATTAAAAGCAGTCATAATAAGTTATCTTTACTTATCAACAAGCCCTATCCCTACATATGTACATGTAGTATTAAATTTTCAGTATCTGATTCGGCGTGCAAGTTAGAAAAATGGCTACATGTAGTGCGTACCCAATCATCATAACGACTTGCTCTACTGAGGCAATGTCTATTTCAGGATTCCATAATGACTTGCTCTACTGAGGCAATGTCTATTTCAGGATTTCACTCAAGGGTAGGTCAACGCCTAGTGCCAAAATTCAATGGGGGCAAAATTATGAAAATTAATTTATACACATGCAAGTATTGTGTATACATGAATATACATGGCCCTGCATGCATGCTATATGTACATTGTGCAACCTACAGTGTCATGGTATGTCCACAGAATAGGTTTCTTTGATGCTTGGGTTGGAGAATGGGAATCAGACTTTGCCGACGTAGACTCGGTTGGTGCACGATGCTGACTCTGACCAACTGATGATGCCAAATAGATGTTGAACAGCGTGGTGATGATCGCCATGGCAATAAACATAAGCAGACATGTTGTTAGTCGGCTCTGGTAGAGACGATGAATGACTCTCGACCAACTTCTTGATGATCTGCTTCGAGATTTCATCGTCACTTGTTTCAGCCAGCAGATTATTTAATAGTACTGGCTGATGCCATAAACCATCTAAAAAATGTGTGCATGTACATGAATATTATGTTATTATACCATTATGTTATTATACCACATAGATCTACATAACAATAGTCTAGATCTACTACACACAATACCTTTTCACTCGAATATGGACAGGAAATAGGATGAGCTAGACCCCACCCCTAGCCTAGGCCCTCGAGGCTACACTCGTACTCTGCACTTTTTGTTGTGTTACGTCATCTGTTATGGCACAGTACAATAGTTATACAGCTGGCTACATCATGTACATGTAGACAATGAGTGACCCAAAGCCTCTCCCAGGCCAGTCCAGGACGGTGGACTTCATCTCCCGGCTTCCTCCAGAGGTAGTCCTCAACATTGCCTACAACCTGGAGCTGGAGGACGCCGTCAACTGCCTACTGGTCTGTCACTCATGGCGCTACGTTCTCAGTGGCCTGGAACCATTCTGGAGACAAGCCTGCTTTCGTTTCGGCCTATCAGAGGCAGTCGTACGCAAGTTACTACCGAAGTATGGGGGCTTCTCTAAGAGTCTCCTACTAGCAGCAAAGCGTCATAGGGACCTGCTACGTGCCACACCCCCTGAGCTGAGAACCATCACTGAGGGTTGCCCATACAACGTCCACCGCGTTTGCCAGTACAATGGAGGGGAGGATATGGTCTCTGTCATCTACCAGGACTTCAGGCCGTGCCAGATTCTAGTCGAAACTCTCCAGTATAGCTCTGTGCAACAGAATATGCTGATTCAGCTTAGTGTCTATAGGACTGCCGAGAATCGCATCGTCTGGTGTCACCTGTTTCCCGATTTCCTCTACTGCGCTACAGCAAGTGGGTTGTGGAGTGTGTACTACACCCGGCTGAGCCAGATGCCCCTGCTAGAGTGGAAAAGTGAGCCTCTCTATGACCCGGACCAGAGAATCGGCTGTTGCGCGTCATGTCACATGGTGTGCACATGTAAGCTCGTGTGTTGTCACAACCAGGAGCCCTACTGGGACGTGCGGATCATATCAGTCAACGAACAAGCAGCCTTGGAGTGTGTGGATTTGAAAAGAGGTGGAAAATATCGAAAGCCGGATCTCCAAGCTATCGTCAAGTTCAAGCTTTTTGCTACGAATAGGGAGATTACGGCTAGACAGTCAAATTCTGCTGAGAAGAAGGTCGCTCTCCTACCTGATTCGTCGGAGAGAGACCCCAAGGGTCGCTGCCTCTCTCACAGGCTGCTCCTACAGTGGGCCAATGTCATATCGGCACACCACGTAGCTATCGACGGCAGACGCACCCTGACCTCTACGTCTCCCGAATCTGAGTACACTGTACCCTGCGATCCTAAGCACATTGAGTTGGCCATCGTACGCAACCATGGACTGAACAGTGAGTTTGAAACATCCAGTGATGGACAACTCATTGGGATGCTGTTCCAATCTCACCTCATTGTATGGGATGTGGAAACTGGTAAAGAAATCAGTATAGCAGAGATCGTACTCGATAAATACAACTACGAACAGATGAAATTGATAGCACTGGGACACATCTACTCCTTGGTTGGACTTGAGTTTAGCAACATTTTACTAGTAGTGGCCAACTCCACTGGAGAGGTTGTACTAAAGTGTATCAACTTTGCTCATAAGCACTGCACGATGCTCTCCCCCTACATTGACTTTTTGACGGCCATCAGAACTGAGTGGCTATCGGACATCGCCAGCCCTTGCACGAAGGACAGGCCGGCTGTGACTTTCTGGAACAAGACCAACAGATCTGTAGAGGGGATTTATTTTGGCCGAGAGCCCGACCCCAAGTCTGTGGGAGAAGCCCCTGCTGCTAAGCGGAAACGAGCTTGGTGGCAGAGGAAGTAATCATGGATCAGCCAATCTGTGGTGCCATGATCTTATTGTATTCTTGTCACCATGCAAATTTTTATCATTGTGATTTATGTAATATTATGCTGTATGTCCTTTTATGTGTGTGACAAGTGTTGACAACATTTTTTCATATTTTTGTATCGTCATTTCTGTGCAGATTGTCGTAATCCTCACAAAATGTATGCACAAGTATCATAAGTTACTGTAAAGTTCTGGGCAAGCACCCATACACTGCATTTCAATGCAGCAGCTTCTATACAAATTTCCGTGTGCGGGGGCCAAAATAATTATTTACAGTATAATATTATTATAGTCACGAAGTGTAAACTGGTAAATTCTCAATCCGTTTACATAATAACAAACTTGTTTCATGTATGATGTACCCTTGTGCAGTTATAAATAGGAAAAAAGGTTGAACTGCTATAATATAGTCTGGATTATGAAGTTAACGTCAATGTCACTACCACAGCTAAAATGGCTGTTGCTTGATGAATCGCTCAAACATGGCAAATGCTTGCTTGGGCCTGTACTGTGGTACCTGAGTAGAGTAAAAAAGTATATTATTATGACTGAAATACGAACCAAAATAGCACAATGAAATCCCTCAATGGGATTTGCATCATTCACTTCCTTGAAATCCTTCCCAAAAAGCTATAGCTGCATTTGTATGGAACAAGCCATCTGGTCTGTTTCAGTTGTTAGGATTCAGTTTAAATTAGTTATTGTACCCACATGATCAGCCGCATGTGAGAAATGTCAAACTGCCATCCCCTAAACATCCATGCTCTACGCTCACATGAAGCCATGCACATAGAAGTGATTATTTAGTGTGCCTGCGTGGCACTGAATATTAATCACCCACCATGTGTCCAGAGCCCTTGACAGTGATGAATGTGAAGTCATTTGTGTCATATTTGGTGACATATCCAGCAACCTGTATAACGTGATTGAGTCTAGTGATCTACGTATACAATATTATTTGCTGAGCAGCTTTCACAAAATTAATATAGTTTACCTGGTCATCGACCAGCCATGGCCTCCATCCCTCCTTCACATTGTACCCTAGGCCAGACGTCCATTGCTATAAATATGAAAAGTGGGATGATCATGTTTTTATGATTTTGTAAAAAGCCTAGCTTTTTTGCTAGTTACTAAAGTTAATAATCTCACATCGATCCCTCCAAACTAGAGACAGTTCCAAAATTAATAATAATATTATATGCACCAGCTATAGCTAGAATGTTGTTGTCAGGACTTGTAAGCTCAAACTAGTTATTACTCAATGAGTCCAAAGGAGGAGATGTGTACCTGCCCTCAGCTCCTCATCTGACTCACCTCATTTCCAATGAATGGGACACAGCCGTCAACATCGCCATTGTAGATAACAGTACGGTACTTCTCACTGCATCACAATGTGTGTACACATGAGTGTGAGTGAGTATATGTGTGATCAAGTGTGAGTGTGTGCTTGTGTGTCTAGCAATACCTGCAAGATACGTACTGTTACTATTCGTCTGTACTCAGATCAGGACACATAAGCTATCTCTTAGTAACTCACATGAGAGTGGGATAGATGGGGAGCAGTGATGCAGTGTTTCTACGGTATTGGATCTGCCTGGTGCACATTCTCCACCCACCAATCTCATTCTTGGACTGCATGTGGATGGCAGTGCGTACCTGCATAAACAAAAAAATATTGTCATAATAATGTTGATACAGTATTACAGCTGGCATACTATTGGGTTGTCGAAGTATTTGCTTTCCACATGATCGTCGATGCACTCATCGGGACCGTAATAGATCTGGGTTTGATTCAATTGCCCAGACTGAGACATAAGCAGCTCCTTTATAGGATTTCTGAATAATGAAAATCAAACTTTTAATATCAACAGCCTGATCAAGAACAGAAAAGGGACCATTTGGGGAAGACAGTAGTATGAAACAAAATATCATGTCCAAGTTGCTTTCTACAAATGTTGTAGCAACTATACAAATACAAAGCGGATTACAGTATATTACTCGAAAGTCCCAACAATTTCCTTTTTACAAAAATTAAAGGCTCATCAAATAATTAAAGGGGGGGTGCTTCCCCTCCATGTAGCTATACAATATTGCACGATACCTTGCTTTGCTCATGTTGGAGGGCAGGTTGCTGAAGCACGGTGTGTAAATGTCATAGATGTTGATCTTCCCAATCATCATCGACATCTGGTTGATCAACTCCGTACACTGTAAGCTGCACACCATAATAATAATAAATATTAGCTATGTTATGATGTATAGTTACATGCATGCTTACTTGGGTTTTGAATGCTCAAAGTCACAGGTACTAATGATCTTGTCATAAAGAGCCTGCATGTACAGTATGTTGTATAATGATAAAAATTTAATAATTCATCACAGCTCACGTCTTGGAAGAGGGCATGTCCATGGTAGAAATCAATGTGGATCTTAAGTCCTGTCTCGTGACCACACCCACCAACTTCATTGCCAACACAACCATTGCCGACCTACATATGCATGTACATGTACACACAGGGAATCCACTCGTGCACAATCATCGATCAATAGACGGAAGTTTACGTTATTTTTAGCAAACTAGGTCATGCCCTTTGGAGAGAAAGAGGTTAGTTTATTCAAGACCTTTCTCTTATTGATTGGGTTGATCAAGCCCACTGTTGTCTTAATTGATCAACTAACATACCATAAATCCTTTGAGGTTGATCTGCTGATCGGATGTAGCTCGCTCATTCATTATTCTGATCGTGTTGACTAGCGTTGGTACATAGATGCCAGCATAGGACTCACCTCTGTGTGTAGTGGAAGCATAGAATAAACACCATTCATGATTAATGCGTACATATCAAGAGTAAAATTCTAATAATGCAATGAAAGGATGCAACTGACCATCATTGTTACTTTTATGTTGTTTACTACAACTACAATAACTGTAACATTCCATCCAAAGAACATAATATCCACCCCCCCCCCCCCCACCCCACACAAACACAAACATAGCATACACATGCATACATCTCATGCCCCATTTGATCCCCTTTCATCATTGGCCTACCCTATAAGAACTGATTGCTAGGCAATGGCCAGCAAGTTCACACACATACACTCAAGTTGTATACAGAGTGGCTTTTACAAACAGGTATAACAATATAATATGTACAGTAACTAACATTTAATTTCCTTATGGACTTACGTGATGTAAAAATCATTTGCCTTGTACTCAGAAAAGTTGGTAAAGAAGTTGACGAGAAAGTTGTAGTTGTCCAGAGCTGTCTGGTTGTCATCGATGATGTAATCAACAGAAGGTTTCGTGGAATAGGAAAATCCTACACCAGCCGGAGACTCCACTAGAATGGTATGTCGGGAGGGGGGGAGGGGGGGAGGAGAGGGATGCGTATACAAGGTAAATCAATATTTATAGCTGTGTACCATTTGACAGAAAACATATTGTTCTCTGTCTGTTTTAGCTTCCTCTTAAATCTCACTGTATTTTCTAATACCAGGAGTTAGTCATCAACACAAGCCAGCTAGGTTTACAAAAATATACCCTTACACAAGTCATGTATATATTCTCCTAGGAAAGATAGCTTGCACTGTATGATTAACCACTTAAAGTTTAAGTTTCAGGATAAACAAGAGTGCCCTATTCAGTAGGTGGCTGCAAATCAGGGCTAACACCTGACTGGTGCTCATCAAACTTCAAAAATTAAGTGGCTAAGTCAAATTCTAGCAATAGTTATGCCCATGCAGGGCTACTTTTAGTCAATAGAGATAGCTATAATACAGTGTACCGGCACCTTGACTGAAAATTTAATAATGCACTCACAAAAGATTATGTTGGCAATTTGGGTCCAGGCATACGGATTCTTGATGAGGTTTGGCACGGTGAGATTGTCAGCAGTGGTGCGGTCGAAATGAAGGGGCCCCAGCTCATTAAAGTAGCCATCCAATGAGCTGCAACCTGGACCACCATTCTATTATAAATAATCAGACAACGTGAAATTTAAATGACACAATCCATAAATTTTGTAAGTCTTATGTATACATTAATAATTATTTAACTAGTTAAATAAGTATAATAGAGAAAGAAAGTTTCACTGGTAGCTAGCTATATTATTTTTATCCCATTGTAGCAATGTAGAGGAGAGAGAATGGGGGGAAAGTGAGTGAGAGAAAGAAGGATGGAAAATGCATGGTGTAATCATGTGACTGGTTGAAATTCCTACAACATAAAGTAATTAACATTCTGCACCAGACCACACTATAAACGATGGTCAGCTGATGTCAATATCACAAGATAAATCCTCGAATAGCCCGGATCCGATCCAGCACACAAATTTGGGTATATAGAGCTAAAAATCAAAGATGTAGGACTTGCGCTTGACTGATTTGGTTGATTAGCATGCATATTAGCTATCATCGTCTTGTATTTTGCCTTGGCACCTTTGCTAAGCTTTTATCAGGGGAGATAAATGATCTCAAACACTACCATTGTACATGTAGTTTCCTCGTATGCAAATTGTTTGTGATTTCTGTCCATCTTCTCAGACTACATAAGCATCTGGTACGCATACGTACTAGATTTATTTGTGGAACTCACCAACCACAGAACCACAGGATCATTGTTGGGGTCATTTTCACTCTGCACAAACCTGTGATAATAAATCAAACTAGCACATTGCAGCAACTAACTCTTGTTAGCACTGCTTGTAAATTACCAGTAGTGTAGTCGCTTTCCACTGGTCGAGTCGAGCTTGATGTAGCCACTGTACTGCGGCGAGGGAAACGGCCCGCTCCAGCCAGGCAGTGTCTTTACCAGGTCATTCGGGATGTCAGCATAGCCTGGGACGATCAACAACGCCACAAGCGATAGAGTAACTGCCTTGATTGAGGTCATGATAGCTACTCACTGACTCGCGAGTTCAACTAGGACTCTGCATCCGCTGCTTAATTAAGTAAACGCATGCGCGTTAACGTTGTGGTGCAGGTGAGCCCCGCGCTCTAATATCTATGATGTCATCAATTGATTTATTTTGGCCGAGAGCCCGCAAGGCCGTGGGGGAAGCCCCTGCTCAGGCTAAGCGGAAACGAGCTTGGTGGCAGAGGAAGTAATCATGGATCAGCCAATCTGTGGTGCCATGATCTTATTGTATTTATGCTGTATGTCCTTTTATGTGTGTGACAAGTGCTGACATTTTTTCATTTTAGTACGGTATTTTTATTACGTTTCTTATCACTGTAATGTTCTGGGCAAGCACCCATACACCGCATTTCAATGCAGCAGCTTCTATACAAATTTTAAGTACGTGCACATTGGCCAATAATTATACGGTAGTCACAAAGGTAAATTCTCAATCCGTTTACGTATACATAACAATAATTTAAACTTGTTTCATGTATGATGTACCCTTACTATTTATAAATAGAAAAAAAATGGAACTGCTATAATAATTATATTATAATAATATTATAGTCTGGATTATGAAGTTAATGTCAATGTCACTATAATAATATTATTATACAATAGCTAAAATGGCTGTTGCTTGATGAATCGTTCAAACATGGCAAATGCTTGCTTGGGCCTGTACTGCGGTACCTGAGTAGAGTAAAAAAAGTATATTATAATGACTGAAATACGAACCAAAATGGCGTGATGAAATCCCTCAATATTATTAATGGGATTTGCAATTGCATCCTTTAAACCCTTCCCAAAAAGCTATATTAGCTGCATTTGTATGGAACAAGCTATCTGGTCAGTTCAGTTGTTAGGATTTCAGTTTAAATTAGCTATTGTATAATATACTCTCATGATCAGCCACAAGTGAGAAATGTCATCCTCAACCAAACAGTCATCCCCTAAACATCCATGCTGTACACTCACATGAAGCCATGTACAAAAGAAGTGATTATTTATAGTGGCACTAAAATTAATATTAATCACCCACCATGTGTCTAGTCTCGCAAGCCACACCCTTCAATCTCCGAGAGAAAGAGGGTCTGGTAACTTCACGTACATAGAGTTGTGCTGCTGGAATTCAATAATGGGCCGTTTTACGTGACATCACGTTAAGTTTAGATTGCGCGGCGCGCGCTTGACTAGCATTCAATATAGGCGCGCGATGTTTAATAACAATGCGCGGTTATTGCGCTATGGTAACGCCGAAAAGCTGTAATCTGATTGGTCGCTCCAGGATCTTGGAGCGTGAACAACTCGATGCACGTGAAGTTACCAGACCCTCTTTCTCGCGTGCGGAAATTGAAGGGTGTGGCTAGCGAGACTACCATGTGTCCAGAGCCCTTGACAGTGATAAATGTGAAGTCATTTGCATCATATTTGGTGACATATCCAGCAACCTGTATAATGTATTGAGTCTATATAGTGATCTACATAATACATAAAATTAATTATTAATAGTGTATATACCTGGTCATCAACCAGCCACGGCCTCCATCCCTCCTTCACCTTGTACCCTAGGCCAGACGTCCATTGCTGTTTATGAAAAGTGGGATGATCATGTTTTTTGATTTTAATGTGGAATCTTGAAGCCTATAGACTTAGTATTCTTGCTAGTTACCCCGTGCGCATGCGCAAGGGGTAAAGTAATCGGTTGTGTCGTCGTTGTCGTCGTTGTCGTCGTCGTTGTCGTTAGCAAAAAAAAAGCCATATCTCGAGATCTAGGCATCTGAGCGATTAGTAAGCATAATAAATCAGTCGAATTTGGCGAAAAACGGGCTTCAGTGTGTTTCGAATCGAGGGATATGGTCCACGAGCGTCACAAATAGTGCCTTTTTGTTAGCCTTCGTAACCACGCCTATCGACACTGCCCACTCAATGCATTATCTTGTGCTTTCTGCTCATGCGCATAACATTATTATCGATTGGTAAAGGTCGTCAATAATGCTAGTGGCACACGTTAGACTGGTAGCTATTCGCAGACTGGAATGCAAAGCCCCATCGAATCGGAATGTCCTACCTAGTCTATATCTGGTACAGAGAGAGTCAGTGGTGTTTTGGCTGATATCACCAAGAGCCATTATACAACCTAGGGTTCATGGCCCTTGAAGCAGCAACAAAAGCAGATCTATAGATTGCGCAATGTGCACACGGGGTATGTGCTCTATAGAGCTCTAGTTACTAAAATTAATAATCTTCCAAATTAGAGATGGTTCCAAATTTAGTCCATGATTATTATATGCACCAGTTATAGTTAGATGGCAACTAGCTACGTTATTATCAGGACTTGTACGGTTAGAATAATTGAACTAGTTATTACTCAACGAGTCCAAAGGAGGAGATCTAGAAGATATTGTGTACCTGCCCTCAGCTCCTCATCTGACTCACCTCATTTCCAATGAATGGGACACAGCCGTCAACATCGCCATTGTAGATAACAGTACGGTACTTCTCACTGCATCATGATGACATGTGTATGTGTGTGTATGAGAGAGAGTGTGTGTATGCTTAATTATAGCAACAGTTGCCAGCTATGTGCTGTTACTGTTAGTAGACTAGGACACAATGTCATATTAGCTCTCTCTGACTCACATGAGTGTTGGGTAGATGGGGAGCAGTGACGGAGTATTGCTACGGTATTGGATCTTCCTGGTGCAAATTCTCCACTCATCAATCACATCCTTGGGCTCTACGTGGATGGCAGTACGTACCTGCATAAACAAAAAAAATATTGTCATGATAATAATATTTATTGATAATAATATGGTATTACAGCTGGCATACTATTGGGTTGTCGAAGTATTTGCGTTCCACATGATCATCGATGCACCCGTCGGGACCGTAATAGATCTGGGTTTGATTCAATTGCCCAGACTGAGACATAAGCAGCTCCTTTATAGGATTCCTGAATAATGAAAATCAAACTCCTTAACTAATTTCAACGGCCTGATCGAGAATTAAGAGAAAAGAGAACATTCAAGGAAGGCAGTAGTATGAAACAAAAACCGTTTTTGTATGTCAATTTGCTTTCTACAAATGTAGTAGCAACTACATGTGTATACAAACACAGAACGGATTACACTACAGTACATTACTCCATGTACACAACAAGCTACACAACACAAAAAAGTCCCAATAATTTCCTTTCCACAAAAATCAAAACCTCATCAAATAATTAAGGGGGGGTGGTTGCTTCCCCTCCATGTAGCTATACAATATTGCATGCTACCTTGCTCTGCTCATGTTGGAGAACAGGTTGCTGAAGCACGGTGTGTAAATGTCATAGATGTTGACCCTCCCAATCATCATTGACATCTGGTTGATCAACTCTGTACACCGTAAGCTGCACACCATAAAAATATTATTATGCATTAGCTATGTTATGATGTATAGTTTAATACATGCATGCTTACTTGGGTTTTGAATGCTCAAAGTCACAGGTGCTAATGATCTTGTCATAAAGAGCCTGCATGTACAGTATGTTAGTAATTACAAAATTTTTAATAAATTGATCACAGCTCACGTCTTGGAAGAGAGCATGTCCATGGTAGAAATCAATGTGGATCTTGAGTCCTGTCTCATGACCACACCCACCAACTTCATTCCCAACACATCCATTGCCGACCTACATGTACACACAGGGAATGTACTCAATCATCGATCAACAGACGGAACTACACATTATTTTTAGCAAACTAGTCATGCCCTTTGGAGAGAGAGAGTCAAGACCTTTCTCTCATTGATTGGGTTGATCAAAGCCCACTATTGTCTTAATTGATCAACTGACATACCATAAATCCTTTGAGGTTGATCTGCTGATCGGAGGTAGCTCGCTCATTCATTATTCTGATCGTGTTGACTAGCGTTGGTACATAAATGCCAGCATAGGACTCACCTCTGTGTGCAGTGGAAGCATAGAATAAACACCGTTCATGATTAATGCGTACATATCAAGACTAACATTCTAATAATGCAATGAAAGGATATAACTGACCATCACTGTTACTTTTATGTTGTTTACTACAACAGCTGTAACATTCCATCCAAAGAACATAATATCCCCCCCCCCCCCCCCCCCACACACACACAACTAGAGCTCTGTAGAGCACATACCCCGCGCGCTCTAGCCACTGTAGCGTAGTACTGCAACACTCTGCGGCATAGCTGTTTTATGACCTGACGACCCTTTCCAACACTGAGCTTGAGCATGCGCAGTCGCATCAGCATGCTAAGTGAGTGGGTGTGGTCGATAAACCACAGGCATTTTGAACAGAAAATGCACGATTAGTAGCACTAGTAAGCCCTTTTGAGCAATTCGAAGCCCGTACAAACCAGTTTTTCACCGATATCTATCGATTGATTGTGCTTACAGTACGCACAGACGCCTAGAACTCGAGATCTGGCGATTTTCGTGCCGACGACGACAACAACGACAGACGGACAAACCGATTGCTTTACCCCTTGCGCATGCGCGCGGGGTAAATATAGCATACATAACAGTAATTGGGTGCATGAGATGCATGGTCGAATGCACCCGAATTACTGTCAGATAACTATTTTGTTGGTAGTTGACCTCCGTTCATCATTGGCCTACTTTATGATGATCCAACCCCTTCTCATAGCCGGCAAATTGCCTACAAAAACTTTGGTTGCCAGGCAACTACCAACAAACATGCATACATAGTAATGAATCTCATGCCCTCATTGGCCGATTTGATCCCCTTTCATCATTGGCCTACCCTACAAGAACTGATTGCTAAGGCGATACCCAGCAAGTACACACACATACACACAAATTGTATACAGAGTGGCTTTCACAAACAGGTATAATAATATTATGATTGTACAGTAACTAAATTTCCTTATGGACTTACGCGATGTAAAAATCATTTGCCTTGTACTCAGAAAAGTTGGTAAAGAAGTTGACGAGAAAGTTGTAGTTGTCCAGAGCTGTCTGGTTGTCATCGATGATGTAGTCAACCGAAGGTTTTGTGGAGTAGGAAAATCCTACACCAGCCGGAGACTCCACTGTCAGCGGGGGGGGGGGGGGGGGGGGGGGGGGGGGGGGGGGGGGAGGGAAATCAATGTTGATGATAAATAATACCTATAGCTGTGTACCCTTTGACAGAAAACATATTATTCTCTGCCGGTTTTAGCTTCCTCTTAAATCTCACTGCTTTTTTTCCCAATTCTAATACCAGGAGTTAGTCATCAACACAAGCCAGCTAGGTTTACAAAATACCCTTACACTTACAGGTATATATTCTCCTAGGAAAGATAGCTTGCACTGTATGATTAACCACTTTAAGTTTCAGGATAAACAAAAGTGCCTTATTCAGTAGGTGGCTGCAAATCAGGGCTAACATCGGCCTGACTGGTGCTCATCAAACATCAAAAATTAGTGGCTAAGTCAAATTCTAGCAATAGTTATGCCCAGGGCTACTTTTAGTCAATAGAGATAGCTATAATACAGACCGAAAATTTAATAATGCACTCACAAAAGATTATGTTGGCAATTTGGGTCCAGGCATACGGATTCCTGATGAGGTTTGGCACGGTGAGATTGTCAGCAGTGGTGCGGTCAAAATGAAGGGGCCCCAACTCATTAAAGTAGCCCTCCAAAGAGCTGCAACCTGGACCACCGTTCTATTATAAATAATCAGACAACATGAAATTTAATCCATAAAATGTAAGTGTTATGTATGCATTAATAATTATTATTGTTTAGGTAGTTAAAATTAATAGAGAAAGAAAGTTTCACTGATAACTAGCTATAGCTATTATTTTATCCCATTGTAGGAGTGCAAAGGGAGAGAGAATGGGGGGAGAAAGTGAGTGAGAGAGAGAAGGATGGAAAATGCATGGTGTAATCACGTGAATATAGTTGAAATTCCTACAACATAAAGTAAATAACATTCTGAACCAGACCACACTGTAAATGGTGATCAGCTGATGTCAATGTCACAAGACCAATCCAATAGAGTTCAAACAATCCCAATCTAATCTAGCACACAAATTTGGGTAGTCTAAGAGCTAAAAATCAAAGATGTAGGACTTGCGCTCGACTGATTTGGTTGATTAGCATGCATAAGCTATTTTGTGGGGTTTTTTTTGTATTTTGCCTTGACACCTTTGCTAAGCTTTTATCAGGGGAGATAAATGATCTCAAACACTACCATTGTACACGTAGTTTCCTCGGCATGCAAATTGTTTGTGATTTCTGTCCATCTTCTCAGACTACATAAGCATCTTGTACGCATACGTACGTACTAGATTTATATTATAATTTATTGAATTTGTGAAACTCACCAACCACAAAACCACAGGATCATTGTTGGGGTCATTTTCACTCTGCACAAACCTGTGATAATAAATCAAACTAGCACATTGCAGCAACTAACACTTATTAGCACTGCTCGTAAATTACCAGTAGTGCAGTCGCTTTCCACTGGTCGAGTCGAGCTTGATGTAGCCACTGTACTGCGGCGAGGGAAACGGCCCGCTCCAGCCAGGCAGTGTCTTTACCAGGTCATTCGGGATGTCAGCATAGCCTGGGACGATCAATAACGCCACAAGCGATAGAGTAACTGCCTTGATTGAAGTCATGATAGCTACCCACTGACTCGCGAGCTCAACTAGGCACTCTGCATCCGCTGCTTAAGTAAACGCATGCGCGTTAACGTTGTGGTGGTTGGTTGTGTCATGTGACAAGGTACTTTTCTGCATAATTTATATGCGCATTGTCTGCATGTATTGAGCGCTCGAGCTAGCCCCGCGCTCTAATATCCATGATGTCATCAACGTTGCATTGTCATCATAAAGAGGAGTCGAGCTGAGTGCCAATCAGTTGCAGAAATAAGCGTCACGTGAAGACTGGGAGTCCTGATCCAGTATCATGATGGCTACAGCTATGGTGAGTGATCTGCTAAATCTATACAATTTTTATGTTACATGATTTAATTGCGAGCTCCCACCGACTGCATTAGCAGCTGCATGCTATCAAGTATATTGATTAATGGAACTCTCAACAGTAAAATTACGCTAGCTGTGCATGCTGCATGGCTGTGGCTCTGCAGTGCTTAGAAGTCAGTAGGGGTAGGTAAATTATGCCGGCATAATTTTGAGCATGATAGGTGTGTGTAAGCATTAATTTTGAGAATTATGCTAGCATTATAGGCATCAACTGGCATAATTTTGAGAACTTTAGTGTACAAAATTGCAAGTAGCTGCTAATTGGCCTTTGTCACAATGCCTGGACTGCATATTATGGACTGGTAAAGGGTTGATCAATCAGCTGGTGCCCACTTTCAAATCCAAACACATGTAAAACTGAAATTGCTACACTCGATGATAGTGTAACCAAGTCTCCTCATACCGTAGATCTGGAAATTTTCGTGTAAAGAAACTTTCGTAAAAACATTTTCGTAGGAACGACCCCTTACCGCATAAACGTTAGCTAATAGTGCATGCTAATTTTAATTTTTGTAGCTGCCATTGACTACAAGAATATTTTTACAACGAAAATTTCCAGATTTATGGTATCTCATATCGATTTTTATTAACATTATAGTCGGTTCAATGATGGGCAATGTACTGGAAATTATAGGTACACTTTTTGAGCATTATCAGGGATTTTTTGAGTATTTGTATAGGCCAAAAATTTACCTACCCCTACTTAGAAGCCATGCATAATAACTATGCATTCTGGGCTAGAATACTATGAAATTCACCCCCCTAGCCATATTTTTCAGGTTTCTAAACAGCCACACCTCAGTGTAGGGCAATAACCTAATAATATTTATTGCCTTTCCTGTTTATAGCTAAACCTATACAGTATTTAGTCTACGTATTTCCACACTGTTTAGAAGTTTCTAGACTATAGGGTTTCATACTAGACTTCATTTCAAATTACCCTGGAGGCAGTACGTGCTCTTGAGAGTCCCTCTGCAAAATCAATAATACTTCACCCAGTAAGACATTCTTCTAGTTTCTTCCATGATCATGAAATAATATTATAGGTAGATCTGGATGTGTATAATAAGTAGCTATAGCCTTGTCCCTAGAGAGATATATATCACTTCTGAATCATTCCACATTAAAAATTTGCTGTAATTTTATTTAGGGACTGTTTCAGATGCACAATGTCATAATATTATACAGCATGACCACCTCCTGGTTGCTGATGGCATTCTCATTCAGAATCTCCGCTGCCTCTACTACTAATGGTACAATAGCATATCATTATGTGAAGCCATTCAATGCTCGCAATGTTACCTGCCCAGATCAGCCTTGTCTTACGTTCAATGAGTATGCCAGAGAGAAAGACCAATACTTTCTAGATGGAATTTCTTTCATATTCTTATCTGGACTTCACCAGTTTGATCTTCAATTACGGCTTGAAAACATATCCAATATATCATTCAATACCCTCCTAGATGATTCTGTCCAAATACTTCTCAGTCCTATGGCCAACATTACATGGATAGATTGTAACAATATTACAATCACTGGCTTGGAGGTGTATCTGAGTGGAGCAAAGGGTGTAACGGCGCTATTCTCAGCGTTTGCCTTTGAAAGAACAACCAGCTTTCTATCTAGGCTGAATTTCTTTGGTAATGATAGCTTGCAATCAACGTTAACAGCAATTAAGATTCACTCAAGTATAGTCGAACTCAGTGACGTGAGAGTTATTGGAGCAACAAGCTTGTTGGGAGCTGCTCTGGTCATTTTTAATAGTACAGTAAGCTTCACTGGGGAAAATTCTTTTATGAACAACACTGCTACCCAAGGAGGTGCGATGTATATTCTGCAGTCTTTTGCTTTCTTTAATGGAAACATTTCTCTAATCAATAATACTGCAATTACTTCTGATCCTTTTGCTTTAGGTGGGGCTATTTACTTTGAGAATTCTATTGTCATGTTTAGTGGCTCGGCCTTGTTTCAACAAAATCAAGCCATTTCCAAATTTGCTAATGGTGGAGGCATTTTTCAGCTAATAGCACAGTGACGTTTGATATTCAATCGAGCATAACATTTATTAATAATTCTGCCATGCTTTTTGGAGGGGCTGTGTCTATCAGTGGATCGAAGTTGATAATACTCGGAAAAGCTCTGTTTGAAGAGAATTTTGCAAGATCAGGTGGTGGTGCTTTGAGAGGAGAGCAAATTTCAAAGATCTTGTGTAAAAGCAGTACAAAGGGGATTATTTTTCGAAATAACCATGTCGACATTCACAATGCGATATTTGCAGCAGGTGGAGCTATTTTTACAAACTCGAGCTACGTAGAAGTAGAGGGAGTGTCCTTTATAGGAAATGCAGCTGGAGGTGGTGGAGCAATAACCTCTGAAGATATCTTCTTGTGCATTTTGTCATGCGATTTTTATAACAATACCGCCTATATTGATGGTAGTGCAATAACCTTTTCGGGAATACTTGCACTGTTTAGTGGTAAAAACAACTTTCAATGGAATTTTTCTGGATTTGTTGGTACTGTGAATGTGCGTTTTGCTGATGTGATCTTTAGTGGAGAGAACAATTTTTTGAATAATAGAGCCACAGCTGATTCTGGAAGTCTGTCTCTGCTCTCTGTAAACAGTGGTGTCATCTGTGGAAATTTAACATTCCATAGAAATTACGCTTTTAAAGCGGGTGGTCTATATGGACTTCAGTCCAATCTGAAAATTTTTGGAAATATTTTATTTGCTGAAAACTCTGCTCTGATGTCTGGTGGAGGGATGAGCTTCTTTTTGTGCAATTTGAACATCACAGGTCAACTAAACTTTCTCCGAAACTCTGCTGGTAATAGTGGATCTTCAATACTCATTGAAGACTCTCATGTAATGATTACTGGTAGCATGAATATTTCGGGTAGTCTCGGCTTTAAAAATCCTTACATTGATGGTTCCATGAATTTTCGTAATTGCACAGTCTTTCTCCTTGGAGAATTGATTCTTGAAAATGGTAAAACACATAATGGTGGTGCTATCAGCACTAAAGACAGTGAGATCAATGTTTTTGGATGTATCAAGTGCATTAACAATGTTGCATACAGAAATGGAGGAGCACTGTTTGCTACGAATAGTACAATCAGGTTTAGAAACAACAATGACTGCAACGTATTTCAGACTAATAAAGCTTATGATAAAGGTGGAGCCATCTATGCGGAGGGTAGCACAATTATTAGCTTGTCTGGCTCCATCAATTTTTTATTCAACTCAGCCATCCAAGGAGGAGCTATCGCTATTGACAGTAGCTCCAAACTGGTACTAGCTGAACCACTCCAAGCAGACTTCAGAAACAATAATGCCTCTGTTGGTGGAGTAATATTTCATGAAGATACGTTTTCTACCAGTCAGTGTGCTAGCACTATTAGTACATTCAATACGTATTGTTTTATTGAACTAGAGTCTATGTCAAATATCCAACTTAGCTTTCTCAACAACACTGCTTCATCAGCCGGAACAGTGCTTTATGGAGGGAATCTTGACAACTGTAGACTCTATACAGGAGGAGGAGTTAATGACAGTTGTGGAAATAGAATCGGTGGAAACTACAGTCGTGATCCAATAGCTATAATTGAACAAATCTCCGAGAGTGTCAGTATCGATAATGTAACATCAAATATATCTTCTGACCCACTACAGGTATGCTTTTGTGAAAACGGCATTCTCGATTGCAGCAATGATAACAAAATAGATATTGTAAGAGGAAAAGAATTTACTCTTATGGCTTTGGTAGTCGGACAGAACTATGGCATTATCCCTTCATCTATAAGAACCTCACTAAACACTGATATCCAAATAAGTGCAGTGCAACGTATACAAGCTACTGGAAAGAGTGTACAGCAATCAAATATCGCTTGTCGAGCATTAAAAACACAACAAGGCTTGTACTGTTCCCTGATGGCCCATGTAGAGATGTAGGCATGTCTCGTAGAGTAGTTACTATCAACTTTCTCCCATGTCCTGATGGCTTCACTCTTGATGGTTCGGAATGCATCTGCGAAGAAAGACTTCAAAAGTTCACAAATAGTTGCAATGTGGACGATAATTCCATAATGCGAGCCTCAAATACATTCTGGATAGGATCCGTGTATGAGAATGGAACATATGGAGGGCTTATCCTGCACTCAGGGTGTCCCTTTGACTATTGCATGGACTCTACAGTTTTTATTCACTTGAATGACCTCAATATTCAATGCAACCACAACCATTCCGGAATTCTATGTGGATCTTGTATCAAGGGCTATAGCGTAACCTTTGGTACCCTGCACTGCCTACCGTGTAGTAATGTTTATTCATTAATCTTGCCATTTGCTTTCGCTGGAATCATACTTGTGGCTGTCCTTCTGCTGCTTAATGTATCAGTGGCAAGTGGGACCATAAATGGTCTCATCTTTTATGCTAATGTTGTTCAAGTCAACCGTTCTATTTTCTTCCCACCAGGGGTTACCAATATTCTGACTGTCTTTATTGCTTGGCTCAACCTAGATCTGGGAATTGAAACTTGTTTCTTTGATGGCATGGACACGTACATGTTTACATGGCTACAGTTTCTATTCCCTCTCTATGTTTGGTTTCTAATTGGGCTAATGATCGTGTTTAGCCAGTTCTCTATAAAAATCGCTCGAGCCCTTGGAAGGAACCCTGTGGCTACTCTAGCTACACTTTTTCTACTTTCATACTCCAAAATCCTTCGCACAATCATAGCAGCACTATCATTCACAATCCTTGAGTATCCAGGCAACAATTACCGAGCTGTGTGGTTGTACGATGGCAATGTGGCTTATTTTCAATCTGCTAGACACATAGTCTTAGGGACCGTTGCTATTGTAGTCCTATTGCTTCTCTTCCTTCCCTACACTCTGCTCCTGCTTGTTGGTCACTGGCTCCAGGCTTACTCTGATAGGTGGATATTCTCTTGGCTCAATAAGATCATGCCATTTATGGATGCTTATCATGCTCCCTACAAAAAGGAGAATCGTTACTGGACTGGACTCCTACTACTTGTACGATGTGCTCTGTTTCTCACATTTGCTTTCAATACTCTTGGTAATAATTCCAGTTGTAACCTTCTTGCCATGATAGTATCAGTCACAGCTGGTCTAATGATATTAGCTTGGCTGTGTCTAAGGATTTACAAACAGATCTTTAACGATTATCTGGAAGGAGCTTTCCTCCTAAATCTTTGCATCTTAGCAGCTGGTACTTACCATGTGAAGGAGATTGAAGGAAACCTGGCTGGCCTTGCTTATACTTCAGTTGGAATAGCATTTCTTCTTTTCATTTGCATTTTGTTCTATCATATGCATCTTCGAGTTCGCTTGCAGACAACTTTGTTGTGGAAGAAGTTATGCTCAAAAAGTCATGATAGAATAAGTCACATCACTAGGAATGACACTGCAGCAATGGAGAATAATAAGCCGCGAACGAGAGAATTACCGACTGTTTCCACTATTGAAGTGGATGTATGTAAGCCTTTGCTTGCATGAAGGACACAAGATATCTAAATTTTGACTCTTAATCTGTCCATAATAATAATACTATACTAGAAATGCAAGAGTTCCTTTAGCTTAACCTACAGTACTCTTTTTTGCTGCATGCATGTTCTTGACTTAGTGTGAATATTAATGCATCATGTACAAAACCGTTATTGTTTCTCCAAATTCATCAGAACATCACATCATCCATGATAAAAATTATCTCTGCACAAGAATGTTATTATTGATGATACTGTTAATCTGTGTAATGGGCTATTGGTTAATAAAAATTAATGTTTAAACATTCCATACACTAGTTTTAGCTTGTACTGTGGCACCTGCATTAAATTAATCATTGATGATTTGATTAATATACAATCTAACAAGATCTGGTAGCTATGGAAACCTTATCCACTCCCTTGTATTGTAAAGAGCAATAGGGACAAACTATTCTATTTTAGTAGGCTGCCCTACCTCTGGAACTCCCTGCCCCCAATCGATCTCAGTCTGTTGTTCAGCCGCATCAGAGTGAAACTGATAGACATCTTCTGGGACTCGGTCCTAAAAAGATTCAACCCCAATAACCACTGTAGCTACTACTTTCCAACAATCCAAATCAAGGTTCACCACCACGTGAGCTGTCGTTATTCATAGTTTATTATCATCACATTGATCACAATTTCACTTGTAACACAATCATTTAATATCTACATAAGCTGCTCACTCATCTGGTATACGTATAGACTGAACCACAGGATCATTCTTGGGGTTGCTTTCACTCTGCATAAACCTTTGATAATACCACACAAAAGTTATAGCACATTGCAGCAATTAATACTTATTATTATAGCACTTAATATTATGCTCGTAAATTACCAGTAGCTTTCGTGTAGTTCACTGGTCGACTCTAGTCTCGAATCCAGACCCCTCCCTTTCCCGCAGCGCTGGATGTATTGCAGTGCAATACATCCAGCGTGATGTAGCCACTGTACTGCGGCGAGGGAAACGGCCCGCTCCAGCCAGGCAGCGTCTTTACCAGGTCATTCGGGATGTCAGCGTAGCCTGGGACGATCAACAACGCCACAATTACAAGCAATAGAGCATAGATATTAAATGAATAGAGTAACTGCTTTGATCGAGGTCACGGTAGCATTGAACTCAACTCAGAACTCATGAACGCGGACTATAAAGTAAACGCATGCGCGTTTATAATATTATTGTGGTGATGGATTGTGTCATGTGACTCTAGATTATCATCGATGTTGCATTATGATTTATGATATTATGTGCAGTATCAGTGATTCAGTGAGGAGCACCATTATTGCCATTTTGGTATAAACAGATCAGGTGAGTCACGCGGCTATTAAATTTTGCAATTATCACTGAGTTGAGTTGCTATATATGAGTTAATTGGACCAGGCTAGGGGTTACTGAGCTACCAGACCCCGGCCTACCAGGCTCCATTAATCCATGATCCTCTCTACTGCATAGTAACATATATAGGTGCAGAGACGAGCTGCTGCATGGACATCACCTGCCTATGGTGGTACTTGCATTTGTAGTCCCTTGTTACCCAAATTGAAAGTCATAGACTATTGAACTTGTGTCAGTATCATGGTCCGAAGCTATACCAGAATATCAGTTCAGAAGTAGCTACAAGTGGATTGCAACATCAGTCATTTGTACCCAGCATCTTAGCTAATCATGGTAAGAGATTAATTTACTGTGAGTTGCCTGCTTGGTCATGGTGGTTGCCTAGACAATAAGACTATAATACTTGCTGTATGCAATTTGCATGATACAATAATAGTATATCAATTATAGCTAGCTAGATTCATACAAGAGATGATAAGCAAACTAATAAGTTTCTTGGCCTGTTGATTTAATTTATTAGATCACTGGTGGTCTGCTTGCATGAATAAGATGAAGCAAATTCATACTCAGGCATGTGCACACAATCATAATTTGCATGGCTCAACAATAGCTAAGTGGCCTATGGCCATACTGCATGCACTATAGACTCTGCAACAGTCTCAGCCGACTGGCCTTTCACACACAACTGCTAGAAATTACTGGGATATGCCATCTAGTCTAGACTCCAGATGGGGACCACAATACCCCAACAGCATAACCACTAGTCATGAACCGTTGAACATGTAGTGGTTCTGTTCTTGGTCACCTTTTGGTGAATCATAAGCCAAACCTAATTACTCATTGTGGCATAGGAAGCCAATAATAATATTATTAACCCTCGGCGCGTGCACCGCAGGGTTACGATAGTCGTTCTGTGTGTGTGTGTGTCTGTCTTACCAAGCTAGCTGCTATATACCTTGTTTGCGAGTCCAAAGAGCGGTGTTATAAGGTTCCTTATGGCGTTCCAAATGCATGATTTGTGTGGATTTCGCCGAAAACGCTTTGTTCGCCGGATTCTAAGCTTCTTGATTTCTCCTGAACTAGCGATAGCCTGACTTTACGTTTAAATGGAACATCGTGTGTCGCATGCTATATGCGGTATATAATATTATACGTATTATTAACCCTTGGCGCATGTGCTTTAGGCACGGTAGTCAACACTAGTCTTGCACCGAGATGTTTTGATGAAGCTAGCTAATCATCAACATGTGAGGGAAGTTGACTTGATATTGGCACCGCAGGGTGGACAAACACACCAGGTTGTTGCTGCTGTGAGCCGTTGAAGTTTCAACAACATTGCTGTGTTAGTATAACATTAGCCTCGTCCCCAGCCCTACAAATACAGTAGCCTCACTCCCCCCCTCCCCCCCCCCCCCCCCCCCCCCATCCTTTATTCTCTTTCTGAAACATGTAGCTAATGCCATGCAATGTGCCGAGGGTTTTATGCTTGAGAGAGTTCTAGTTATGGTATAGTGAGAGGATATACTGACCATTCATGGTGGTGATCCACCAAGCCAATGAGTAGCATGCATGCAAGCCTACGTACAGTGTGGAAAGTACTTTTTTACCCCGCGCGCATGCAAGGGGTAAAGCAATCGGTTTGTCCGTCCGTTATTGTTGATGTCATCTTGTCGTTGGCACAAAAATCGCCAGATCTCGCGTTCTAGGCATCTGTGCGTGCTGTAAGCACAACCAATGGGTAGATATCGGTGAAAAATTGGTTTGTAAGCACTTCGAATTGCTCAAAAAGGCTTAGTAGTGCTATAAATCGTGCCTTTTCTGTTCAGCATGCCTGTGGTTTATCGACCACACCCACTCTTTTAATATCCTGATGCGACTGCGCATGCTCAAGCTCAGTGTTGGAAAGGGTCATCAAGTCATGAAACAGCTAGGCCTCAGAGTGTTGCAATACTATGCTACAGTGGCTACAGAGCGCACGGGGTATGTGCTCTATAGAGCTCTAGTTTAATCAGCTCCTCCTCTATAATCTATGGTTTAATAAAATTAATGCCTAGTGGCTTAATTTTAGATAACTATGATGAACCTATTAATATTAAATAATCCACGAGGTAGCTACGTAATTCAAGCAAACTTAGGGCCTTTCTGGAGTCATTACCAGTAACGTCAGGGGCGGATCTAGGGGGGGGGGTTGCTGGGGTTGCAACCCCCCCAAACGATTTTGAGCAGCCCCTCCCACTTATATACAAGGCTTACTATATATAGCTTGGCACAGTAGCTGCCACTCTATGGTTAGCAGCAGACAAGCTGTGTAGTACATAATTGGCCTCAAACCAACAGGTGGTGCACGGTGGTTAGTGGTACACCCTGAACATGGCTTCAGCTATGAATAATCTACTGTAGACCACAAGAGTCAGCTGAGTGTTACTGCAGTGTTACTAGGTCAGCTGGGGCGACTAAAAGTGGGCGTGGCTCATTAAAAGTGGGCGTGGTCGCAAAAATTCCGCGCGCTTCGCGCGCAATTAAACCTACAACCCCACCATACTAAAAATCCTAGATCCGCCCCTGAACGTAGAGATTGAACCGATATTAATTTTGACACTAAGACACTGTTTGAATACATTATTCAGGTACTATGTAATAGGGCCACTTGCTCAACCCTACTGTGGCCATGGTTTCTACTTACAATCACCATCTCTGCTCTCCCTACAAATGATGGTGCAATAGCCTATGTGAGGCCATCCGGTGCTAGCGGAGACATCTGTCCAGACCAGCCATGTCTCTCGTTTAGTGATTATGCCAGAGAGAAAGACCAATACTTTCAAGATGGTACTTCATTTATGTTTCTGTCTGGATCGCACCAGCTCGATCTTCAATTACAGCTTGAAAATGTTTCAAATCTATCACTTGGACCCCTAGAAGATGATCTTTCCGTCCAAATACACCTCAGTCCAAAGGTCAACTTGACATGGCTAGGCAGCAACAATATTACAATAGCTGGCTTAGAGATTTTTCTTAGTGGTCAACAAATGAATGAGAAATCACAATTCTCAGCATTTATATTTGAAAAAACAACAAGCTTTCTTTCTAGGCTCAGATTCTTTGGTAATGACCATTTACAATCAACCGCAATTAGGACCCACTCAAGTGTAGTTGGGCTCAGTAATGTGACGGTTTCAGGAGCAACAAGTTTGTATGGAGCCGCTCTAGTCGTGTTCAATAGTACAGTGAACTTCACCGGGCAAAATTATTTCATGAATAATACTGCCACGAGAGGAGGTGCAATGTTTATTTTCCAATCTTTTGCTTATTTTGATGGACATGCTTATTTTATTAGCAATAATGCAACTTCTGATTCAGCTTTGGGTGGAGCCATTTACTGTGAGAATTCAGACATTTTATTTAGAGGCTCAGTCTTGTTTCAGAACAATCAAGCGATTGCTTACTTTGCATATGGTGGAGGGATTTTTCAGCAAAATAGCACGGTGACATTTGATGTGCATTCAAATGTATCATTTATTGAAAATTCTGCCGTTCATTTTGGAGGAGCTATATCAATTAATCGGTCGGAATTAACGATACTTGGAGGAGCGCTATTTGAGAAAAATTTTGCTAAATCAGGTGGTGGTGCTTTAAGCGGACAACGAAATTCAAGGATCCTGTGTAATAGCAGTCAAGAGAGAATTATTTTTCGAAATAACTATCTTGATTACCAAAAATCAACAGGTGGGGCCATTTTTACCAACTCGAGTTATGTAGAATTGGAAGGAGTATTGTTTGAAAGAAACACAGCAGGAAGTGGGGGAGCAATCGCCTCAAGGGATATCTATTTACACATTTCCACATGTGATTTTTGTAACAACACGGCTTTATCCGATGGTAGTGCAGTAACCTTTTCAGGAACGTTCGCTTTATTTGATGGTGAAAACAATTTTCAGTGGAATTTGGCTAATTTTCGTGGTACTGTGAGTGTGTATTTAGCGAATGTGACTTTTAGTGGAGGGAGCAACTTTTCAAACAATATTGCAACCAATGGTGCTGGAAGCCTTTTTCTCCGATCTGTTAGTAGAGGTGTCATCTGTGGAAATTTAACATTCTATAGAAATCACGCTATTAGGGGAGCTGGCTTATATGCAATTCAATCGAACCTGAGAATTTGTGGAAATAGTTCATTTATTGAAAACTCTGCTACTATTTCTGGTGGTGGGATGGTATTCTTTCTGTGCAATTTGAACATCACTGGTCAGTTAACCTTTCTCCAAAACTCTGCCACTGACAGCGGATCAGCGGTATACATTCGTGACTCTAGTGTAATGATTAGTGCTAGAATGAATATTTCAGGTGGTACTATGATCGGCAGGTTTCAACTTCTTGAGGGATCTCTCGCATTTCTCGATTGCCATGTCCATCTCTCAGGAGAATTGATTCTTGAAAATAATACTGGAGATATGGGTGGTGCTATCAGTGCTAGAAACAGCACAATGGATATTTTGGGTTGTATCCAGTGCATTGGAAATCTAGCACATACAAGTGGAGGAGCACTATTTGTTAAGAACAGTATCATCAGACTTAGAAATAACAGTGACTGCAATAGTATATTTCAGACTAACATTGCTTACGATAAAGGTGGAGCGATCTATGCAATAGACAGCACAATTAACTTGTCCGGCTCACAAAGGTTTTTGCTCAATTCTGCTAGCCAAGGTGGAGCTATAGCTCTTCATACTGGTTCTAAACTCATATTAACCCAACCACTCCAGGCAGCCTTTGTTGAAAACAATGCCTCAGTTGGTGGAGCAATCTTTTACGAAGATATATTTCTTCCAGTCAGTGTGCTAGCTCTAGAGCTATTAGTAATAGCAAATGTTTTATTGAGCTAGAGTCTACGACTAATATCCAACTTAGATTTCTCAACAACACTGCTTCATCAGCTGGAACAGTGCTTTATGGAGGGAATCTTGACAACTGTAGACTTCATACGGGAGGAGGAGCTAGCGACAGCTGTGGAAATAGAATTGGTGGAAACTATAGCACTAATCCAATATCTATAATTGAACAAATCTCCGAGAGTGTCAGTATCGATAATGTGACATCAAATATATCTTCTGACCCACTACAGGTATGCTTTTGTGAAAATGGCATTCCAGATTGCAATGTTAAGGAAATAGACACTGTGAGGGGAAAGAAGTTTACTCTCATGGCTGTGATAGTTGGACAAAACAATGGTATTATTCCTTCATCCGTAAGGACCTCTCTAGATGATGACATCCATATAAGCGTAGCTCAACGTATACAAGACATTGGTAAAGAATGTACACCAATTTCATATCGCCTATCCAGTAGCAAAAAAGCAACAAGCCTCGTACTGTTCCCAGACGGCCCCTGTAGGGATGCCCGTATCTCTCGTAGATTAGTTATTGTCAACTTTCTCCCGTGTCCTGATGGTTTTACTCTTGATGGCTCAGAATGTGTTTGTGAAGAGAGACTTAAAAAGTATACAAATAGTTGCAATGTGGACGATAATTCCATAATGCGAGCCTCAAATACATTCTGGATGGGATCTATTTTTGAGAATGAAACATTCAGAGGTCTTATCCTGCACTCTGGTTGCCCTTTTGATTACTGCAAAGACACTCCAGTATCCGTTGCCGTGGATAACCTCGATAATCAATGCAATAATAACCACTCCGGAATTCTATGTGGATCTTGTATCAAGGGCTATAGCGTAACCTTTGGTACCCTGCACTGCCTACCATGTAGTAATGTTTATTTAGCATTAATCTTGCCATTTGCCATCGCTGGAATCATACTTGTGGCTGTCCTTCTGCTGCTTAATGTATCAGTGGCAAGTGGGACTATAAATGGTCTCATTTTCTATGCTAATGTAGTTCAAGTCAATCGTTCTATTTTCTTCCCACCAGGAGATACCAATATTCTGACTGTCTTTATTGCTTGGCTCAACCTAGATCTGGGAATTGAAACTTGCTTCTTTGATGGCATGAATACTTACATTTATACATGGCTTCAGTTCATATTCCCTCTCTATGTTTGGTTCTTGATTTTTATGATAATCACAGTTAGTAGGTTTTCTGATAAGATCGCCAGATCTCTTGGAAAGAATCCAGTAACTGCTCTTGCCACACTCCTGCATCTTTCATACTCCAAAATCCTTCGCACAATCATAGTAGCTCTATCATTCACAATCCTTGAGTATCCGAACAATACTCATCAGACTGTGTGGCTTTACGATGGCA
Organism: Cliona cf. orientalis; assembly: GCA_963930775.1. Lineage (NCBI taxonomy): Eukaryota > Metazoa > Porifera > Demospongiae > Clionaida > Clionaidae > Cliona > Cliona cf. orientalis. The sequence continues at coordinate 2,449,886 of OZ005704.1, forward strand.
ATGTGCCTTATTTTCAATCTGCTAGCCACATAGTCTTAGGGACTGTTGCTATTGTAGTCCTATTGCTTCTCTTCCTTCCCTACACTCTGCTCCTGCTTGTTGGTCACTGGCTCCAGGTTTACTCTGATAGGTGGATATTCTCTTGGCTCAATAAGATCAAACCACTGACAGATGCTTATCATGCTCCATACAAAAAGGAGACTCGTTACTGGACTGGACTCCTACTACTTGTACGATGTGCCTTGTTCCTCACATTTGCTTTCAATACTCTTGGCAATGCTAGTGGGAACCTTCTTGCCATAGTATCAGTCACAGCTGGTCTAGCATCCTTAGCTTGGCTACGCAACAGGATTTATGAGAATATCTTCAATGACTTCTTGGAAGCAGCTTTCCTCCTAAATCTGTGCATCTTAGCAGCCGCCGCTTACCATGTTAAGGAAATTGGAGGAAACCAGGCCGCACTTACATACACTTCAGTTGGAGTGGCATTTGTTTTCTTTGCTTGTATCCTGCTTTATCACACATACCTTTTCTTGCACACATCTGCACTGTGGAAGAAAGTATCCAAACCAGACTCCAAACGACATTACATCTTCAATAATATAAAATTAGTTCAAAATCTACTGGGCAATGACAAAAAGGAAGACGATGATAATGGTGAAATAGAGAATGAAATCGAAAGTGTGCAGCGGCCCACCACTAGTACATGTAGTATTGATCTGCGTGAACCTCTGCTTGGAGAGTAAACACTTCTTCACTGCAGAATCTATAATAATTAGTGCATTGTTACAGTAGACACTTTTGAAGTGTACTCACATGCATACATGCTCCACACTCTCCTTCGGTCCTTTTTGCACAGTAATTAGCTATTAATTTTACTGTAATTCTTATCTGATGTAGGTGGTATCATATTAATAATATTGCTTCTTCAAATATCACACCATTCATTGACATAATCCTTTACATGATGTTGATAATACTGTTAATCTGTGTAATAGCTAAAAAGGCTGTTGGTTAATGAAACGTTCAAACATTGCATATGCTTGTTTTGGCTTGAACTGTGGCACCTGTGTTTAATATAGGAATAAAATTACAGCTGGTAAGAATAGTTCAGATTCTACCATGTGTCCAGCTCCTTTGACTGTAAGAAATGTGAAGTCATTTACATCATACTGAGTTACATAGCCAGCCACCTATATATGCGATGTTAATAATTATTATCAACACTGGTATGAGTTTTAATTTTTGCCAGACTAGGAAATCTCACAGAGAAATACCTGGTCGTCCACTAGCCATGGCCTCCATCCTTCTTTGATCTTGAATCCAAGGCTGGACGTCCATTCCTGTTAATAGTGAATCATCATCATCATGATAATTATATATTGTTACTATAACAGTATTACATCCATGGATGCTCCCATGCATAGTCCCATTATTTTTACGATCCAGTGCGCATGTCATCCGATGATAAGTAGCCAGCAACAATTTTGCACCTTACCATGTACCAAGAGGAAACACGTTTCCGTGGCAACTTCAAACTAGCTTGCATGACTACAATACCGGACTCACCTCATTCCCAATGAATGGGACACAGCTGTCAACATCTCCATTGAAGATGACGGTACGATACTGCTGGCTGCATGTGTATCACAATTGATAATAATCAGCTGCATGTATTGCAATACAATAGCTGACTAAAATATCATTGGAACCATGATTACATTAGAGTGGGATAGACGGGAATCAGTGATGCGGTGTTTCGGTGATAAAGCAAGTGAGTTCTTGGTGCACACTGCACCCAGTGACCTAGCTCATCATTCACATGGATGGCTGCACGAACCTATAAGAGAACCAAAAAATAGCATTAACTAACCCTTAGTGGATGAGTTAAGGGTATTAGAATAAAATTATGAAGTCCATAATAATATAGTTATATTATGCATCTGAGTAGTATCCAGGACTAAGTATTTACCAGTGGATTGTTCAAGTATCTTTCCAATAATACATCCGTGATACAATAGAAATCATCTGGACCATTATAGACCTGTGGCTGTATCCATGGAGCCGAGTACTGTGCTTGAGCTGTTGAATAAAACAGCATCTTCAGTGGATTTCTAGAGATAATATTATAATTATTTTAGCCTGGGTCTTGTTACAACTATATTATTGTAACAGGAACCTCGTCCCCAGATCTATGCATTGCCCTTTCTCCCTCCTTTAGAGGAACTGGGGACGAGGATATCACCAGCTGTTACATACAGCAAATTTACCCCTGCTCTTAACTGAAGATCCTCCATTATACAAATTTGGATTATAGAGAAGAATCAGAGATTACCTTGCTCTATCCTCCCTGAACTGACCATGGTAGTTCTGCTTTGAATTCTGGCATGGCTCGTAAATATTGTAGACATAGATCTTCCCAACAATATGTGCCATTTCTTTCAACAAACCGCAACATTGTTGACTATCAATTTATAGGCCAATGTACAATATCACATGACAACCAACAACAACCATCACCATAATAATATTATACACACTGTACGACTTACGTCAGTGATGACTGTTCAAAGTCACAGGTTTCCATAATTCTATCATAAAGAGCCTACACAGGGTAGCTATCTGTTACAATCAGCGGCAGTGATAATTAGCTAGAGCTAACTGACATTTGATATGAGGGCATGTCCATGATAGAATTCAGCTTGAATGTTGAGTCCAGATATCGGACCGCAGCCACCAACCATATTCCCTACACACCCGTTACCAACCTATGATAGTAGATAACTACAGTATTATGCAACTCACTGGAAAATAATTATGAATCACATACCATGAATCCTTTGAGGTTGATGTATTGGTCTAATGAAACTCTGCCATTCATCACTCGAATAGTATTCACTAGCATTGGAATGTAGATGCCAGCATATGATTCACCACTGCAATTAGAAATGAAATATCAATCGGTTGCAGCACAGTCAAACATTAAAATTAATTTCATTCAGTGGAACAACTTTATTGGCTGGGATAGTTTATTCAGTACCACTAGATTTATGCGTGATCATTAACTTACGTGATGTAGAAATCATTTTTCTTAAACTCTGGATAGTAGGAGAAGAACTGGACAAGAAAATTGTAGCTGTCAGTAGCTGTCTGGTCATCATTAGTGACATAATCGACATGAGGATTGGTGGAGTAGGAGAAACCAACTCCAGCAGGGCTCTCCACTATAAGTTTAATGGAATACACAGTCAATGACATGCAAAACGAGTGCAATATTATTACATTTTAAGATGATAGAGTAGATATCTACTAGATAGCTGGCTAGCTATCCACAATTGCAGGCCGAGCTATTACTATATTAAAGCCCCGGGAGTAAGGCTGTCGTTGAATCACTCTTTCATAGATAGGCACTATAGCTACAGTTGTGGCAGCTGCTATTGACTTTATTGTGCTGTACGTCTACTAGTGCTTACAGAAGATCATATTGGCAATTCTGCTCCAGGTATATGGGTTCCTGGTGAGAGTAGGCAGGGTCAGATTTTTGCTGACTTCTGTAGTACGAGCGAAAAGAAATGGTCCTAGTTCAACCAAGTAGCCATAGAGTGAACTGCAACCTGGACCACCATTCTGTATAAAATTACATAGACAGTAGCAATAATTAAACTGTTGATAATGACTTACCAGTCTTGAATTACGGAAAAAATAATTCTTCAATGCTCACTACCTGAGGTAGTTGCAATGTGAGTCTACAGCACATGCACAATGTCATGTAGTCTAGCTGCCTAGCCATGGCATATTATACACTCTTAATACGCATCATGTTCATGAGTGTTACAATTAGAGGCTGTGGCAGACAGCAGAATGTTCCACCATCCCTAGATCACTACTAGGCTAGTAATAGAGCTGATGGAACAGATGAATACATTCTATATAGGTGTGTTTACACTAAATTACAAAATAATCTATGCTTACTAGCCATAAAACTACTGGATCATTCTCAGGATCTCTTTCACTCTCTACAAACCTAAAGTGTCAATAATTTTTGTATTAAAACGTCATACAAAACTTAGGTTGATTATTGTGTATCTATCTCACCAGTAGAACAGTTGCTTTCCATTGGAAGGATCCAGTTTGATATAGCCACTGTATTGAGCAGAGGGTAGCAGTCCATTCCAGCCAGGAAGGGCCTCTATGCGATCGTCTGGAATGGCCGAATAGCAAAATAATACATTCAACGTTCCAATTAATAGCACCACAGCCGCTTTAACTTTAACTTGGTGCATGCTGAAAAATTATCGATCGGTATCTAGCTCGAGGTGCATTGCAACAAGGCCTCCCCCCCGCTCTGGTGGGTGGGGCTGGTGATCGATCTGCGCATGCGTGCAGCTGTCTCAGGAGCAGCTGCAACCAAGAGATGGGCAGCACACTGAGCTACCTTCTGATCTTACTATTATTTGTGAGTTTTCAGCACCAGAATGGATTATCAAGCTTCTCAACACACCGTGAATGCCAACTGGAGTACAGAATTGAACATGGGAATGGGCAGATTGAGATCAGACCACAATGGACGACACAGTCATGTAGAGAAGAGGTGATTACATATTGGGGATTATTACCAAGGTCTACTTCATCCATATCCATGACATTTCAATAGGGTGCTATTGTTCCTGATCTCGATATAGTTGGGATCCAGCCTCTGGTGCGGCTATCCACTTGCAGCAGGAAGGCCAAGATGTCTGGAGTAGGCTCAACTTCTCCAAGTCTCTCAATTGGCCACACCTTGCTTACGTTAGCCAGAGAGAACCACAGCAGTTGTGTAAACACTACCATAGGTGAGCGAAACAGCTACATTCACGCACGATAAGATAGCTAGCATTAATATAAGTTTTGCTGTACAGTGTGATTTCATTAATACTGAGATATCGGGTAGACCTATAATTATGCCACGCTGAAAAACACACCATTGACTATTTTTAAAACATCCATACTATTGCTATGAGCATGCTCTTCACTATGATCACACTATAATAATCTTTAATTTACTATTGAATACATGTTGTAGGATGTTCCCTCTCTTGGATGGTGGATGTCCCCGCCTACTTCAATGGTTCACCCTGTGTGGCAGTACTCGTGGAAGGCTCAGATTTAGGGTCTGGTGTTCGGATCACGACCACTAGGACCCAGCTGTGGACTACAGGGGAGATGATCACCATAGCGGACACTAATATCAGTCAGATGATTGCTACAGAAAATGGTATCTGACCATTAGCTATAATTACTATAATTAAGAAGCCTAGATGATCGATTATAGGCCTCAAATTGGTGTATACCATTGTTGACAGAGCCTCTAGCTACCCAGCCCCACATTCTAAACCAAGTCTGTTGTGTGTACATATTATAGTATAGAATGTGAGGATGCACGCCCACAGCATGCACTTCAAGATAGTGATAGATTATTAACAACGTGGCATCCCTGGCTGCGTTGAGCCCATGAACTCCTACAAAGTTGGCTTTCATAACAACGTGGCGCCTGTGGCTGCGACCACAGCGTGCACTTCGAAATGGCCTCAAAACTTATACCATTGTCGACAGAGCCTCTAGCTACCCAACCACACATATTGTAAACCAAGTCTTGCATTTAGAGAAAATGTTCATTGATCACAGGAATTGAGGTCATAAATGCCGTGGCTTATGCTGGAGCAAGTGTGGCACTCGTCAAAAATCCAACTAATGGATCATTTCAACTCTATCATAGCATCAGTTCTGACAATTCACTTGACGACGACCACCAAGGGAAGTGGGTGATAAATACACTACCAAGATGTGTCGACCATCAAGAAGGACAAGGTCAGAGTTAAGTCAGAATATTAAAAAACACACATAGTCAGTGGGACAACTCCCTTTTTATGAAGGAGCAATTAGCTAATACAAAAGTTACACACATGTATGATGGTTAGCACTCTGGAAGATTAATATCGTCATTGGAAATGAAAACTGTGAGGGAGAGAATGACTACCAGTTCCTCCCAACTGGAGTGGCTGCAGTATCCAAAACAGAGGTTTATGTCTTTGGAAATGGACTACTCTTCAGGTACATACCTCAATCTATGCAGCCAAACACTCAGTAGCTATAGCTAATAATGTCAGCTCATGCAGTACCTGTACTTTGTCTGTTGGGCTAGAACGCTTGAGATATGCAAGGGAGGGTTTTAGGACGATAAACTAATCCATTATGCTTTCGTTCAGTCCAAACAGAGGAGTCAGCCTGTACACTTTACAAACTCCTGGGGTGATACTAGAGACAAAATCCTTCACCGCTTCAAGCAAAGGTGATGTGTATGCCCTAATTTGGACTAGAGCAAATCAGGTTTGGCGTAGCCACTGTTAAAATCTTATAGCTGCAGATCATAATATTTGCATGCATGTTATGTACAGACCAACTCAACCGCTAGTAATGAAGTCTGGCTGGGATTCATCGGAAAAGCTGATTTGTTTCTGCTCTATCCCTCCACACTGTGTGATGAGTATTGGCAGTCTCTGGGATTGGAACTAGAAGACCCTACTCTTGGGAATACAACACTGGAATTTGATGACAATAATAACCTATTCTTGGTGAGTTTATCTATTGTTCAATAGCCTTCTCTACAACAAATTCTGTTCTAAATCATCTTCTAGGCGACAGGAAACTCATCAGTAAAGCTTCCACAGTCCCTGCTCATCAAGAACTACAAATACAATGCTCAGTTGCCAGCCGGGAGGGATAATATCAGCTGCATCACACCTCCAGCACCAAGCACCACTAATCAATACCATCACCTCTACCAAATCGGACTCCAGTATTACCCGCTTGCCATGTGTCCCACCACTAACTGCCCATTCATAGATAGAATTGTCCAAGCTCCTGTTTGTGAGAGAATCACAAGAACTAAATTCCACGTGAGGGAAGAAGGAGTACTCAGCAGGATCGACAAGACGGCCTTGGCAGAGCTGAACTGTAGCGTCAATGGGAGCAGCTTACCCGGAGACATCTTTCTGGACAAATCAGGGCAGTACAATTTCACTATGGAGTTCTTCCTTGGCAGAGAAGTCTCGGGTATAGTTAGCATGACTCATGATACGTTCAGCTACACTGATTTTTAATTGCATACCTAATGTACAGATTTTGACGCTGTTACTCTGGCTATGAAACTGTCCACACCAGATGTTTTGAGTATTCAAGTTATGAAGTCTTATCAGAGTGTGACAAACAGCTTAATATTCGAAGTAGGTTGAATTCAATTCATTCCTAGCTACTGTCCTCATGGTTATCATTCTAAACTTTGAAAGGTATTCTTGGAGGAACTGCAACACCACAGCATGCAGTTTGAGTCTGGTGTCATATCTACCTCCGTGGATATCAGTCTTTACGTAAGATAAAATGTCTAGGCTCATCATATATACTCTTGGTGCCATAATGTGTACAATTTGTAGGCTATGGGAGCAATTGCTCAGTGTCTAGATCCCTCATCAACGTCAGTCCAACTACCAGTGAGTCACAATCAAACTGATTCTGATCACTCTAGCTATTCAGCAAGTACCTTGATTGCTCAAACTATCTAGGGATATGTAGACACGCGAGTTCACATTGGTTGTCCTCCTGGACTCTCTATTATCTTTGATGCTACTGCCACTAGCTCACACTTCAACCAGTACTGCACTCCAACTAGCGCTAACATCAGCTGCTTCTACTCTGGAAATAGTGAGTAGCTGCATGTAGCTATGACTACACAGAGCAGGGACTGCATGATGCATGGGTCATGCATGACTACACATGGGTCAGGTGACTACACAAAGGGACTGGTGCACAGATCATGTGACTACGCAGAGGGACTCAGGCATGCAGGCTAGTCTTGTCCCCAGACCCCACCCTCGAGGAGGAAAAGGGTCTGGTGACTTTGGGCAGTTATCTTGGTTTGGCCAGCTCTGAGTGCGCGCGCCTACATGCATATGGGTGCCTTAGTGCAGTCATACGACTCGCTAGCCATCATATGACTGCACTAAAGCTGCGATCTGATTGGGATGCACAAATTCCTCCGCGGGTCGTCAGCTGGACCAAGCTTTTTGCCCATAGTCACCAGATCCTTTTCCCTCCTTTTGAGGGTGGGATCTGGGGATGAGACTACATGTATGCATGTGTCATGTATGATGAGCTACACACCATGATCAAACATTGTGCATAAGCACACTCATGCCATAGCTACATATATAATATACCCCATCACCTATTCCCTTACTGCAGCATTCTATCCCACATTCCTGCTTGTGGACTCAGTTACAGAGGAGAGGAATGTCTTCACTGGCCAGTACACGCTGAGGGCCATTGCTGGTGGAGGCAGTGAGGACAATATGAGACCATTCTCACTCACAGATATTGTGTAAGTGGATATTATAGATTACTGTTGTGCTATGACCGATGGTTCTGCATCATCTATACAGAGAAGCTGGTATCTGGACACCAGTGAACGAGAGCAAAGACGACCCTGTACCTACTTACAACTACAGTGACAATGGATTGACGTATGTAGGCACAATATTCCATGCATGCATACGTGTACATGGTGGTGCACACATGAATATAGTCAGTATTATTGATACATCGAGAAAACCCTCAATTTTGGAGAATACCCTTGGAGTGTCCCCATTAAGGCTGAGTAACAGAATGTGGCCTAAAGGAGGTGTCCTCATTTCAGGGATAGTCTTTATACTACTTTCCATTGCTGCATGGGACCCTTAACCAAAGAAGATGTCCTCATTTTGGACAGAGGGGTAGCACTGTGTCTGTCACTCCTGCAGTTGGGTGTGTAGCACAACCTCTCCGTGTGGGGAGAAGATCCCTGGAGCTGGACGCTCACCGGAATACTACCTGCTCCTTGAAGCATCCAACAGGTTAGCAAGCAAATCCTCAGTACATCACGAGATCACACAATCATGTAGTCTCTACAGTAGCATAACATCATTCTTACTTTGTCACCCTACACCGCGATTATATGACACACACACACACACTTTCGATAGGGAAAATGGTACCTATTGTGCTCTGTCAGTGCAGTTCACGATAAAACTTCACGGTCTATCAATGGGAGGAATAACCACAGTGGTCTCACTGATAGTATGTTCTCTTTCTCCTTTCTCTTCTCCCTCCACCTCTCTCTCTCTCTCTTCAAATTCACCATCCCTGGCTCCTGGACCCTCTAGCTATCTCTCCCTCGATCTCGTCCGCCTCTCATCATTTTCATTTCGCCCTTTCCCCTTTCTTTAATGCTTCATACATACACACAAACACACGCAGATGTTCTTGGTAATGTGCAGCCTTGGAGTGTTGCTCATGTTCACTGCATGGCACTATCGTCTCAAGTTCATGTACTGTGCCGACATCGTAGTGGACAGATGGAACAACTGTTGGCCTGACAACAGAGAGAGGCTTGTGGAACTGATAAGGAAGCACAGAGGAAAGATCAATCCTAGCTTGTGATAAACACAGTTCACTGAGTACCACAAAATTATAAATATGGCAACGCTGATTCTTTGTTGTGTAAGATCACAGAACTGTACACACAAGCATGTCATGCATAATGTTTGTGCACCTCATATAATTTGTGGGATTAATACAGGATTATCTGTTCAACAAAATCAGATACGTCCTGTAGTTTACTACTACTTTAATTCTAAAAGGGGGGAGGCAGAAATCACATGCAGGGTGGAATCCCAGTGCTCTACATGTAGTCCTTGATTGTTTGTCAATAATTATCGTGCAATAAGGTTCATTCCCAAGTGTATATACATTACATACTGTCATTGCACATTATGAAAGCAGATTATGATAACAGATATATATAATAGTTGTTACTTTCTCCTAGAGGTCCTCTTTGCTCTACCTCTCGGCTGTCTATTGCCATGTCCACTCCTCTTGCCAGTTCTCTTTGCTCCTGCCTGTACCTTAGACTGCGGCCTACGTTGACTGTTTCTGCCGCTACTATTACTATTGGGCCTGCTTGCACTTTGACCTTTCCTTTTATTCTTATTTCTGTGGGTGGGTCTTCCTCTCCTGCCGAAGCTCTTGGGCACTGCTCTTCTCTCCTCCCACTCCAGCTGCTTCTCTGAGGCTCTGTCTCTTCTCCTCACATCACCATGGCCACCGTAGCCACCAGAGGAGTCCTCCAGAAGATGGGCAAACTGGTGAGTTGAACACAGAAAGAAAGGTTAGCGATTACTACACAATTTCTTCGCAAACTAAACTATTGATGATCACATTAGTCCCATCATCATACCTCATCAGCAGCTGCAAACAAAGATCTTGTATCAAATTTTCCTCCTTGTTCGAAACGCTCCCTGTATGCATGACAAAAGCTAGCATCAAGAGACTGTGCTACCTATAACATATTAAACTATGTACACAGATAAGTACTGCCTGTAACTCACTTTTTCTTTCTCTTCTTCCTGGGCGGTCCCTTCTCCTCTTCCTCACTGTCACTAAACTCTGAGCCAGAGGAGAGATTGTCAAGGAGCAGCCGCTCCACTTCAGCATCTGTGGGCTCTGCTGCAGTGGCTCCACCACCAACTCCAGCCCCGATCAGCGAGTCATCATCACTCATCAGGGCACCGTAGTCCAGACCATCATCTATATGTAAAAGTAGCATACACAATCATAATAATATACACCATACACGCAGAAATTTTTATCATGAGAAAATTTCGTCCTATGAGATTGCATAGACGATACGATGACCTTTACCGTATGTACAGGTGGAAATTTTTTCCTCAAACTTTTTCTGCAATACAAAGGTATAGCTGAGCCTAAACTGGCGAAATTTTTATCCAGCGAAAAGTTCCACTTATACATGTAGGATGAGGCTAGTAATGGATCAGTAAGTTTAATTTGTAGGCATCAAAATGGCTTCTCTATTGGATGTACGTACAATCATTGTGTACACAGACACGTGTCACAAATTTCTCTCCTGCCCCCCCCCCCCCCCCCCCCCCCCCCCCCGTCTCTTGTTCCCTCTCCCTTCCTCATTTTCTCACTCATTCACTCACTTACATCATAGACTATGGGGGAGGGGAATATATAATCTATGCTTATATGTACTACAGTCACTCATTCACACACATACAAATACACACGCACAAACATATCAACACCCCACACACCTGATCCGCTCAGTTCTCCACCTACGGATTCCAAATCTCCTCCACATTCCTCATCGCTAGAGCCTTCCATTTTCTTTCTTCTTTCTTTCTTTGACATCTTCCTATTGGACCTTGCCTGCCTTTCTAGCTCTCTGTGTGGGTAAGAGTGTGTGCATGATGTAAATTAAAAATGATTAATCCTATGTATATAGCCAACTCTGCATATTATGGTGTTGTGGGCATACAACAATTGCAATTGGAGATACACCTTGAGTATGGGAAATTGCCTGAAATCTAATGGTACATCAGGGGCTCCTCATTGTTGCCATTTCCTAAAGATATTTACCAACCATTAGTGCTGATCTCAAAAGTAGGTTGTAAAGGAAACAGTAGCAACAATTATTGGCTACTCAATCCATGCAGGGACTAGTAGCCAAAGTGAAGGATACAGCAGCAAATAACAATAATAATGGCCAGTGTGTAGGTAGGTAGGGAACCCCTTCAGGCTGGACAGTGTACGCTTCCCTACCCGGCAAAGTCCATGTCAGAGTCACTCTGAGACTCGGCAGAGAACCTGTCCACATCCATATCTCCTCCTCTCTCCTCTCCCTCCTCCTCCTCCTTCTCTCGCTTCTTCTTTCTCTTCCTTGTCTCACTAGCAGCCTTCTGAGTGAAGTACCTGAAATTCAATACAGAACAAGCTCAGTGATATATTGACTGCAATGGTTGCCATGGGTATTGTAAGCTATTACCTATGAGTATAATGATAAAATTTCTATAATACATTGTATAGTTGTAGGTTCTTACCTGTGCATGAACACTTCATCCACTCTGATCTTTGACTCATCCATTGATGCAAACTGGGAGGAGTTCGCTATAATATTATGGAAATGAGAGGGGAAAATGCACATCTCAACTGATCCCTCTAGCCTTGTGCCCAGCCCTATTACATGTATATGTCTATTCAATGTTGCAAACAGTGTAAGTACGGACATCCCTGACATCTCAAGGACACCAACACCACCGCCCCACCCCCCATGAATTCCTGTGTATAAGGTACCCCTGAAATGAGGACACCTCCTTAATCAAGGATACTTGAAGTTGTCCAAGGGACCAAGGTGTCTGCAATAGAGGGGTTCCACTGTAGCCTCGTCCCCAGGTGCAGCCACTCCCACGTTTTCAACATTGAAAACGTGGGAGTGGCTGCGCCTGGGGACGAGGCTAGTTCCACTGTACATGTACTAGTAGACCTGTACCCACCTAATATCTCGCTACTTGGATCAGCGGCCATCTTTGTTGTTCGTTGCATGACCGAGCCTCCATGGTCACTCTGTTTCTGCTTAGGATTCTTACAGATGAACCTGTCCAGGAATCTCATTAGCGTAAAATCAGCCAGGGGATCCCCTCGATAGTCAATATACTCTCCCTAGGGTATACATAAGCGAAAACATAATATTTTGTTAACCTAAGACGAAAAAACACCGCCTTTAATGCTTGCCAACATGTACCATGTGTACACATGTGTGTATACATGTATACCCATGTACATGTACATGTACATGTGTGTACATGAGTATGGTGTGAGCATACTACATGTATATGAACGTCTACAAGCATGTGTGTACATATCGATACTACACACACACACACACACACACGCACACACACGCACACACACACACGGGTGTGTGGTCAATATCCTTTCATGTGCACACATGTAGAATCAAAAACATAAAACCACTGTTATTCACAACCACGGTATTACGTACGTACATGTAGCATGGATGGACATCATACAAAAGTCAGAATCCATGTACATAACGTACACAGCAAGACTCTTGATACATGCCATGTACACTCACACTGAGGAAACCACAAGGAAAGAAACTTTGTTGTCTTAAAAACATGCAAAGTGAATCCCCCTCCCCCCCCCCCCCCCCATGCATGCATGCATGGTGGCTTGGATCTTGTTTGTCATCGAAACCTCTACACATGCACGTACATGTACATGTGGCTAATGGTTACATCAAGAGTACATAAGAGGAGGGAGAGTGTCCTACTCCATATTGCTGAGTGCAAACACCCTTTGCCAAGTACCGAGGACAATGTGGCCAGCACCACATAATTATTATAGTACATGTACATGTAGTCGCTCCCTGGGTAGCTAGCTTACAGATGATATCTTCTTTGCAAAGACTTGCACAGAGGGGTGGTAGTGCCGGGTCAGCTGGATGTGTGTGAGTGTGTGTGTGGGGGGGGGGGGGGGGGAGGGGGGAGGACGTGAGGGGACATGTACATGTACATGTACATGCATAAAAGTATACTATTAGGCCACACAGAATAAATTGTTTGTTTGAACTAACATGACCACGAAATAGTAGGGTAGGTCAGTCTGATGAAAATTTAACTAATAACTTAATAATTCTTAATAATTTAATCAAAGAAATTAATTATAAGTGTCAGTGTTTCTATGTAAACTTGTACATGTAGTATTCCAGCTGTCTAGAGGTTTGTGCTTAAAAAATGCATTTTTAAGACAGTCCTATCAAAAAGTCTGAGTTGGTGTATGCATGTATGCCTATAGTAAACTCAGCTATTGGATGCTTTAAACTTTACAGTCGGTCGGGTTAGTTCAAACAAACATTTAATTCTGAGTGGCCTTATGGTCAGATACACATGTACAATGTAGGGCACATGACCGTACATGCAAAAGATAAGAATTTCTGGATCCATATATACAAGTTCAGTTTCCTAAGGCCAGAGCTCATTGCACCTTTGTTAGGGATGGAACGTAAGTGTACAATACTATGGGCTATAAGCCTATAATTATGACAATGTTATATAAGTCCACATGTACATCAATAACATACATTGTACATGTACATCTTCACTTTCAACTCGCTAAAACCATGTGTGTAAACTCCTGGCACTGTACTAGGTTTATGACTTCAAAATGCATTCACTATAAAAACAATACATGTACGTACCTGTGAGAGCTCCCACAGGCAAGTGTGTTCAGCTCCACTGTACAATGGATTCCTATACGCGACACGGTAGCCCACTCCTCTAGTCACATGATCACCTGGTGTAGTCACATGACCTCCTTCTGGATCATCACTGTGTGATTGAGTTCCTTCAAAGCTCGGGAGGGTAGTTGTATCGACATCAGTGAAGTGTTCCTCATCTGATCTCTCTGACTGAAGTATGAACGACCACAGACTTGGTTTATGTTTCACAATCTAATGTTGGGAAAATATCAGACCGTAAAATACACTGTAACATACACACTCAATATAAAGCATACGTGCAAATGGAATACAGCATAACATCTTCACTATGGACACTTGCTTAAGTATAATATATTAAATATGATGTGCTATTATCACTGTTTTTAGAGCAGCTTTGAAAGGCTCTAATGAAATACAGGAGATATCTCTTAATACCATTACATGCACAAACAATAACATCAACATTTCAGAGGAGCTTTACACCTTGCAACTAGGAAGCATCATACACATTAAGGTACAACGTGTCATTACACATGTATGTACGTATATTATAATTTTTCAACCTCAGAAATGAGAAACAGGCAGCCGCAGATAAAGGGCGGGGCATGGGTGGAGCATATCTGGAGAATCCGCTTGAGGAATGCCTTCACTCTGTTCACCTCAGGGTCACTCTTCACCGACTTGAACAGTAAGTTGAGAAACATGGCCTGGAGCAAGTAGCCAGCCGGAGGGTGTGTGTGTGTGTACAAGAGGTTAATGTACATGTACATACATAATTATACATGAATGCATGACATTGAGTGTTACTATGAGAGCATAGTAGTTTACGACAATTAATACCATGCTATGCTTAACCTGTGTACATACATTTGTATACCCCATATACACAAAACTTCATCAGTGTGAAAGATTGAGGGCATGAATGAGTTTGTATAAAAACACTTTGTGCGTAGTAGTTTCACTGACGATAATAGACAAGCTCATCATGAATGAATGATGATTTCAACGTGGGCCACCATTAAAATTTCATGACCTGCTGTGAGGAAAGGGACTACTCAGAGTGCATTGTAGTATGAAACAAATCAGTTTTGACAGATGTCCAACTTACTTTCTACAAATCAAGGAGTAAGGATACTTGTAGCAACACATAACACAATAAACATAGAGTAGATTTTACATGTACAGTACAAATTTATCCAAGGCACACTATATGAGCAGAGTCCTGATCAATTGGTCCCTTTTCTCATGCGTAACACTTTCATGATGTCTCCGCCACAGTTGCAGTGTTTATGCAATTCTGTTATGATTGCAATGAAGGTTGATAATATACTGCCCACATTCCCAAATGTGAAGCAGCATACACACAACTAAATAAACTACCTGTCATCAATCTTAACATTCAGGTATAGCTGCACTCAGTACAGTGATAGAGTAGAGCAGTGTAACGAAACTGTAACGTACGTATAGATATACAGCTGACTACACGTACATTGAACAACACTCGACATTCTTACAAGTAAATGTAAGTCTTTCCTTGTTGAAATCATGAGCTACTAGGAAACTGGTAAGTTCCATACACAAGAACAGGATTGAGTAGACCATTATTATAAGCTTCACATCATTGGCAATAATAGGTTACATTTGTTTTTGTAATTCAGTGATAGTAATTTCACACTTTCCTACTTTCAGTACAACCCAGTAGACTTGTCAGTTTGAAGCACTACAGGTCACTTAGACAGCTCTGAAGAAGATGAAGTTACAGTTTATCATCATCATCATAGCTCTATCTGTGACTATAGCTAGCACATCACTGTGGCCATTGGAGTCACTAGTTTGTTCAATAGAGTCAAATTGCAGCAGCAGTAATGATTGTTTGTCCTGTCCACTTATGATTGACTGTTACAAAGAAGGTAAATTGTTTTTCTGTCTACACACATGAAGTTACCATCCTATTGCTTCTAGCAGGGGATAATGAATCATCAGACTTCAATATTGCATACCAAACTCAATGCACTTGTGACAGTTGTAATGTCACAATTTCACCAAATAAAATGGACTGTACTGCTAATGCCTTGCCACCACTTAACTTAGTGCTGAATCACAACTACACAGGTGACTATCATCACAACTGTTCAGTAAGCAACTCATATAGTAAAACTTTCATGCTGATATAATATGTAACACACCATAGTTGTTTGCAGGAGAGTCAGAATGTACCTTAGTGTTATTAAAGCTAATGACATTTAAATTTAGCGATTTTCAAAAGAGAGAATTTAGCTACAACTTAATTTAGCGATTTTGATTTAGCTATAATATTACAATACATACGTTCAAACTCTTGATGTCTCAGTAGATCATTCCAGATGCTACTGAGGTAACTACTCAATAGATACTAGAGGCCATGAAGGTACCATCTACAGCTCACACTCGAGCGAGTGTATAGAATGTTACTTTGTTTTTATTTCTAATTTTAATGGATTATGTTGTCGTGAAGAAATTTTAGCCGCATGTTAATTTAGTAAGTTAGTTTCCAGTTGCTAAATTAAGATGCAGTTAACTTTATTGACACTAAGGTATGTGTGAGCAACAGCAGCACACTACTAGCTGAACTCACTAACTGTGGAAGTCCTAAAGGATTGCTCTGCTGGATACTGATTGGATTTGGGTGTGTGATTAGTCTTCTCCTAGTCATCATTCTCACACTGTGTGGAGCTATAGTCTACCTGTTGGCCAAAGGAAGGCGGTACAAGTACACGCCCAATGTGGTACTAACACAGAGCAGTACTGACCAAAATCAAATCCAAGAAGAACAGCCACCACCATCGGAGAACCAAGGTAAGTACATGTTAGACAGACCAGATGAGATGCTATTTAATACAAGAAGTATACAATAGTAACAGCTCTAAGATAAGAGATAACCCATCTTAAGGCAAGGTACATGATTGTACTTATCCAAAGATAAGGCAGGACAAAGAAGTATCGTCACAACATTTTCTTTTTGATTTTGTATGTGAGCAGGAAAGTGGGTGGTTATTTTTTATAATTCAGGTCAGATCAGAGACCCATCTATATGTTATTATCATGTGCATTAAAAAAGCTGTTAAAGAGTGTGTTCACCAAAGAGCAGGAAATTACTTTTATTCTTGACTTGGCTGGATGATTGTTTGTGTTAGAATTAAAAAAAAAAATAATCTTAACAGGTGTTTATGGCATGCACTTCCGATCAAAGTACAGTTTACATGTACATGCATATTATGGAATAACAGTAATACAAGCTAGACACACAAAACTGTATCCAAAAAAATAGCACAGCATAATAATTATGAAAATTAACTTGGTTTGGGATAAACACTGCACATGCTATCACATTACCACTGGCCTATTATCTGCTCATCATAATAATACACATAGTACATATACACATACATTAATGCATCCTACAGATTCAGGAGGTCAACAGCCCAACCTCTACCACATCCTGGACCCACAGTATGAAACCGTTGACAACAAAACAAGTAAGTTGATGAGGAAACTGATTTAGATCAGGCAGAGTTGAGCAGTAGTGGGTCCTTAGTGCACTTCAGCCCAAACAGGGGGATTGAGGGTAAGCTAATGTGTTTCACCACTAATATTGACTCACAAGCATAACAATACTGGCTGGCACCCTTGGGCTGACTCAGTAAATTATATTGCACTCAAGCTCTGCAGCTGCTCTCACTTTAATTAAATCTTCTCACAGTGGTATCCTATTAATTTTATCAACACAATACAAACTCTTACATTGTTTTATATACATGCACGTACACTACTATTAGCAAAGCCGACTGCCACACCAGAACCTTCACAATACTGTGAGCCAGAGCCATCGTCGCGTATTAAAGCCGAGGTGATGGAGCAGAAGGGATTAACAGGAAGTGGAGCACAACCATCAAAACTAAAAGCCTCGCTAGAAAAGAATGATGAGCAAGACACGGGAGTGTTCTACGATGAACTTACTGGCCGTGGTTACCCCAAAAGCTTAAAATCATCAGAACTCTCAGCAACATCGCTCCCCACGACAGCAGTACCAAACTACTCCAGTCTTAACGCGGAAAACGGCACTGAACAACAAGACGAGCTCATACCTCTCTACAGCATGCCCGATAAGAGCAAAAAGAAAGACAAAGATGGCGGAAAGAAAACGAGAGAGACTGAACTGACTATGTCACAGAGTTTGATGGTGAAATCGCCAACTGAGAGTAAGCCACCATTCACGAGAGGACGTAGGCCGAGCGGTCAGGGAGGGGAGATTGGGTTGGCCAAGCCACCAAGGACACCCTCTCCTCCACCACCCATGCTGCCACCGAAGCCAGGACAGACTAGCAAGATGGCCGAAAGCATACAAGAAGAAGGACTGGAGGATGTAGAAGAGGAAGCATATGCAGAGGTGAGCTCAAGGCCAATGGTGTCTGCTCAGTCTCGCAACAAGACACCTGGAACAATCGGCATGACAGTCAGTCCGCTTCACCTGATGTCGCAAAACCTCTCGTCCACCACTGGCGAGGCGGGGACGGGGAGTTTCCGGAGATCGTATTCAATGGAGGGTTATTTCGGGAGTGAGGTGCTTCGCCTTCAGAAGGCATCCGATATGGATTTTCGACAGCTCTATGATGAACCAATGAACCCCAGCCTGCACACACGAGGGGGGATGTCGCCACACCAAGAGAGACAAGAGGAGGAGGAGGAGATGGAGAGACAGGGATTCTTTAGAGCATCTTGAGACAGCGAGTCATGCAAAGATGCAATAGTCATGTCATGTTCTAGCGATCATTAACTTAAACACTAGAATGTCCAGTGTACTGTGTATGCAAGTAAACATTAATTTACATACATGTACATGCACTGATAGTATTATGTATAACATGTATAAATAATACGAGCTAGCAAATCCTATAATTTGGGGTAGGTCTCAAAGAGCCCCAAATACATGAAAAACAGGAAGCAGTGTATATCTGTGTTATAGATATACATAATACTGTAGTGTCCTGGGATATAAATTACATTCGTTTGTATAGAAGCTGCTACATTGACCAAATAATATCATGGTACATGGGTGCTTACTCGGGAGTTGGTACTTGCCTGGGACACTAATTGGCGACAGTATTTGTACGTGATCTTGTATGGTAACACCTTAGTACACATGCACAAATACTATACGTTAGACCATGACTGGTAAGGATCATCAACATCACAATCAAAGGCCTGACTTGAAACTGCCTATAATATTGCATTCCATTCCAAGCAGTTTTAGCCCAAATCTGCACTTGACTGTGATAATTGACCCAAAGCAGTATTACTGTACAATCAAGCAATCACAATAATATGATTATAGCACTAAGTAATTTCAACAAGCTTTATTATACACTGAGGAAGTATTAGCCACACCCACCAAAATAATCGTCCACACATGTGGTAAGGGAATCATTCGAGAGCAGCTTTATTTCATTCGTCTTTGAAGGTACTACAGTATATTATTATCAAAACATGATCATGTGACAGCTATACTCAATAGTACAACTGCCATGCAGTACACACACGCCTTTGCAAAAACTAAAATCATAAATGGCCCAACTGATAAAAAAGAATATCCAGAACACAGTAGACTCAATAAATATTACACTGATGTTAAAATGATAATCGTCCACAAGTGCTCACTGTTACAAAACAGTCCAATTGTGCTCGTGTGTACCGCTACTATTCCCAGCAAAAGCAGAGCCATGGACTAGTGATAAACCAAAGCTACACGGGAGTAGCTATAGTATGAGAGTGGATGAACCAGAGAGCGTCAGGCAGGAGAAAGATGAATTTGTATAGTAATCTTTATTATAGCATTGACGCTAAGTACTGACTGTTGTGCTAAAAACAAAAGTAAATGCCACCAATGGATTCTGTACAATCTGTAGCTATCATTTGAAACATCATTAAGTGTGTCAACTCAGTTTGCATAATTCTGCTTAAAGGTTTATAGATGCAGCAGCTAATTGGGATGAACACTTAATGATACTTTGGACACTGGTGGGCATATAGATTCCGTGATCACAGTTATCCTCTTCATTGCTGTAACTATGTGCATAATCATCACCTATGTACTGACTAAAGGGGTCAGGTTTATGATCCACCACTTCTCAGCCTCTGAAACAGACAGAGCCAATGGAGAACACGACACTATGGTACATCACACTCAATTGCAAGACACACAGAATGAAGGTACATGTACAACTAATAATAGACACTGACTCCAACAACTGATAGCATTCTTGTCTACTCAATATCCTACAATCTTGTACATACTGGTATACACGTATATCTAGATGAACATGCACAATGCATATTTAATACATGTTCGGTGCTCGGCAGCCAATGGCACCAAAGCCAAGCAGCAGAATAAACCACAGAGCCAAGGAGCAATGGCTATGTCAAAACTATACTCACTGCCTGAACTTGCTGGAGCTTCATGGAGAGGAACACAACTCACCAAACACTGTAAACTACCCAGAGAACAGAAACAAAAGTCTCAGCTGCCTCTCTCCCTCCACCCATAACATATCACTCTAGTATACACAACAAAGATGCCTCTGAGCAAGAGAAAGCTGAGGAGCCACTCCCCATATACAGCATTCCAGACAAAAGCAAGAAGAGACAGTTAATGAAGACAATAGTGGAACCAATGGAACATGAAAAAAGAAAAATGGAGGAGCTGTCTCAATCATACACTCTGGATTCATTCTTTAACATCAAGCCTCCTGCCACAGTACAGTACAGTGTTTATGCAATTCTGTTATGGTTGATAACATACTGCCCACATCCCCAAATATGAAGCAGTGCATGCGTATACACAGCTACTGAATAAACAAATTGGATTTCACAATGATAAATAAGAATAGTATTGAGTAGACCATTATTATAAGCTTCATATATCACTGGCAACAATAGGCTGCATTAATTTTTGTTTTTGTAATTCAGTAATTTTCATACTTTCCTACTTTCAGTACAACTCAGTAGACTTGTCAGTTTGAAGCACTACCGGTCACCAGTTATAGACAGCTCTGATAGAGATGAAGTTACAGTTTATCATCATCATCATAGCTCTATCTGTGACTACAGCTAGCACATCACTGTGGCCATGGGAGTCAATAGTTTGTACAATAAACTCAACGTGCATCAATAATGATAGTAATATCACATATGCTTCTTGTAAATTCTCAGGTACGGTCAATATGAAATTATTAAATTTGTAACCTACTACTGACTCTGTTCTAGGTATGACTGGACAACCAAATCTTACTACAAAACTGCCTGAACCAAGCAACGATACCCTTGACAGGCAATTTAACCTCACTATATTGCCGACATTTGATGAAAATTGTCCAACTACTACACCAATTGCTACTACTACGAGCAGTACAACAGAAACCACCAATGGGAAAAATTCTAATGGCAGCTGCTCAGTAAAAGAAATAAAACTGTAATAATTATGACTTAAAGAATTAATTATCACTTCCCTACTTGTAGTGTAATGATTGTGTGCATATAACGCTGGATGAGCTCACTAACTGTGGTGGAGAACATAAAGGAATACTCTGCTGGGTGTTGATCTGTCTAGGGTGCACAATAACACTTCTCGTTGGCGTCATCCTTGTGCTATGCGTGGTCATCACCTGTCTGTTGGCCAGAGGGAGGCGGTACCACTACACACCTAATGTGGTACTAACAGAAAGCACTGCTGACCAAAATCAAGTCCAAGAACAACAGTCACCACCATCAGAGAACCAAGGTAAGATCTTGGAGCTAAGCTGCATGTACTAAGTGGATAATGCTACAAAAGCGATAAATCATCACAATCAAGACCCTTGACACTGAAGATAGAATTGACTTCCGGCAAAGGTGGTAAAAAACACTCATAGTAAAAGTGGTAATACTACTTAAGTACAGCCCATGGGAGCATTAGCTGCATGCAGTATATTGCATGCTAAATCAGCTATTAAGCACCTTGTACTAGCCTATGCAGCAGTGTTACGCATGTAATGTGTACCTCGTATATGACTACCACAGAAACCTTGTCCGCAAATCGGCACTCTTTCAAGGAAGTCATAGATCTTAGCTGGAAGCTGAGGCAAAATTGGAGGCTGGGTGCACAATCCAAAGTGGGCTCTACTATAGTATAATAATATATCACGTCACAATGTATGTCTACATCAGATACATAGCTGGATACACAAAATTGTATGTAGAAACACGTTTCACAGTATGTGAACATTTACCCAGCTTGGGTTACACAGATATTACACATAATATTATCATAACATGGTTGGATAATTTTCTGTTCATACACTACAACAAATATTCATGGTACCCTACAGATTCAGGCGGTCAACAGCCCAACCTCTACCACATCCTGGATCCACAGTATGACATTGTCGACAACAAAACAAGTAAGTTGATACATACTACTCAGTAAGATCGGGCAGAGTTGAACAGTAGTGGGTCCTTAGATGCACTTTAGCCCAAATAGAGGGGTTGAGGGTCAGTTGTGTTCCATCACTAGTGTTGATCAAAGAAGTATAATTTAATGCAGATAGGGAAAAAGCATCCACATTGTTGTTCTAAGACTAGTTGAAAAGTATTCATAATAACTGAATACATTTATACAATAAATGGCCCACTGTATTTCATAAAGTTTTTTTAAATCTTTATATAGTTGTTTTAATGTTGAATCCCATTAAGATTAATGGTTATCAACATAGAACAAGTATGTTTAATATCACAATCATGGGATAATATACATAGTCAGTACATGATCAGTACATGCTCACAAAACATAGAGACATAGTTCATGTACAAAATTAATAGTATCCTGCCTGTGCATTAGTATCGTGCACATGCGCAGATGGAAGCGGCATAAACTTTGAACCTGTACCAATTATTGCACTGGCCAATATCTATGCTCCAACTAAGCGTGCAATGGCGACATCCTCACTCTGCTCAAACATTGCTATACCGGACTACTGATAGGTATGACAGAGAACAGACCTCACCTCTCGCTTCGTTCGAGGCTCGGTGTCTAGCGTCAGCACCTGCTTAGTAGGCCTCTTGAAACACGCAGCGCTTTCATATTGATCGTTCAACAATGTGTCTCTAGCTGTAGCTATGGCCCGAGGTATTAAGGCCACTCTTCTTTGTGCACACGGCCCTACAGTTCTGATCAATCCTGAGCCTTGTAGCGCGGATTTTCTCTCCGCCCGTGCCACGCGTTCATAGCCACCAGGTGCATCCAAGATGTGTATCCATGCCCTCATGTAATAACATGGACTATAATAATATTATAAGAAAAATGACCATCTGAAAAAATTTAATATTAATTTTTTTTTGTTGTATATAGTATAATAAACTCTTACATTATTTTATATATATACATGCGTGTACACTACTATTAGCAAAGCCAACTGCCACACCAGAACGTTCACAATACTATGAGCCAGAGCTATCAACACATATTAAAGCCAAGGTGATGGAGCAGAAGGGACTAACAGGAAGTGGAGCACAGCTACCAAAACTAAAAGCTTCACTAGAGAAGATCAATGAGCAAGACACAGGAGCATTCTTAGACTATGATGAATTTACTGGCCGTGGTTACCCCAAAAACTTCAAATCATCAGAACTCTCAGCAACATCGCTCCCCACGACAGCAGTACCAAACTACTCCAGTCTTAATGTGGAAAACGGCACTGAGAAGGAGCAACAACAAGATGAGCTCATACCTCTCTACAGCATGCCCGATAAGAGCAAAAAGAAAGACAAATATGGCGGAAAGAAAACAAGAGAGACTGTACTGACTATGTCACAGAGTTTGATGGTGAAGTCACCAACTGAGAGTAAGCCACCATTCACAATGGGGCGTAGGCCGAGCGGTCAGGGAGGGGAGATTGGGTTGGCCAAGCCACCAAGGACGCCCTCTCCTCCACCACCCATGCTGCCACCAAAGCCAGGCCAGACTAGCAAGATGGCCGAAAGCATACAAGAAGAAGGACTGGAGGATGTAGAAGAGGAAACATATGCAGAGGTGAGCTCAAGGCCAATGGTGTCTGCTCAGTCTCGCAACAAGACACCTGGAACAATCGGCATGACAGTCAGTCCACTTCACCTGATGTCACAAAACCTCTCGTCCACCACTGGTGAGGCAGGAATGGGGAGTTTTCGGAGATCGTATTCAATGGAGGGTTATTTTGGGAGTGAGGTGCTTTGCCTTCAGAAGGCATCCGATATGGATTTTCGGCAGCTCTATGATGAACCAATGAACCCCAGCCTGCACACACGAGGGGGCATGTCGCCACACCAAGAGAGACAAGAGGAGGAGGAGGAGATGGAGAGACAGGGATTCTTTAGAGCACTTGAGACAACGAGTCATGCAAAGATGCAATAGTCATGTCATGTTCTAGCGATCATTAATTTAAACACTAGAATATCCAGTGTACTGTGTACGCAGATTTTACATACATGTACATGTACTGACAGTATTATGTATAATGTGTATAAATAATATGAGCTAGCAAATCGTATAATTCGGGGTAGGTCTCAAAGAGTCCCAAACACATGAAAACAGGAAGCAGTGTATATTTAATAATTATATAAATATATATATATACCGTAGTGTCCCGGGTACCTGGGATATAAATTGCTATAATAGAAGCTGCTATATTGATCAAATATGGTACATGGGTGCTTACCCGGGAGTGGCACTTGCCTGGGATACTAATTATCGCTCGGCGCATGCGCACGAGGGTTACAGTAGTCTGTTTGTTTGTCTGTTACCACTCTATTGCCTGCATAGGACATTTATACAACAAAATGAATGTACCAGCCAATTTTTCGCCAAACTCCAAAGGTTTTCAACTAAGGGATTTCGCTAAAAAGCTTTCTCTCACGAGTTATAGCTTATTAGCATAGCAAAGTCAGCCATTTTCCAGCTTCCAGTACCGTAAACTATGGTTAAATCTCCTCCGTATACTACTTGTGGTAATGTCTATAACCTATATATGGCTACAGGATACAGTTCATACTGGTAAATGTCATCAATATCATAGTCAAAGGCCTGACTTGAAGCTGCCTATATTGCATTCCATTAAAAGCAGTTTTAGCCCAAATGTGCACTTGATTGTGATAATCGACCCAAAGCAGTATAATTGCAATAATAATTATGATTAGTACTAACAAGCTTTACTGCACACTGAGGAAGTATTAGCCACACCCACCTAAATTATTGTCCACACACATGGTGAGGGAATTATTTGAGAGCAGCTTTATTTCATTTGTTTTTGAAGGTACTACGGTATATTATCAAAACATGATCATGTGACAACTATACTCAATAGTACAGCTGCCATGCAGTACACACACACCTTTGCATAAACTAAAATTTAATTTGTATATGAATGGCCCAACTGATAAAAACATAGATACTGAATTGTGAGTTTGCAACAATTTAATGTCTAGAGCATGGTAGACTCAATGCTAAAAATATTACACTGATGTTAAAATGATAATTGTCCACAAAGAGCTCACTGTTACAAAACAGTCCAATTGTGCTCGTGTGTACCACTACTATTCCCAGCAAAAGCAGAGCCATGGACTCGTGATAAACCAATGCTACACAGGAGTAGTACCGTATGGCGAGTAATTTTCGTGGGGTGCCAATTTTCGTTATTTTCGTGGTTGACTTGGCAGTCACAAAATTTTCCCACCCACGAAAATTAATGATATTATGCGAGTCCATGATGATGGGCATGGCCACAAACATTGTGGTAGTGCGGCCAACACTTCCCAGTATCAGCAAGCAACAGTAGCCATTGTCATCCAGCTGATAGTGTCTTCGATACTAATATTCTTCTACCTCATGCTATTTGTCCAAGTATCTGTAGGTACAGCTTAGTAACAAAGAAGATCGCGAGCGCGTGTATAGATTACATCATCGCTTGTGCAGCAGTGCCACGCCCCTGGACTGGTTGCTGTCACGAAATTTAAAACCACGAAAATAAATTTTAAGGGCCTTTTTGGACTTTCCACGAAAATTAGCCCCCACGAAAATTACCTGCCATATGATATGACAGAGGATGAACTAGAGACCATCAGGCAGTGTAAAGCAGGAGAAAATTGAAACTTGTAGCAATCTTTATTATCATATTGATGCTTAGAAGTGCCGATTGTTCCTGGACCACTAAAATTATCAGTAAATGCCACCGATGTGTTATGCAATAACTGTACATGTAGATATCATTTGAAACATTATGAAGTGTGTCAACTCAGTTTGCATAATTCTACAGCTCGTGGGAATGAAATGCATTGGACACTGGTGGGAATAGCTGCTGTGATCACAGTTATCCTCTTCATTGCTGTGATTATGTGCATAATCATCACTAGTGTACTAGCTAAAGGAGTCAGGTTTATGATCCTCCACTTCTCAGCCTCTGAAACAGACAGAGCCAATGGAGAACACGGCATGATGGTACACCACACTCAACAGCAGGAGGAACATAATGAAGGTACATGTACAGCTAATAGTAGACACTCCAGCAACTGATGCTTCAGTATACTTATCTACTCAATATCCTACAACCATGTAGTACATGTATATCTACAATGCTTATTAAGAGCACACACAATGCATATTTAGTATACTTTCAGGTGCTCAGCAGCCAACGATAGAACACACACCAGAGCCACAGTATGACAGTATTGAAAATGAACAAGGTACAGTATACAAAAGTTTATGAACGTTATTAATAGAACATGATCAATACTGTCAATGCCACATACACATATTCATGCATGTACATGTACATTACACTGTGTAGCCCCAGTTCACTACTTTGAGCTTGAGCCACCACAGCACATCAGCACCAAAGCCAAGTAGCAGAATAAGCCACAGAGCCAAGGAGCAATGGCTATGTCAAAGCTATACTCACTTCCTGAACTTGCCACACCAATGGAGCTTCATGGAGAGGAACACAACTCACCAAATGTTGTCAACTACCCCAGAGAACAGAAACAAAAAGTCTCAGCTGCCTCTCTCCCTCCATCCATAACACAGCACTCTAGTATACACAACAACAATGCCTCTGAACAAGACAAAGATGAGGAGCCAATCCCCATATACAGCATTCCCGACAAAAGCAAGAAATCAAAGAAGATGATACTGGAACCAATGGAATATGAAGAGAAGGAAATGGAACAGTTAATTGTCTCGATCACACACTCTGGATTCATTCTTTAACATCAAGCCTCCTGCCACAGTACATTGCAGTGTTTATGCAATTTTGTTATGATTGCAATGAAGGTTGATAATACATGTATACTGCCCACACTCCCAAAATATGAAGAGGTACATACGTACACAGCTATAAATAAACCTATCTGTCGTCAGTCTTAACGTTCAGGCACTTAGACTTGCTCAGAACATTGGTAGAGTAGAGAAGTGTAACGAAACTGCAAGGTATAGGATACACAGCTGACTACACGTACATTGAACAACACTCAACATTCTAAGTACAAGTGTTCCTTATCAAAATCATGAGCTACTGGAAACTGGCAAGTACCATAATATAATATTATAAGAATAGGATAATTGAGTAGACCATTATTATAAGCTTCATATCATTGGTAATAATAGGCTGCATTAATTTTTTGTTCTTGTAATTCAGTGATAGTAATTTTCATACTTTCCCACTTTCAGTACAACTCAGTAGACTTGTCAGTTTGAAGCACTACAGGTCACTTAGACAGCTCTGAAGAAGATGACGTTACAGTTTATCATCATCATCATGGTTCTATCCGTGACTATAGCTAGTACATCACTGTGGCCATGGGAGTCACTAGTTTGTACAATAAACTCAACGTGCATCGATAATTACATGTATGATAGTGAAATGACCTGTGCTTCTTGTAAATTCTCAGGTACAGTCAATACGAAATTATCAAATTTATAACCTACTATACTGGCTCTGTTCTAGGGATGATTGGACAACCAGATGTTGATACAGAACTGTCTGAACTAAGTAATGATAAGCAATTTAATCTCACTATATCGCCAAATGGAACTTGTCCAGCTGCTACATCAAAAACAGTTAGTATGATGTCATCTCCATCCCCCTGCCCAGTAAGATGATAAAATCAATCGGGATTTAGACATTAATTATCACATACCCACTTGCAGGGTAACGACAATGCACTTACATATATAATTTTGGCTGAGCTCACTGACTGTGAACGTAAAGGAATACTCTGCTGGGTATTGATCAGTCTAGGGTGCACAATAACACTTCTCGTCGGCGTCATCCTCGTGCTGTGCGTGGTCATCACCTGTCTGTTGGCCAGAGGGAGGCGGTACCAGTACACACCTAATGTGGTACTAACAGAAAGTACTGCTGACCAAAATCAAGTCCAAGAACAACAGCCATCATCATCAGAGAACCAAGGTAAGATTGTGGAACTAAATTGCATGTAAGTGGATAATTCTACATAAGCGACAAATCATCACAGTCAAGACCCTTGACTGAAGATAGAGTTGACTTTCGGCAAAGGTGGTGAAAATACTCATAGTAATACTATATAAGTACAGCCCATGGGAGTATAGCTGCAGCATACGCATGCTAAATCAGCTATTAAGCATCTTGTACTAGCCTGCATGTGCAGCAGTGTTATACATATCATTTTTTTGTACCTCGTGCATGATTACCACGGCCTCAGGCTTGCATGCTGGTCAGTGGGAAATCCCTATCTGCAATGCTTGGCAATGCGCTAAATGGGCGCTCTTTCATAGATCTTAGCTGGAAAATAAGGCAAAATTGGAGGCTGGGTGCACAATCTAAAGTGGGCTTGACTACAGTATTATGTTATGTCACAATGTATATCTACATCTGATACATAGCTGGATACACAAAACTGTATGTAGAAACACATTTCACAGTATGTGAACATTTATCCAGCTTGGGTTACACAGATATTGCACATAATAATAATCATAACATGGTTGGCTTATTTCCTGTTCGTATACTGTAACACATTCATGGTACCCTACAGATTCAGGCGGTCAACAGCCTAACCTCTACCACATCCTGGACCCACAGTATGACATTGTCGATAACAAAACAAGTAAGTTGATACATACTACTCATTAAGATCGGGTAGAGTTGAACAGTAGTGGGTCCTTAGATGCACTTTAGCCCAAATAGAGGGGTTGAGGGTCAGTTGTGTTCCATTAATAGTATTGAAGTATAATTTAATGCAGATAGGGTAGAAAGCATCCACACTTGTTCTAAGCCTAGTTGAAATGCATTTATACAATAATTGTAGAATGGTCCACAGTATTTCATAAAGTTTTAAAATCTTTATATAGTTATTTTAATGTTGGATCCCTTAATGTTTATCAACACAGCATAAACTCTTACATTATTTTATATACATGCATGTACACTACTTTTAGCAAAGCCGACTGCCACACCAAAGTACTGTGAGCCAGAGCCATCAATACATATTAAAGCTGAGGTGATGGAGCAAAAGGGACTAACAGGAAGTGGGGGACAGCCATCAAAACTAAAAGTTTCAGTAGAGAAGATCAATGAACAAGACATGGGAGCATTCGACGATGAACTTACTGGCCGTGGTTACCCCAAAAGCTTAAAAACATCAGAACTCTCAGAAGTATCACTCCCCACGACAGCAGTACCAAACTACTACAGTCTTCACGTGGAAAACGGCACTGAGAAGGACCAACAGCAAGACGAGCTCATACCTCTCTATAGTATGCCCGATAAGAGCAAAAAGAAAGACAAAGATGGTGGAAAGAAAACGAGAGAGACTGAACTGACTATGTCACAGAGTCTGAAGTCGCCAACTGAGGGTAAGCCACCATTCACGATGGGGCATAGGCTGAGCGGTCAGGGAGGGGAGATTGGGTTGGCCAAGCCACCAAGGACACCCTCTCCTCCACCACCCATGCTGCCACCAAAGTCAGGGCAGACTAGCATAATGGCCGAAAGCATACATTGTCAAGAAGAAGGACTGGAGGACAAAGAAGAGGCAGCATATGCAGAGGTGAGTTCAAGACCGATAGCCTCCGCTCAAACACAAAACAAGACACCTGGAGTAATTGGCATGATAGTCACCTGATGTCACAAAATCTCTCGTCAACCACTGGTGAGGCAGGAACGGGGAGTTTCCGGAGATCGTATTCAATGGAGGGTTATTATGGGAGTGAGGTGCCATCAGAAGGCATCCAATATGGATTTTCGGCAGCTCTACGATGCACCAATGAACCCCAGCCTGCACACACGAGGGGGGATGTCGCTACACCAAGAAAGACAAGAGGAGGAGGAGGAGATGGACAGACAGGGATTCTTTAGAGCATCTTGAGACAAGCGAGTCATGCAAAGATGCAATAGTCACATCATATTCTAGCATTTATTTACTCAAATACTAAAATATCCAGTGTACTGTGTATGCAAGTAAACATTAATTTTACATACATGTACATGTACTGACAATATTATGTATAATGTGTATAAATAATATGTGCTAGCAAATCCTATAATTCGGGGTAGGTCTTAAAGAGCCCCAAATACATGAAAAACAGGAAGCAGTGTATATTTATATTATAGATGTACATAAATACCGTAGTGTCCTGGGTACCTGGAATATAAACATTTGTATAGAAGCTGCTACATTGACCAAAAATGGTACATGGGTGCTTACCCGGGAGTTGGTATTTGCCTGGGACACTAATTGGAGATGGTATTTGTATATGATCTTGCATGGTAACAATGCATGTGTCAGACCGTGACTGGTAAAGGTCGTCAATATGATAATCAAAGGCCTGACTTGAGCTGCCTAGATATAATAAATTGCATTCTATTCCAAGCAGTTTTAGCCCAAATCTGCACTTGATTGTGATAATCTACCCAAAGTAGTATTATTGTACAATTGAGGAATAATAATTATGATTATAGCACTAATTAAAAGTGATTCAACAAGTTATACTGCACACTGAGGAAGTACTAGCCACACCCACCAAATAATCGTCCACACACATGTGGTGAGGGAATCATTTGAGAGCAGCTTTTTGAAGGTATACTACAGTATACAGTGGCAGATCCTGAGGGGGATCCAGGGGTGCACAGGAACCTCCCTTTGGGCTGCACCTAGCACTAAGAAGTATACTGCTGATGTTAGGCTAAATGGAACCCCCCTTTCTGGCTACAGAACTAAGAAAACTGCTGCTATGGCTCACCTTAGAATGCTTTAGAAGAAATTAGTTCGAAAACGGATCGATTGGACTAGTAGTTTGTTTAAAAAACGATTGAAATGGGCGCAATAGCATATCAGAACCCCTCTTCTAGAAATCCTGGATCCACCACTGGTATAATATCAAAATATGATCATGTGACAGCTATACTTAATAGCACAGCTGCCATGCAGTACACACACGCCTTTGCATAAACTAAACTGGACATGAATGGCCCAACTGATAAAAACATAGAACATAGGATTGTGAGTTTTCAACAACTTAATGTCCAGAGCACAGTAGACTCAATACTAAAAATATTACACTGATGTTAAAATGATAATTGTCCACAAAGAACTCACTGTTACAAAACAGTCCAATTGTGCTCGTGTGTACCACTACTATTCCCAGCAAAAGCAGAGCTATGGACTTGTGATAAACAAATGCTACACAGGAGTAGTATGACAGTGGGTGAACTAGAGAGCATCAGGCAGTGTAAAACAGGAGAAAGATGAAGTTTGTAGCAATCTTTATTACTTCACTGATGCTAACTACTGACTTTTGTGCTGGACACTACTGTAACAGTAAATGCATATTTTGATAATCGTATATAGCTATCATTTAAACATAGTGACTCAGTGTGTCAACTCAGTTTGCATAATTTCACTACCATAGATGAAACGACCCACTGGGATAAATGCCCGGTACTTTGGACACTGGTGGGCATAGCATCCGTGATCACAGTTATCCTCTTCATTGCTGTGATTATGTGCATAATCATCACCTATGTACTGACTAAAGGAGTCAGGTTTATGATCCTCCACTTCTCAGCCTCTGAAACAGACAGAGCCAATGGAGAACACGGCATGATGGTACACCACACTCAACAGCAGGAGGAACAGAATGGTAACTATTATCACGCAATAACTTATAGCTTCATACTCAATATCCTATAATCAGATCATATAATATTATATAGTTGAAGGTTTAGTCCGGAGGTCTTCACATTCATTTATTCATGCATATCTGCATTGATAGCAGCCAAATTATACCAGAACATCACAGATCCTTCCACTCTATGTTGATAGTAGCCCGGAACTGTACTAGATCACCATGTAATATTATATGTATACTATAAATTAAACATCTAAATGAGCACTCATATATAATGTACATTTAATACCCTTAAATCAGGTGCTCAGCAGCCAACAGTAGAACATACTCCAGAGCCACAATATGATAGTATTGAAAATGAACAAGGTATAAAAGTTTATGTTCTTGCATGATCAATATAATTATCATCAATGACAAAATACATACTTTTGGCACCTAGTTCTTGGTTTCATTTACATACATGTTGTACATGTATTATAATATTGTGTAGCCCCAGTTCACTACTTTGAGCTTGAGCCACCACAGCACATCAGCACCAAATTCAAGCAGCAGAATAAGCCACAGAGCCAAGGAGCAATGGCTATGTCAAAACTATACTCCCTGCCTGAACTTGCCACACCAATGGAGCTTCATGGAGAGGAGCACAACTCACAAAATGTAGCGAACTACCCCAGAGAACAGAAACAAAAAGTTTCAGCTGCCTCTCTCCCTCCATCCATAACACAGCACTCTAGCATACAAAACAAAGATGCCTCTGAGCAGGAGAAAGATGAGGAGCCACTCCCAATATACAGCATTCCCGACAAAAGCAAGAAGTCAATGAAGACGATAGTGGAACCAATGGAACATGAAGAGAGAGAAACGGAGCAGCTGTCTCGATCACACACTCTGGATTCATTCTTTAACATCAAGCCTCGAGTAGCAACGGTCGAAGAGGAGGGAGGAGGTGATAAAGGAACACCACAAGAGGGTTCTTCCTCTCCCCCACCTCCCTTACTGCCACCAAAGCCGGGACGAATAAAGATCAAAGCAGCAGAAGATGCTTCAGGGGTGGGTGAAGAGTCAGTGTACGCAGAGGCAAGCTCAAAACCACTACAAGCACACTCCCAAAGGAAAACCAACAACTATGATGAATGGACCAAAACAGCAACAGCTACTGTAATGGGCAACATCAGTCCATTTCATCTTCATGCTCACTATTCCCAGAAAGAACAAGGACACATTCACAAGAGATCACTCTCAGCTGTGGATAATATGAAAAGGAAGGAGGGTCATTCCCGGGCCAGGTTGCCAGCA
This sequence comes from Cliona cf. orientalis, assembly GCA_963930775.1. NCBI lineage: Eukaryota > Metazoa > Porifera > Demospongiae > Clionaida > Clionaidae > Cliona > Cliona cf. orientalis. The sequence goes on from OZ005704.1 coordinate 2,483,560, forward strand.
AGGACTGAGCATGATCAGCACTATCATATAGCACTGAGTCTACTGGAGTCTAATGAGGAAGAGGAAGAAAAGTTACGTGCTAGGTTACTAAAGAATGTAGAAGAAACATAATGATTCAGAAGTAAAATATCACTGCATGAGCATATAACATTAAGTCACTAGCAGATATTTACTTGTTGTAGCATTAAATACCATTAATAAGAGCTTTTCCTGAGTTCATAATTTTGCTGGCCTTGTGCTCAAGTGCATGAATGTGCCGATATTATTTTTGGGCAGGGCCAAATTTGCACTCTCAATTGCGCACATTATCTAACAGGCACATACGTTGTATTTCCTTACCACTGAGAATCACTAGTACATGTGTTTATTATATGGCATATCACATACCGTAGATCGCAAAATTTTTGTCGACGACCTTTTCCGATGAAACTTAAACATGCGAAATATTTTGTGCAACATATCTCGATCTATACCTATTTTGGTTGCTAAAGACTTAGTCAGGCGACGAAATTTAGACTATGCGAAAAATTTACAAGCGAAATATTTTACTGGCGAATCTACGGTAGAAGTAAACACACAGATAGACATAGGGAACAACCACTGCAATCCTCATACACGTGTACATTGAGGATTAATCACAAAATGATATCATGGTGAGGATGGAAGTACTGACACTATAGACTAGTGTTAGATACATACATGTACTCTGCCTAGCCTTTGCAGAAAACTTCTGAATCATCTGTGATTTACTCATGAAGAGGCCTATACCATACTATAGTTCAACTACGTACAATAATATTATACAAACACCATGTGCTTGCAAGATTGAAGTGTTTGTCACAAGAGATTTCATAATATTATTATGGCCTGATGTACTGGCAATGCATTCATATAATAAATTATCCACATGAGAGCTCACTGTTACAAAACATAATACTATAATATGTCTCAACTACTAGGCTACAGAACTACTCATACACACCCTGCCAGACAGTTCTTAAATAGCTACGTATGCCGAGTCAGAAAAATGAAATTTAGAACAACAATATTAGCCTTGCTTATCATCGTTCTGTCACTTGATAGTTGCTGTGGCAGTAGCAGCAACCTATCCTGTTTGAGCCAAGGTAGTTAGTAATACCTGATAATTACAATACAATGCAGCAATATTTTCTATCACCTATAGTCACTACTACTACTACATGTACTACTACTACTCTCAATATCACCACGTCTATGATCATCTCTTCTACTCTGTTTAATACTACTCCTACTGCTACTACTCCTGTTACTTCCATTACTGCTACCACTACTCCTACTCCACTTCCGCCTTCTACTAACAATGTCAATTATGCAATTTGTGACAAAGCTAGTGAAATGTGCTGGGTACTGGTGGGCATTGGAAGTGTGATTGTAGCCATCCTTCTCATTGCTGCAATTACATGCATGATTTTCACTGCCACAGTTGTTAAAGGAATGAATGCTTTGATTCAATTCCTCTCCAATTCAGCTACAGACAATGGAGAACGTGCTATTCAGCCTCAACAACAGCAGCCACAAAATCAAGGTATATATACTGTATACTATGGAAAATTCTTGAGGGGCCCAATTTCACGATTTTCATAGATACTCGACTAATTGCGAAAAATTTAAAATTGGTATGATCAATCAGTGGATAATGAGCGTGACTATACGTGTCAGTGAAATAAAGATCACTTGTCCGCGAAAAATGAATCCCTAGAAATTCCTGCTGTATATATGGTAGCTTTTCATACATGTACATGTATCCTTGTCCTCTGATATCGTAGCTCCAGGAGTTCAACAAATAATTGGACATCATACTCAATACTATGATAATATTGAAAATGAACAAGGTATGTAAAATAGTTAATATTTCATCACTCAACTAAACACTTCAATAAAGCTGACTTCATCACTAACACTATTAATGGAATGCACATACACACAAATTTCAGTCCCTGTTGTTCACTACTTTGAGCTTGAGCCACCACAGCACATCAGCACCAAAGCCAAGCAGCAGAATAAGCCACAGAGCCAAGGAGCAATGGCTATGTCAAAACTACGCTCATTGCCTGAGTCAATGGAGCTTCCTGGAGAGGAGTACAATGCTACAGGTTATCCCACAGCAGTGAAACAAAAAGTCTCAGCAGCCTCTCTCCCTCCATCCATAACACAGCACTCTAGTACACACAACAAAGGTGTCTATGAACAGGAGGCTGAAAAGCCACTCCCCATATACAGCATTCCTGATAAAAGCAAGAAGTCAACAAAGATGATACTGGGGCCAATGGAACATGAAGAGAGAGAAACGGAGCAGCTGTCTTGATCACACACTCTGGATTCATTCTTTAACATCAAGCCTCGGGTAGCAACGGTCGAAGAGGAGGGAGGAGGTGATAAAGGAACACCACGAGAGGGTTCTTCCTCTCCCCCACCTCCCCTACTGCCACCAAAGCCGGGACAAACAAAGACCAAAGCAGCAGAAGATGCTTCAGAGTCAGTGTACGCAGAGGCAAGCTCAAAACCACTACAAGCACACTCCCAAAGGAAAACCAACAACTATGATGAATGGACCAAAACAGCAACTGCTACTGTAATGGGCAACATCAGTCCATTTCATCTTCATGCTCACTATTCCCAGAAAGAACAGGGACACATTCATAAGAGATCACTCTCAGCTGTGGATGATATGAAAAGGAAGGAGGGTGATTCCCGGGCCAGGTTGCCAGCAAGGACTGAGCATGATCAGCACTATCATATAGCACTGAGTCTGCTGGAGTCCAAAGAGGAAGAGGAAGAAAAGTTACGTGCTAGGTTACTAAAGAATGTAGAAGAAACATAATGATTCAGAAGTAAAATATCATGCAGAGCATATAACATTAAGTCACTAGCAGATATTTACTTGTTGTAGCATTAAATACCATTAATAAGAGCTTTTCCTGAGTTCATAATTTTACTGGCCTTGTGCTCAAGTGCATGAATGTGCCGATATTATTTTTGGGCAGGGCCAAATTTGCACTCTCAATTGCGCACATTATCTAACAGGCACATACGTTGTATTTCCTTACCACTGAGAATCACTAGTACATGTGTTTATTATATGGCATATCACATACCGTAGATCGCAAAAATTTTTGTCGACGACCTTTTCCGATGAAACTTAAATATGCGAAATATTTTGTGTAACATACGTCGATCTATACCTATTTTGGTTGCTAAAGTCAGGCGACGAAATTTAGACAATATGAAAAATTACAAGCGAAATATTTTACTGGCGAATCTACGGTAGAAGTAAACACACAGATAGACATAGGGAACAACCACTGCAATCCTCAAACAAGTGTACATTGAGGATTAATGATATCATGGTGAGGATGAAAGTACTGACACTATAGACTAGTGTTAGATACATACATGTACTCTGCCTAGCCTTTGCAGAAAACTTCTGAATCATCTGTGATTTACTCATAAAGAGACCTATACCATACTGTAGTTCAACTATGTACAATATACAAACACCATGTGTTTGCAAGATTGAAGTGTTTGTCACAAGAGATTTCATAATATTATTATGGCCCGATGTACTGGCAATGCATTCACATAATAAATTATCCACATGAGAGCTCACTGTTACAAAACATAATACTATAATTAATATGTCTCAACTACTAGGCTACATAACTACTCATGATAAAACCTAGACTATAATATACACACCCTCAGACTGCCAGACAGTTCTTAAATAGCTACATATGCTGAGTCAGAAAAATGAAGTTTAGAACAACAATATTAGCCTTGCTTATCATCGTTCTGTCACTTGATAGTTGCTGTGGCAGTAGCAGCAACCTATCCTGTTTGAGCCAAGGTAGTTAGTAATACCTGATAATTACAATACAATGCAGCAATATTTTCTATCACCTATATAGTCACTACTACTACTACTACTACTCTCAATATCACCACGTCTATGATCATCTCTTCTACTCTGTTTAATACTACATGTACTCCTACTGCTACTACTCCTATTACTAGCTCCATTACTGCTACCGCTACTCCTACTCTACTTCCGCCTTCTACTAACAATGTCAATTATGCAATTTGTGACAAAGCTAGTGAAACATGCTGGGCTCTGGTGGGCATTGGAAGTGTGATTGTAGCCATCCTTCTCATTGCTACAATTACATGCATGATCTTCACTGCCACAGTTGTTAAAGGAATGAATGCTTTGATTCAATTCCTCTCCAATTCAGCTACAGACAATGGAGAACGTGCTATTCAGCCTCAACAACAGCAGCCACAAAATCAAGGTATATATACTGTATACTATGGAAAATTCTTGAGGGGCCCAATTTCACAATTTTCATAGATAATCGACTAATTGCGAAAAATTTAAAATTGGTATGATCAATCAGTGGATAATGAGCGTGACTACACGTGTCAGTGAAATAAAGATCACTTGTCTGCGAAAAATGAATCCCTAGAAATTCCTGCTGTATATATGGTAGCTTTTCATACATGTACATGTATCCTTGTCCTCTGATATCGTAGCTCCAGGAGTTCAACAAATAATTGGACATCATACTCAATACTATGATAGTATTGAAAATGAACAAGGTATGTAAAATAGTTAATATTTCATCACTCAACTAAACACTTCAATGAAGCTGACTTCATCACTAACACTATCAATGAAATGCACATACACACAAATTTCAGTCCCTGTTGTTCACTACTTTGAGCTTGAGCCACCACCACAGCACATCACCACCAAAGCCAAGCAGCAGAATAAGCCACAGAGCCAAGGAGCAATGGCTATGTCAAAACTACGCTCATTGCCTGAGTCAATGGAGCTTCCTGGAGAGGAGTACAATGCTACAGGTTATCCCACAGCAGTGAAACAAAAAGTCTCAGCAGCCTCTCTCCCTCCATCCATAACACAGCACTCTAGTACACATACCAAAGGTGTCTATGAGCAGAAGGCTGAAAAGCCACTCCCCATATACAGCGTTCCTGATAAAAGCAAGAAGTCAACAAAGATGATACTGGGGCCAATGGAACATGAAGAGAGAGAAACGGAGCAGCTGTCTCGATCACACACTCTGAATTCATTCTTTAACATCAAGCCTCGGGTAACAACAGTCGAAGAGGAGGGAGGAGGTGATAAAGGAACACCACAAGAGGGTTCTTCCTCTCTCCCACCTCCCTTACTGCCACCAAAGCCGGGGCAAACAAAGACCAAAGCAGCAGAAGATGGAGCAGGGGAGTGCGAAGAGTCAGTGTACGCAGAGGCAAGCTCAAAACCACTACAGGCACATTCCCAAAGGAAAACCAACAACTATGATGAATGGACCAAAACAGCAACAGCTACTGTAATGGGCAACATCAGTCCATTTCATCTTCATGCTCACTATTCCCAGAAAGAACAGGGACACACTCACAAGAGATCATTCTCAGCTGTGGATGATATGAAAAGGAAGGAGGGTGATTCCCGGGCCAGGTTGCCAGCAAGGACTGAGCATGATCAGCACTATCATATAGCACTGAGTCTGCTGGAGTCCAAAGAGGAAGAGGAAGAAAAGTTACATCTTTGATTATTGAAGAACAGAGATGGAACATAAAATAGCAAAAACATCACTGATCGTAGCATGAGATACAGGTAGCATTATAGCCACAGTTACTAGCATATATTATACACATGTACATAATATGGTACCCATTTAACTGCGTGTTGTTTACAATAATATCACCTATCAGGCCCTCTCACATTACATATTTTGAAAGCTAACTTAAATGTTGTAAACACAATGTAAGATTAAATAGTAGCATGCATAAAAATGTACATGCACATGAAAAGTCAGCTGCTGAAAATACATACATGTATAGTGTACAAGTAATCATGGTAAATGATTACATTTGTATGACATTGTATGCCTGTACATGAACATGTATCGATTATCACGGAATTGGTCATTAAAACATAATAATAATATTACCGTACTTAATCTAATAGAACGTATGGAAAAAAAATTTCAAATTTGAAAAACGCCTGCGTTTCTGGCCAAGGTCATCAATTGCTCCATATAATAATACATACATGTACTATAAGAATTCATAAAATGCTAATTTCTTATGTTGAATTGGATCATACGTTGTATTCGATTAACTATGGCCTTATTATAAAAAGGTCATCTTGATTTGACATATGGAAATGTAATTCCTGAAGCGCATATCACCATATATTATTATACTAAACAAGTATATTTGATGTCACAATCATGGGATAATGAACACTACTAATAGCATGCTAGTGTACAATCGAGTGCCAGTTAGTACAGCGCGCATGCGCAGATGAAGACCACACCCTCACTGCGGGCCAAGAGTAGCTGCTCAAACTCACTGCGACGTTCTCACTCCGCTCAAACGTCGAATCTACTACCAGACCATGACAAAGAGCAGGCATCGCCTTTCGCTTCGCTCGAGGCTCGGTGGCCTGCCGAGCAGGCCTGTCGAAACGCATGCTGCTTGCGCCGCTCGCTCGAGCTCGAGAATGCATCTCTATGGCCCCTAGGCCCTGGCAACCTTGTTTGTGCACACGGCACAACAATTCTGACCAATCATGAGTCTTCGGAGAGCGCATCTTTTGTGCCCTCCAGGTTAGGACACAGACTATAATATTATAAGAAAATTGATCGTCTGAAAAATATTTTTCGTTGTATATAGTATAAAAAAGGAACTAGAGAACTTCTTTAGTTGTTTCAAATTGAACAAATTCATTGACAATGAAACCATGGCTGGGACAGTGTAAGGGTATCGGATATTTGTAGTCTACCTACCTACACGGAGTATACTATTATAATAATATACAGACATCATCACATCACAATTAAATTAATGATTATTGAGGCCGAGCATTATACATGTAATCACAATCAAATACACAGCTACACATGTGGAGAGCTGGTCCATATCTTCCACAGCCCTGGCGTCTCACCTGTTTCCCGGAGTGCTTTAGGGTGGGGTCCATGAGCTTGGCGTAGAGTGCCTGGTAGTAGCGGCCTGAGACTGAGCTCCGAGACTCCATCACCTGGAAGAGTAGCATGAGGGACTGGATACCAGTGGCCAGGGGACCCACGTGAACCACAGTGAACAAGGAGTGGAGGTGATCCTCAAATGAGGGGATGTCCCCTGTAATTTGTGATGGGCATACATAAATGTACTATAAAATTTGGGATGAAGATAGTGATACTATACAACATCATTAGCAGCTTTTCATAAGCAATTTTTAATAACGGATCATGAAACGGTACACACAGAATAGTACTGTACCATAATAAACCATGATTCTACAAGGCATCCCATAATAATACAAGTATAAAAACAATTGAATAAAATTGAAGGATGAAGTAGGGATGGTAGGGTCAAAAAGTACACAAACAAGATTCAATGTAGGGATAATCACATCCACTATACATCTCTACGCTTGCTTTTCTCGATTATAATACTCTTATTGTTGTCGACTTGTCTGTGCTATCCTTCAGTGAGTGTTCTTGATGTGCATGTGGGAGGCTCAGGATAGTCGATCAGCTTTGATTCAGTCACATTATTTTTGCATCCCATGCACACATAGCTATAATATAGCTAGTCAAAAAGCAAGCGTAGGGATGTATAGTGGATGTGATTATCCCTACATTGAATCTTGTTTGTGTACTTTTTGACCCTACCATCCCTACTTCATCCTTCAATTTTATTCAATTGTTTTTATACTTGTTTCTGCTCTTTTTTTATTGCTGTCAGCATAATTTATCAATGCCATCTTACAATGTCATGGTTTACTCTTAATGATCCATCAATAGAAGATGGGAGGTGCCGAAATTCGCGCGTGCGTGCAAAATTCGTAGCCACGCCCCTCACGTTCCTGTGCCTGGCCAATCTATGGCCAATCCATAGTGGCCTAACAAAGAAGCTGCCATGAGACTCCGACTTTGGTAGAGAGAGAATTTATTCAAAGTATTGCTAGTAGCTACCACTATCTTTATCACTGAGGTATTGAGCTGGCTGACTACTGAGGGGCCACGCCCGAAGATAGCTTAGTTGCTATGACTCGCGCTGGTAGTACAGTCTCGTCTCCAGACCCCACCCCCCAAATGGCGCGCGCCGCTGACTACATTCACATGACTTCACCATGGCAACACATTGTGAGCATGCGCATTATATCACAAAATGGCGCGTCTTGGACACACCCAATCGTTAACGCGCGGTACACACCCACGACTACGTAGCCGTCAAGATAACGGAAAATTAGCGTGACACTGCACTGCGCGCTACAAAATGGAGTGGATTTATACAAGAACTAAGGCGAGCGGTCCAGACAGTCTTGAGTTAGCCCTGATAATGAAAAAGAAAGAAAGAAAGAAAGAAAGAAAGAAAGAAAGAATGACAAATGGGCTATTTTTCAAACATCTGGTTCTGGCATGTACAATTGTTTTGATGAATGATCTTGGTCTTGCTAGATGCACAATTTGCTGAAGATTCTGATTTTCACACTTAGAAATTTCACAAAATTACCTATTTTGAGATATTTGGGCATTTGTAATGTATTATATATATGGCATATCCGGGCCATCCCTACTTATAGAGTCTACCGACTCTATGATACATATTTCTGTATAATATATTGCATGCCTATACATGTAGGCATTGCCTAACTCGCCCAACTTACAAGATACATGTACATTAAATTTGAATAGCCTGCATTTCGATCTACAGAACCGGCATTCCTGTAGCTCTCATTGATAAGCCTATGCATACATACTGGTACCTTTAAGGAATGGGAAAGCTCTGTTGACTCCAGTGAGAAGAGCGCCAAGCATCTTGGCATCAAGCTGGCCCCTCTGCACATATAGCTGCACATTGACAAAAGAGAACACATAATCACACACACACAGATTAATATGTATGTACATGATGAAAAGATCATTGGAATGGACAGTAGAAATGTAAAATTTAGACCCGACAAAGATTTTGACCATCTTTGGTAGGAAATAGCCTACCAAAGAGAATGTAAAAATTGAATGTACATGAAATTGCATGATTATAGTACAGTATACATTGCACATGTACATGCATGCATACATGTACATGTAAGTATTGATTATGATCATATTATTTAATATTATGCACATACACAAGGGAAAAACTTCACGCGTGTGTGAGGGTACATAATATTATGTAAATAATTACACGTACGCATACCTTGAAGAAAGTAAAGAATAGCTCGATGAGTTTGGCTGCCAAAGCTTCATCATCATGGCCAATGGTAAACTGATTCAGGCAACAGACAGCATAGTACCTATCAAACATAAAAATTGCTAGGGTTAAGGGTTTATAACAGGCAAGAGCATGCAGTCTTGATATGGACATGAAAAGGATTAAAACGAACGCTTCGGTATGCCAAATAGTTAAACATCTTTTGTTAACTTTATCCTCCTCAAACTTATTATTACTTTCCTCCACTGCCTCACTAACTAGTCAAAGGGCCATCAAAGACTGAAGCGGCCAGGCAAAGAGACGGGGAAAAAGCAATTTCAACTTGAGATGTGTGTACTCTGATAGCCATTCACTGTTACCAAGGGGTCTATAAGCATATATATATATTGCTGCGTGATTAAATATTATTATTGCACAGTAACAGTAGCTACACTGTACTTAAGTCCACATCAATATATGGAGGAATAGAACACCCCTAACAAAACAAATTTCAACTTCTAGTTGCATGTACAATGTACATACAAGAAAACGTTCATTATCAGCATATCACATAAACAAGCATGCACATCATAGTCAAATAAGCATCCCTGACAGTTATGGGATGTACATGCACACACATTCCAACTCACTGTGCCCTTTGACCTATGTTGGGTCTGTGCAGCAGACGTTCTATCGCCATGGCAACAATTACCTTCATGTTAACATGGTGGCTCACTGAATGGGAATAGACAATGTTCCAATAATACGCTATTAGCCAAAATACGGACACACAGTGCATACACACATAGATAGATAGACAGATAGACAGACGAAAGCCCATCTACACATGTACATATACATGCATTATAATTAGAGCATAATACCAATCTATGATCCAATCATTACCAATCAGTACAGCCACTTTTTGAACTAATGGACGGATTGGGCAAGAATATACTCACACAATGTACATGTACATGCATGCATACATAATAATTATAATTGTATATCTATTAGTACGTATAATGTCACGTACATGTATGCATCACACAAAAGTGGTCTGGATACCTATTAAGACTTCAGAGGCACTGGGACAATCAGATAGTGAAAGGGTGACAAGAGAAGGACTTAATTAAAGCAGTAATGGACATTGTTACCTGATCATACTTAGTCACACGCCCTAGTGTTCATATACGTACATGTGGTACATACATGTACATATTTTTTACATGTTACACGTACACGTACACGTACACGTACACGTAGTACATGTACATGTACATGTACATGTACCTACATGCAAATGTGCAGTACAGTTAACTGTACGTTCAAATCATCACCATACATGCATATAAATATTCTTATGATGTACATATACATAGGCTATAGTGGCTGTACTACTATTATAATAGCTTGAGAGAGCAATAATGTTTCTATAGCGCAGACTGGCAGGTAGTGAGAGTTGTCATACCATGATAAGAAACACAGAGAAACAGTTTAGGCCAAGCGTCTAGAGTCTCACTTGGTGCATAACACTGGCTGGCTACACTACCCACATGGAGAGCACAGTACACAGAACATGCACGCTACATGAGGCATATGCATGCAATTAATTAACCCCTCCCTCACTAATTTTCTCCTTGCAGCCACAAATTGAACTCTTTTCTGGGTCAATGGTTTCTTAAGAGCAGGGTAATGGATCAAAGCTGGCCAACCACCTGGGTGTGGGCAAACACACACACACACGCACACACATGCACGCACACACAGAGCAATCATGGGCTGCAGTCAGTCAGTGGCACATCTATAGGTTTTACATAATCACTGTGCATAGCTACTGGCTAAACATATACGTACGCTGTGATTGGTGCAGGAGCAATAACTCAGTTTTATACTACACTGTACCGGGCAACCATCCCACTACCTGCTCAGGCAAACCTAATCAGCAAAAGCCAGAGCCACTTACTAGTACATACATGTAGATGCCTAGCCTTGAGAATCAGGGGTAGCATACACAACATGCCCACAAGAGTAATAAGCGATTAAGTATCAGGTATCAATTTATTTGTGTGTGGGAGGGGGTGGGGATAGAAGTGCAGCAGGCATTTTACATTCACTCACATAATTTCAGAACGAAGAGAATGACTTTGGATGCAATTTTCTTGACGGGGTCACCGATCTTGTTGACGAGCTGAGAGAGCAGTTCCTGTTCCTGCTCTGGCCTCTGGTACAAAAGGTCAAAGATGTGACCAACCATCTTCTCACGAACGTTGGCAACAGTGTCATGGGACAGCCCCTGTAATAAAGCAAACATTCAAGAGGAGAATGAGTTCCCATTTGCACAAAATTCAATTTTAAGTATATGTACATATAAGTATAAGTATCTACACATGCACTGTACATGTGTATGTACATGTACATGTATGTGACACCTAGACGTACGTACTCACTGAAAGCAATACATGTACAGGGTTGTAGCCAGAGGGTAAAATGGAGGGCGGCCATCCTCCTTTCTGACTTCAATTTTGTTTGATGTGGTTTTTAAAACAACAATAATGCTTTGATCTTTTAACCATCACCCCCTTTAAAATATGAACTGGCTACAACACTACATGTATAAAGTATAGCCTGGAACACAAGCTCACTCTAAAATCTTTTTTTTTTTTCAAATTAGAGGCACGTGTACCATATACAATTGACTTGATAAAAATTAATGTGGGCATGCTTATACAAGACTTCCAAATTTAATGATGTAACTAGACATACAGTGTCATGGGTGACAGACAGTCGCTAGCAACAGCCCCGGCATCCACATCCACAGCTTAAACGCTAACTGAAACGTGTGAACAGGCACGAATTGGCATTCACACGCCATTCACAAGCAGAGGGAAAAAAGCTTCAAGGAACGCAGAAATGATAACTATTCACATCTCTTTCTCCCACTCCCCGACACGGGCATCATTGGCACAGGGAAGATGTCAGTCGTGGGAGACAAACTGTGAACAAGGAGCATCACAAACACACATACATATACAGCACTAGGTTGTACATGTAATTGAGTTGTAGCAATCGTGTTGCTTTACAGAATGTGAACTTTTATGGGCAGCACTTGTGGGTACAGGGAAGCGATGATTAGAGCCTTTGTGGGCTTAATTTGAGAACATGCTTTCAACTTTCAGACACATACTGGAGCTGTGCAGTGTCGCGTACCTGTAACATCGTTGTAGAATCAAGGCCATGTGCCTACATGTACATGTATGTACATGCACGTACCTTGAGGACTGTGAGGAACTGGGCATATCTGTTCTTCAGCTGATGCTCGTAGTACCATAGCAGCAGTGTGTGGTGGCACTGCTGCAGAGAGTGACTGCCATCAGGGACTAGCTGGTTCAGGGGACGCTACATGTACATGTGTGTGGGATGTGAGAGAGGGAGGGAGGGAGGGAGGAAGGGAGGGAGAGAGACAGAGAGAGAGAGAGCATATGAGAGAGAGTTGCTAGTTGCAGGGGACAGTTGGTGTCGTTAACATGGGAGTATCTCCATTAGAATGTGCATGTAGGGGTGTACTAACAGTAATAATCTGCTGATCATTCCACAACTGTATGGCTCATTCTCTTAACTACATGTACCATGACAATGAAACAAGCTGTCACCTGCTTAAGAGTCTTCAACTTTCGCCCCTCCGGTAACAAGTCTGTAATCCACAGCTCCTTGAGTGTGTCTGCATGTAGTTGAACAACAAACAGTGTTAGCCAACAAATTACCCGCACCCTCAAATCATTAAGGGTGCTTCAGTGGACATGGAAGGTACATGCAGCTTAAACTATGGCATCAGCCAAACTTACCTACGGCAAGAATACATTCTCTCTTCCCCTTTTTTGAAGCCATGGAAAGCAACGAGTCTAGAGAATTCAGTGTGTGAACTGGAGATTCCTGTGAAAATAAATGTATAATATGTATTATACAGTAGCTAAATTACCACTCATCATTAGTAGGGATTAATAGACAAGTATTACACCAACATCCATTGTAGTCTACAGTAATATGCTGCAGTAACTTTCAATACAATGGTCTCCCGGACGCACTTTTAGACATAAAGTTCAAAACTATACTTTCCTTTCCGGTATTAATCTCAATGCTTCTCAAGGATAGACACCGACATGATATGTACAGTGTACATACATACAAGGCTCTGCCATTTGTACAGCTGGTGCACTTGAGAGATTGCAACAGAATGACATAATTGAGACACATGTACATGCATAAAAGTTGCACAGATAATGTACATTTCTACTGGTTCCCAGCATTGCTCCCACTGACCTGCACCAGCAGTGTTAGAGCAGCCATCTTGTCACTGAGAGTACCAGAGGAGAGAACAGTCTTCAGCCATCTCACCTCACTGGCTCCTTTACGCTTCTGACGAACTAAAAAATAATGATAAAGGTAATCAATTATACTAGCTTCTTCCAATGTGATACATACACATACAATCATAGACTGTACCTTGTTCATAGACATGTAGTTCGTTCTTCATGAGCCCCTCCCCCACTTGCAGTAGGTGGTCTATCACATCACCAGTCACAGGGAACGCTGGACCACTGCTCTGGGCCTGCACAAATCAGTGGGGTCACCACACTAAATCAGAATACGATGGAAATGGATTTGATTCTAGAGGAGGGGGGGGGGGAAGCCAGTAACTAATCCAATTTCAACTCGTCGTCACTTTTAGTGACACAACACTAGACCACTTCCCCTCCCCTCCCCCAAAATATTTTCTGATACATGTATGTGTACATATTTATAATTCACCTGATCATACCACATCTCTTCACTGTCCATAGAGACAAGTAGCTTCTTGTATGACTTAACGGAAAGATGGCGCAACTGCCTATTGACTCCCTCATCCATCAGTGGCTCACCAGAACCATCATCACCACCACTCACTGTAGCTTCAGCTACTGCACTCTCCTTTTTCTTCCTCCCCTTCCTCTTGTCCACCTTATCTTGTAGTTCAGCTCCCTCATTGACTGCAGCTTTAGCTTCTTGAAGTCCTTCCTTCTTCACTTTGTTCTTCTTGATAGTGGTCTCTTCAGTAGGTTGTACACTGTCCAGTCCAAGGCTTTGGATGAACGACTGAATCTGCAACACAGCAGTCATCCACCGTACAATAATTAATCACATCAGCTAGAAATCTAGTCTACTAGTTCTCCCCAGCATACTCGAGGCATGCAAACCTTCAGTATACAGATTATTTTCCATTGATGTGGGTATGGAAAGAGGGCCAAAAGCTTTCATAATATGGCAACAGGCCACACCCCAACCCTGATCTCCCATTATGCCTTGAATTAGTCTTAGGGAAAATACTGAATAGATAGTCATGTATAATGCAATAACAATAATATTAGCCTAGCTGAGACATCTCACCTCATTTGTGGTGACAACTCCCAAGTCTTCTTCCCCACCCTCCTCTGCCTCAGAGTTAAACTCCAATTCACTGGCACTGTCGCTGTCTACACCTTTCAGCAATGCCAGGTCATCCTAGAGTGAGGGGAACTTAACAGTCTACATATAGCCTTCCAGTATACAAGTACATGCATTGTGCATAGCAAGTCTTACTCCTAATTATTGCACACCATCACTAGAACTGATGCTGACTCTTAAAGCAGCTCTCACCTTCGTTCCACCTAGCTCTCTGATGTCCTGTAGTGAAAGAGAGCCCTTCGTCTTCTTCAGCACGGACATTCTTCAAGGTGTTCTGCTAGTGTGCTCCACGTGGGTCTTGTATCAGACTCCGTAAACTACCCCTGCGGTCAGTAAACTATCGATGGGTGGGGCTATAAATACTGCTGCAATGCTATCATCATGCCAGCAAGTAGAGTAGTTTGGAAGATCCAAGGCCACAGTGCCAGATTCAGAAGTCACGATGTCTCTTTCATTTCTTGTGCTAGCTAGCTGGATTGCAAGTGTTCTGGCCGGTTCTTCTCAAATGGAGCTCACAAACAAGAGTTCAGAATGTGAGTTCCACATGACCATGTGCCACTGATGACGGTGCACTACATGCACTACTAAACTGCTTCCACTCACTAGCTACTTTTGATCCTGCAGCTGTGCATAGATATTTTCATGACTAGATCTCTAATAAAATGTAGCTACTGTGTATAGAATGGGTGCAAAATTAACATCGGATTGCAATTGCAATTAAACTAGACTCGGTCTGTTAATAACAATTATCCTACAATCAGAATTCAATCATATCATCACTTTAACTGTCCTAAAGAACAAAGCTTGATTAAATAAATAGGGAGCTCAACAAAAAGTAATGATTTTTTGAAGTTGCACTTTTTTCTATTTATAATATTTGCAGTTTTCATCACGACCCCTTCCACTGCCATAGTGGTGATAGGACTGCACCCAACCAACAGCAATTTCAATTACTCATACATTGGACAGTTCCAGTGTGTAACGAGGGTTGGCTTCAAATTGGTCTGGGTGATCAACGGTATCAGTGCAGACAACATCCGAGACACACCTGGATTCGAACAAGTCAACTACGAACTGATTCCAGTGCAAGATTCGGGTAACACTCTATCAATCCTCAACATTCCAGCAACGACTCAGCTCAACGGTACTATTGTGACATGCACTGCTGTCTACAACCAGTCCATTGAGGCTCACTCACAGCCTGTCTACCTCATTGTCACAGCAGAAGGTGAGCTAGCTGATAGCTACATGTGTGCTAAGTTTAATTAATATCCATCTATCAAGAATTGCTTCCTAATCGGTGCAAAGTTAATTCATGTACATGTATATGATTCCAGCTATCCATAGACTAGCTATAGCTAATTGAGCTTTGATTCCTAGTTCTATCAAAATTAATGTCTGGTATACGTATAAGCAGCCTTGTCCCCAAGTTCTCTGATCTTTTCAACACTACTCATGTAATGTTGAAAGGATAAGAGAGCCTGGGGACAATCGATGCTATGCATGGTACGTAATATTAATGGGTGTGCCATCTAAGGCATTCATTAACCGCTTTGTTCCCCTGTCACAGCTGATTCCACAGAGGCTGTTGCAAATTCAACAATGACACCAGTTACCACTACAAATGGTATGACATGTAGGTACGGCATTGATATCCATGACTGGCCCGGCCTGGTGTTTGCAGACCCACACATTGACACACAATGTCAATGGCTATAAAGCATGGGTGTGGCTGAACGTTGATTATTAGTCTCTTAATTATTAATAATAACCACATACTTTAGCCTGTTAACTAGTACATACTGAGCTGTAGTCGCAAGCTTAAGAGGGTCAATGATGTGGATACAATAATAATTTGCTTGGAGCCATGGCAACAGGCATGCTGCTATACACTTGCTTTTATTATCATGGAATCGTTTAATGCTAGAAGTTCATGCATTAATTTCTTGATCTTTCAGGTCTTCATGATAGCACAAAAGTTCCAGTGAATAAAGAAAATTCTGCTTCTCCGCAAATGAGGAATTCAAAGGGTAAGTGAACTATAATTGCAGTGGAGTTTTTGTATAATCATTATTGTGAAGGTAAATCTTGACTGATATCCCCTAACACAATTCACAATAGCATACTTACATGTATCAACACTTTTATCACAATCCCATAGCAGTACAATAATTATCTAAGATCTATACGGCCATTATTGCTTTTCAAAGACGATGTCTTGGCAGTAGTGCACATGTGAGCCTATTCAACATCATCAGCTATGTCCCTAGTTTAGGAACACCAAACAAATTACCCTATAGTGGTGGGTCAGCTACAGTTGATCAGATAGCCAACTTATTTACTGCAGGATTGGTGATAGGAATTGGAGCCTTTGCAGCAGTCGTATTGGTAATAGTTATCGTAACTGCTTTAGTTCTTGTTGGTGTGATCGTCATCAGCAGGAGAGGGAGACACAAGAGACTACAAGGTATGTTGTTAAAGTTGATACATCTAGAGGTATTTTGATCTGGGTATAGGTATTGTATACCATGTAGTTACACATACAGTCGTGTGTATTGTATTACCTTTCCTTTGATGTGGCTGGAGCCAAAACTGACACAAAGTTGGTGTTTAGCAGCAATCCAGAAACCATTGATTTGTGCATAGTTCAGAGCAACACCCAGTTGAAACTGCTGTGATAGAGCATAATAATGATGATAATAGGAAACAATTTTGAAGGCTACAATGCTGCTACCGTAATGTATGTGTCCGGATTGTTTCTGATCCTAAACGTGGGTAAGGGTCGTCAAACCATTAGTACAATATTATTATCATCATCCTACTATATCAGTAATTATTATGACTATACTCTAGAGACTTCTGTACACATTAAATTTCAATTGCAGCTAGAAGTGGCCCAAGAGAGAACAATATTTACTGGAGTGCTACAAATGCTCAAGCTTTACCACACAATAATGATTACGTCAGAGAGACTGAAAACCTGAAAGATGACAGAAGATGATAATTATTATACAATCTCAATTATTATTAATGATATTTTATGTACGATCACTTATAAAATTAATAATTATTTATGGAGCAGGAATTCATAATAAACTATGCAGATATATTATACCAAAAGATGATATTATTATAATATATGCATTCCCTGAATAGGCTGAATTCAGGTCATCAGCTTGCACATAATTTTATGTTGCTGTATGAATGACAGTGTCACGTATTAATATTGTATTAAAGTACTGTGAAACATAAATACACTAGTAAGTCACTTCACACCACATTCGTTAGCATGGCGCTTGAATTTTTGTATTTCGCCAATACGAAATTGTTTATTGCAAGTTGGGCACACCAAGTTAGGATCAAAGGGCTTCTGAATGTCAGTCTTTATTATTCTGTTACTACTAGTTTCTTCCATTATCTCAACAGCTTTCTCACGTATTTCCCTAGTCACAACACCTTCCTCATCACTGTCATCATTTTGCAGCTTCATACTCCCAAAATTTGGGGGCAACGACTCTGAAGGTATGAGGCCTCGTTTTGATCCTTTATCATGTGCAGCAGCATCCAGCTGTACTTGGCACAGACTCTCTTGTGTGTATGATGAATCTTGACTATACCACGACCTTAGCTGGGGCTGGGGATGTGATCCATCAGGGGGAGAGAAAGCATGTGGACTTGCATCGTGGTGCATCCTCTCTTCATCTCCTCGACGTCTGTAGGGAGCATCCTGCTGCGCTACAGCTGCTGGCAGTGTGACACCTTGTCCTTGATAGGCATGATTAGGTGATTGGTGGGGAGGATAATGAGCCGGATTCAAGATTCCCTGCTGCGTTTCTGGCATCGTTGTGAAAGCTGGATGCATGATAATATTATGATGATGTATTTGATGTAGTGCATCGGTGTTCTCTTCACGTATCGTGGGAGGGAGACGTCTAGGCGGGGGTTGGTTTTCATAGGCAGGGGGGGCAGAGCGTGGCCCAGGGTGTGGTGGAAAGTTGGTAGGATGTGGGTTCATGGTGGGATGGCCCAGAGTTGGACAAGTGGGGTACTGCAAAACAATGTCATACCTTTATGTTATGTACACAATAATGATACCTTAACACAAGTGTACGTATTGGAGCAAAGATTAACTTCGGCAACCAGCCATTACAGCAGTGTAAAGTTCCTGGTATATAAGCGCCCATAGGCATTCTACTGAAACTCACAGAATTGCATGTGCGCTTGCCCTAGCTGTAATGATCTGGATCTAGCATGGGTGCTTGCTAGGGATACCGACGATTTTCCTAGAGGCTTGTATGATGACCATTACCAGACAATGAAAATAGAAGTGAAATAATAATAAGCAACTCGATGCCTATTTCTGATTTCCATCATATGGGTGGGGTGCCGGTGTCATGAAACCTGCTAATGACCTCAAGATTAATGGTGTGGCCTGCTATTCAATCGCTGTGATAGGGATAACCTCTCTACAAGGACGATAGTCCTGTCCCTATTGTGTCCGCCGTCAGAAGTTTCATCATGCCCATTTGCTATACCAAAAATAAGATTTCCTTAGGACCTGTTTTTGTCTCATTTCCTACATTTATCTGGCAGAGGATAGGGTGAAATTTATGAAAGGTGTACCAAATTTTGCAGATTTCCTACAAGTAGTAGTCATGCACTTAACTCACTTCAGGCAGTCGATGAAAGGGTATGTTGTGTTGATAAAGTTGTGAGCTCAAGTATTCAACATATTCTCTCTATAGCACATCAAAAGTACAATCTATAATCATCTGTACAAGTTTCCAAGTCAGAAGCAGATCCCACAAAGATATTAAACACATCCCTAGATCAGTCCTACCACGTAATGCTCATGCATCCTCTCACTCACTTGCTGTCTCTCCTCATTCTGCCATCTCAGCGATTTGAGGTTTGTTTCCTCCAACAGCTTGTCCTTCATGGACTTCAGTTCCTTCTCCAAATTTCCTATCCTGTCCTGTAATAATATAGGTAATTTCATTATGAAAATCACAGCAATGTTCAAATCTGTACATCTTGTGTTTTGCCAGGGTCCCGTTTGAGTTGGCGATAGGCGGCTTCGAGAGATTCTTTAGCTTCTAGTGCTCCCCTCAGTTCACTGTCCAGCTTTGCAATCCGCTGTTCATACTGTGACTGTAGTGCTGACATCTCTTCTGCCTTCCTGCCCGCGGCAGCTTCACGATCTCTCCGCTCCTCTTCAAAATCTGCCTTGTACGTCAGAGCCTAAAATGTAACGGTACAATACCATAATGTTAAACAACTTACGGAATATTACTGTACCCTCGCGAAATAGAGCCCATGGGTGGTGCACCTTACATTGGGCTGAGACCGGGAGATGGACCGATATTTGAGGTATCAGTGTTGCATTTAGACGTGAAAGAGCGCTCGGGTAAGTTGCTATTGGGCTGATACTTCACCATGTGTTGTTGACGATAGCCGCATTAAGTGGGCGTGGTTACAATCACTAGCATTGCGCATTGCATAATCATTCACTTGTGCCGAAGCACAGCATAAAGTTAGCTAGGCTTAGTTTTACGGCTGTTTGGTGTGTTGCTTATCGATCTTACATATAAAATGTACACGTACATGTAGACTAATAGATGTTCAGTCTTCATAAACCAGCCATTTGAGCTGCATTTTTTTCAAGGACAGCCACACATGGGCGCATATTCGAGTAAACATTAGATCTTTAGCTAGGCAGGAAATTGAGCCCAAAGTGGAGGGTGGGCTGATATTCCTTAGTGGGCCCTCTTTCGCAAGGGTATGGTATTATTATTAGCTACAGTCAAAGGCAAGAACTGGATAGCCAGCTATCTGAAGGAACATTCCCCTTTTCTCTGGGGTAAATATCAGGGTTTCATTTGGGGGGGGGGGGGGGGGGGGGCAGGGGGGGGGGCACTCGCCCCCCCTGGAAGCTGGCTGCCCCCCCTTGAGAATAGCCACCAACCATACGTACAATACATGTGTCATGTATGGTGAAAGTGTCCAACACATCAGTTTTGCGCATATTTAACTTGCAAAGTATCTGAAGCTTCGCGCTACTCGCGTTAGGAAACACATTCTCCATGACTACATGTATATTAAAAAGGAGGGATATCACTGACAGGCTTCTCCCCATCCAAGTGCTCAGAAGCCACCAGAAACAGTCTCAGAGGTTGTAGAGTTAAATTTCCTGGGGGAGCATACCCCCAGACCCCCCTAATGTACTATTCTACACTATAATCTATTCCTTATGGATGAAAAAACACGAACTTCAAGTATTACTATAGTCCTCACCCCCCTTTAACTCCACAATTATCGCATTTGCCCCCCCCCCCCCCCCCCCCCGATGAAAATCCTAAATGAAAGCCTGAATATGAGTCTATTTTTTAAGTGTGCACTATAATATTATACAGCTAGTACAATAAAATTGGTATCCCCTTACTTCAAGTTTTCGTGCCTCTAGTTCGGCCATCAGGTCATTACAAGTCCGATTGAGTTTATCCTTCTCTGCCATGAGCTTCTCTTTCTCTGACTCGAGAGTTTCAGCTTTGGTACTGATTTCTCCTATTCCATCAAAAAGCTCTCCAGTGTGCTGCTGAAAAATCGACAGTTCGCTCTTCATTGAGTCAATGCTTTGGGACTGATTTTGTAGAATCTCAGACATTCGTGTTTTCTCACCATTGGCTTCAGCCAACTCATGCTCTAGCTGGATGACCGCTTTCTAAAGTGTTAAAGCAACAGTTTACCTCATGACCATACAGAGAAACTACAATTAGTTTAACTTACTCTTTTGTCAGCAAGTTGATACTCAAGGTCGTTAATGGCTGCCTCTTTCTGAATCAACTGTTGCCGAGAAACTTCACTCCCATTTTCATCCTATTTCAAAATAGTAGAGCACATAATAATGATTATGTGGATCATTGAGTTCTAGGAGGAAGTATGAGCAATTACAAGTATTGTGACCGTAACACAACAATACAAGCTACGATCCTTGCTTGAGTGTACAATCTTATGACATGCACGATCATACTGCAATACGTAAAGCCCTCCTGCTAGTCTATAATACCACATGCAAATGAAATTAATGCGTTGGGGACAACGAATTGTTTTTCTAATTGAGCAGTTGTATCAAAAACAAAGCGTGTGCAACATAACCATTAGCCCACAAATCAATGACTGTGAAGGACAACACTACCTTCATAGTTGCCATGTACATTGTGGCACATGTACTCTGGCTAGCTATCATTGGCCACAATCACAGTGCATCAGACATGATAATATTATGTGCAGCTTCCTGGAATTTGAAAGGGCCATAACAATATGTGCACATGACAGTATACATGTTCAAAGCTCAAGCAATTAGCGAGTACTGCTATGTAATGTGTACTGAAACCAAGGTGCTGCCCCCTCGTTGAATTCAGCCTACCGTGTCTACTAGAAGCTCCATGTGTATGCTCAATAAACTTTATAATGAGATTTACCAGATACAGAACTACCCTGAAAGAAGGACGCTTTACACCGTACAGCAGGTAACTTCGGTGAGCATTAAAAAATTTGGTATTGGTGGAATAATTAAGTTAAACAATTTAAGTGCTTATTGTCATAGACGTGCATGCTTAATCACTCCACTGTATTATGTCAGAGAACTACGAGTATCAGTTGGACATGTATCACTCACCTTTACATCACCACCCCACACCAACACAACATCTTCCAGTGATTTGGGGTGAATCACACAAAGCGTCTTCAAGGAATGGTTGACGTCTTTAGAGGTTGGCCGTTTCTTGGGCTTATCCTGAAGGCACTGTTGAACGATATCTAGGAGGCAGTGGTTTTGTTTTTGGAGCATTTCAATCCATTTCCTGCGCTTCAAAAGCTGAACTTCTCCCCTATCAAGAGCTGAATGAAATTCACTTATCATATCGGAACTTGAGACATCGTAAACCTCTGGAAACAGCTGATTAGCAGTGTAAAGAGTCAGCTGACCGAACGAAAACATATCGAGACTAGGACTGCATTCAGGAGTTTCACAAAGCACCTCAGGGGGCATGTAGGCCATAGTACCAGGACATTTGGTGTGCACCATCTCTCTTTGTGGGTAGTTCTGCACGAGTTTCGATACGCCAAGGTCGGCTATTTTGGCTCGCAAGTCATTCGTAAGCAACACATTGCTTGGTTTCAAGTCACGATGGACCAGTGGTTCCTCCAACTGAGTGTGGAGGTATACCAAACCAGAACTAACGTCCAGTAAGATCGAAAGTTTGACTGGTAGTGGGATCTTACGGTTCATAGCTAGGAACTTCTCCAGATCTGTGTGCAGGCTTTCCATGATCAGTGAAAGGTCTTGCGGATCCTCATCTCGTTTCACCCCGACGAACTGTACGACGTTTGGGTGATCCAGCTTGCTCAAAAGAAGGCATTCTTTGGAGAATCGATCTCGTATTCCTTGCTTTTCGTCGGGACGAATATCGGGCGTGAGCAGAATGTTGAGCAGCCGTTTTGCAGTACGTGGTATTCCACTTACAGTCACCTTGTAAACAGCTCCATAGGATCCAGATCCTAGGGCATTTCCTGTCTTCAGCCCTTCGACATTGTTAATCTCGAATGAAGCTAATCCCGAATCGATCTCTTCTCTGTCTAGATCCATGTTCACCAGCGGATTCGATTTTCAGAGGGGTGGTCATGTAAGGTACTAGTAGGTGTGGCTAGCGTAGCTCTTGCTTCCGCGCATGCGCACGAATGTACATAAACGGCATTGCGCTTCTGAGTCCACCTGCCTGCAGGTCAAAACTTTTTTCGTGAACATCATGGCCACATGTACGAGAGCAGAAGGTACTTGTACTTCCTTACAAGAAGGTACGTGTAAGCTCATAATGGCTGGATCCATGACATTATGTCATCCAGCCATTATGATGAGCGGCTTATTACATCCCCAGTATAAACTTACTTTTTTGCGGTTATTAGGTAATTATGATGTAATTATGATGTAACCTATGTCGTCATAGCGCTAAAATTCAGAGCCTTTACAGAACACTTCTGAGACCTGAAAATCCACAGAATCATATATTAACTTACATACATATCCAGCGAATACATTAAAAGCTGAGTGCTACTTTCTCCGACAAGTAATGCCGGCCGAACTTCACACGTTCTCTTGGCTGACGTAATCCTGTGGATAAATAAAGCTAGCCTTGCGCTATTTATAGCACGCGTCATGCCACGACCGATCTGAAGTTCGGAAGCTGTACTGTGCTGTCGAGTTCATCTCCTTTGATAGAAGCATCGAAAACTCGAAGTCGAAAGTTGATCTTAGACTCCATCTCTACGATTGAGGCCCTGGCATCGATGTGTGTATTGACGACCTTTACCACACGCACCATTAGAACTATACAGCCACTGGGGATGTGGTCAAGGGTTCATATGTATATAGTATATACCTTCTGAGATCCCAGTACCTACAAATACAATTTGTGCTTGTGGGATCTCACATTAGCTATAATATTATGTTTAACAGCTCCACCACTGACACTGGAAAACATACTGAAGTTCACAAAGAAGGTCAGAAACTGGAGAAATCTCTGTGATGGGCTTGATATCCGATGTCACAAAACAACTGAAATAGTTCAGTTAAACTATCACATCAGAAAAGCAACTGATGACAATTATCTTGAAGCAGTGATAATTGCATTTCTACGAGGAGAGGGTGGTTATCAGCCTACCTGGAGGGCTGTCATTCATGCACTTCTATATGAGTCAAATGGACCATATCTGGCACTCAGTGAAACACTAAGGAGCTTCTCTAAAGGGCCTAAAGGTGAATGTATTAATATAAATAATAATTAAATAATACTATAGTACACTGACATGTTTTACAATAATATCATTTTGACTGAGTTTCTGCCATGGGGGTGGAGATTTCAATATATTAATATTGTCTAATAATATTAGCATACTTGTTCCTACTTTACTGGTACAGATCCTACCTTCACAGTGGACAACGTTACCAAAGTTCTGAGAAAGATCTCCACCCAAGATCGCATGAACCACCTCATGTTATACTATCTACCGGGATATCAATGCAATGAAATCTTGAAGCGCTCGTGCAGCTTGTTGACAAAAATACAGGCATACGCCATGTACATTGTCAACCATTTTCGGGATCCAAGCTGGCAGAACCTTAATGCCCTTTTCTACAACTTCAATGAGCTGGCATCGGCAGGAGCAGCCAAGTCATTTTTACCGATGGGTAAACGAAACCAGTATAGCTAGCATCTGCATGCTCAGGCATGTAGCTTACGAGCATAATCCTACTATCATCTCCCTGGCCTCATGCATAACACTAGCTAGCTATAGTAGGATATATTCATTCAGTTTGTCTGTTATTGTTTTTTTTTCCATTCCATGTTTCCTTTCAGTTTACGGGAAAGGCCAGGGCCCACTGTATAAATGTGTTATGTAGCTAAAATGTAGCCTCAAGAGACAAGCACATGGGAATACCATCCTGATTGTGTTTACTTTAGGCTTATTCTCTGGTGAAATTGGCTAATACAAATTGAAAATAAACAGCTGCTGTTATTTAAAAGACTTTAGCGGTTTATCTAAAGTGTTTGTCTGAACAAAAATTAATGATTGGTTTCATCCAAATCTTGAGACTATGGAAGCCGAGAAGGGCAATTTCGTTCGATTCCGCAACCCGCATCCTGCATCCCGCATCCCGCAAGGTGCGGGATGCGGGTTGCGGGTTGCGGAATCGAACGAAATTGCCCTTCTCGGCTTCCATATGAGACCAATAATGATCCCCCCCTCCCCCAGGTAATCCAATTCTAGCTGCTTATAGCTAGCTATAGCAAATAATTCTTATGTTAATGACCTCTTTAATTCTCACCATTCAGATCCCACTCTATTGGTAGAAAATATTGTTCAGGTGATGAAAACCGTAGATAAGAAAAATAGATTAACTTTGTGGGCTTTGATCCTATTTCCCAAGAACACTGGTAGGATTCTCAGAAGCGAAACTAAGAGTGATACATTCTATGCTGAAATTTATGTCACTTGCCATCCTCATTCCTCTTGGAAACACCTTGCCAAGCAGCTATACCAGCAAGGACAAAGGGAAGCAGTTGAGAAGACACGAGATTATCTACCATTACGAGGTGACAATGTTATGTTAATGCTTATGAGCTAGACCTCATGCAAATGTATTTATAGTAGTGGAATTCATAATCCTGAGAGAGAGAGTTTCAGACACAATAATTAATGATCATGAGCTATATATATACCCAACAGGTTATCCTGTATTTTGGTATCTAAAGCAGTATTAATCTACCCATAGATCTCACAATAACCACTGATCGGTTAAGAGACTTATTTACTCCAATAATATCATGGAACCAGGACAGAGTGGATTCCATTGCAAGGAATCTTTGTCTACCAGAGTTTAAGATCAAGCAAATTCAAAGGAACTATCATGATTCCGTGGAAAGGAAGGAAGCATACTTGGATCTCTACGCTTATGATCATCCTTGCCCAGCGTGGAAGGACATTGCTGAAATACTCCATTTATTCAGCCTTTCAAAACAATTTGATTTGGTCAATGAAATATACATTAAAGGTAGGAGTTTTTAAATTTCTAGACTTGGCTCATGCTATGCAAATCTGCACGGCATTATTTTTCTTATATGTAAACTGATACCAGATTGATTAAACAAGACATCAACATACTGGTGCACGTAGCTATGTTCATCTTGCTCTTGGTATTGATATAATAATGATCGTCAGTAATATTCTTGTCATTAATTTTATACAGTTAGCAGAGAAACGGAACAGAGCTTTGATATGGCTATGATGGATGGTGAAGTGTGGATGCGAAATGGAAGTGCTTTATTCTTAGGGCCAGGGGGATCTGGTAAATCCCACACACTTGCTCTTTTCCTAAAAGAAGATCCTCCATCTGTTCGAGAAAGTACTCCCTGCATGAAAACTCCCGTCAGAACGGTAGCTCACTGCAAGGTGGGAGTCAGTGATGGCCACTTCATACGAATCACTGATGATCAGTATTCCGACATGCTGGTGGTGACAGCAAAAGGTTCACCAGAATCTGGCAATACTACATCAATTTCTGACTCTCTCATCATTCAGGAAGCGATAACAGAGCTAGAGACAATTAATCCTCAGACTGATAATTTAGGTGAAAAAGAGACTGATTCAGAGGTTGAATCTTCAGAATCAGACTTGCCACATTCACCTTCAGGGTTGAATGTAGATAGCCATAGAATTCTGACTCAAGAAATAGCAGATTCTGGAAGTAGTCGGGGTGCTTTAAGGAGGGAGTTTTGTATACGAATGCAGGCAGATTCAAAATCCAGTAATCTTAATAATAAAGACGTACTTGACATCAGCGACACTGGAGGCCAGCCTATGTTCCATGAGGTACTTCCTCTCTTCATCAGCAACACCATGTTTGGAATAATGATAGTGAAACTAAATGAAAGCTTAGACAGTTGTCCGCTAGTGGAGTACTACACCAAAGGTGAACCCACTGGGGCACCCTTTCTATCTCCGTTTACACATTTAGAGACATTACATCACTGCATGAAGGTCATACAATCAACTTGTGAGCGTGATACCTGCCCAAAGATAGTATTTGTGGGTACTCATAAGGATCTTGAGCACAAGTGTGCTTAAGAAAAGAGAGAACTTAAAAACAAAAAGCTTAGAAACATAATTCCACCAGAAATGAAAGATGATATCATGGTAATCGAGGAGTCATTACTACTTGCCATCAATGCTAAAACACCAGGGAAAGATGACCAGAAAATGATGTCGATTTTGAGAGAATGGATGCTAAAGGAATTGCACAAGCTGAAGCCAATCAAGATTCCTCTTCGTTATTCAGCTTTGGAGATGGCTTTTCGGCGGTTGGCCAAATATCAAAGAAAGTCTATCTTAAGCAAGGAAGAATGTTTTCAGGAGGCCTCTACCTACATCTTTACACGAGAATCATTTGAAGCAGCTCTGAAGTACCTTCATGGTCTAAAACTCATTTTATACTATGAGGATATAATACCAAATGTGGTGTTTATTGATGCACAAGCTCTTCTTGATAAGATCACAGAACTGGTGGTATGCAGTCTTTCCAAGTCACCAATGCGTAATCTTCTTTCATTTGGAGTACTTGAAAAATTCAGGAAATGTGGAATAGTAACATTGGAGATATTGTCACAGTTCAAGAATCATTATATTTCTAACCTTTTTGAAGAGAAAGAGCTGATTTTGCTCTTCGAGCATCTCAAGATCATAGCAAAAATCGGAAAAGGTCAATACTTCATGCCTTGTCTTCTTAAGAAGAAAGTAGACATTTCTCAACCATTGTCTTCATCCCTACCAGCTGTTCCTACTATTCTCTTCTACTTTGGACAAAATGGTCCTAAACTTGGTGTGTTTTGTTTCCTTCTTGCTACACTGATCACTGAAGCCAACTGGAAGCTTCTTGAGGAAGATGGATGCCTGGTGCAAGTATCTCGCAACAGAGTTCAGTTTTCCCTTCCCGGAGACAGCCCAGGATGTGTCACATGTACAGTATCTGATTCTTTTTCCACCTTTTTTCAAGTAGCTATTGAGTCTCCAGAGGGAATAAGCACTGACAGAGCTCATCAGATTTATGAGAAACAATGTCCAAAGATTCGTGAGACGATCCTCACTGGAATACGAAAAGCTTCACAAAAGCTAAACTATCACGATGTTGACTCAGTTCCTGAAGTTGCCTTCCCATGCTTGAATCATGACAAAACTGCTCTTCATCCTGCCACCATTTCCAGCACTGGACTCCTGATCTGTACAACTCATTCTAGGATCTGTAGTGAAATGAATGAGCGTCATCAGATCTGGCTTGGCTGCAACAGTAAGTTGCTATGGTTGTGAGAGTAGGTATGCTTGATTAGAATGATGTTGTCACTGCACTGCAGGTTCTTCAGAAGAAAGTTCAGACACAAATGGGTCATGCTTGCAAATGTCACCATGCAACCACTCTCCTTGGTAAAAAATTAATATCATCATACAAGTATTATTGGTAATAATTCTTAAAATTTAATATAGATGCTCCTCCTACCCTTGGAAAGCTATCCATGCTAACAACAGCTGAAGGAAAGAAGATTAAGATTATCGAGGCAGTTGCACCTCAGTGGCTGATTCTAGGAGACCTATTAGAATTTGACGGTAGGGGCAACAAGCTAGAATCGATTAGGGTCACACATCCCTCTAATCCCTTGACTTGCTGCAGAGACATGTTCCAACACTGGCTTGCTGGGCATGGAGTAAGACCTTGCTCATGGCGCAAACTCATTGAGCTGCTTGAGGATTGTGACCTTGCAGAACTGGCAAAACAAGTTCAGCTAGCATGCAATGAGTAGACTAGAGAATGACAAGAATTCGAAGCAATTAACAAATTTAATGATTGATTATGAGATGTGTGGCATCAATAGTAAAATGTAGTAAAGTCATGACATTGTGCTGGGATTACCGATAAACAATTATTATATTTGGATGAGATACTTCTTTCATGATAATCATGGAGAAATGAATACGTATCACACTTCATGGCATGGTTGCATTTGACTATGAAAGAGAGACTCAGAGCTCGAACCTCGAAGAGATCATGAAGGAGCTCTACAATTTGAAAATGAAAACCTACCTGGACTATTTAAGATGATATTAATGGGAGAAGATTGGTGAGGAATTAAAATAAGAGACTGCTAGCTATAGCTAGAGCCTTTGGCTGTGGGCGCCGGCATCACTGAGTGATCTGGGGAAAAACGAGTTATATGCAGTCCCGGCCCTAGTACTACATATACGGGTAATAAGTTACTATTTTAGCTACTAGAGGTGTTTCTGGTGAAATTAGACGATCTAGCTATTGGTGACAGAAGGTGTTCACTCGTAACTTGAGTGTCCATGGTGACATAATACTATTATAGAATGTATAATATAGTTGACTGGAGGTGTTGGCTAAGTCGCCAGTGAATACCTTCAGTCACAACTGTCAAAGTAATCACCGTCAGTCACCTGTGGACACCCTAAACTACATATCACCACACAACTAGCTGCATACCCTTAGTCATGCACCTGTACTTGTGGATCGGTTTGTTCACTACCCAATACTTCCAGTCAATTAACTACACCTGTGGATGCTCTAAAGTCATCAGTGAAGACCTTCAGTCAACAATTATGCATACACCTGAGGACACCATAACATAATCTTAAAACTATCCACCTTTCTGACGGATTGCAGCTATATAATAGTCAGTGTGTACTGCGCAGCAGGATAAAGTGCACATGCACAACACCCGCTGTCCCAGAGTATCGATCATCTCCAGCTCTCTCTAAAGAAAGTAATCCAGCTATATAGCTACTGCTTCAATTCTTCAAAAGGTACTTTATATAGGAGATATTTAGCTAGTATAATTATTCTGATACAGTTTTAAATTATGTGCAGTTACTGAATAGCTTTGAAATTAAGATTCTCTGTGGATAAAATTATTTATATAATGGCTACTGCATGCATTAAAAGTTGCTTGCAGAGAATCTTTTAATTATTTATTTCTATGTAGATAGCAACTGAGAACGATGTCACTTTTAATAATATGTTAGCTAGCTTATAACATTATTAAGAGTCAAAGGTATGCTTAATAGCTTGCAGCACTGCCACATACATATACTTTAAAAATTTGTCCTTGGATGATCCGATCCATGATAATTAGCTACACTATTGTTAGTGAGATAGCTCAAGCAAACTAGCAACGGTTGTAAAATTGCTTTATCTTTCATTTTGCACCTGCATGTGTTACATGCAAGCAAATTGCAAATCACTGCATATACTGATACATTGCCAAGCGCATGGCATATTTGTGCTGATCAATGCATGTATGTGATATCTATGGCCTCTGACATTAGGGAATCACGGAATTGATAAGTGCTATAAGCTTTGATCAAAGTTTAATTATGGTCCTGATTGAGGAACCTAAGAGTAATTGACCTATTGTTATTATTGGACACATTAATTATTATCCAAACATGATGATTAACAAATGTAACTACGACTGCCGTTCTTGTGCGAGTATTATTATGTAGCCCCACCCATGTACTAATT
Organism: Cliona cf. orientalis; assembly: GCA_963930775.1. Classification (NCBI taxonomy): domain Eukaryota; kingdom Metazoa; phylum Porifera; class Demospongiae; order Clionaida; family Clionaidae; genus Cliona; species Cliona cf. orientalis. The sequence continues at coordinate 2,514,449 of OZ005704.1, forward strand.
GTGACCCTAGCCCTGAAGCTATTTCTGTTCATATTAAATTATGTCCAATCATTAATTTTACTCTAATTGACTGTATACTAGCTACATGTACAAGAGGTAAACCAGGTCAATTAATTGCCACTAATTTTATAGACTTCTGCTGGAATTCTCAAATCACTTATCAACATTGCAATGGAAGGTATCAACTACCATAATGATGTCACAGTTATTGGGGCAGGCTGGAATGGGCTAGTGGCATGTAAATACATGCTCGAAGAAGGTCTCTCTGTTGTTGCGATTGAAAAGAAGGATGGTATTGGAGGTATGTGGCGCTACACTGACGATCCCTCCACTCCTTCAGTGATGAAGTCCACTTGCTGTACCTCTTCCACGACAATGACTGAGATGTCCGACTACCCGATTCCCGTAGAGATGAAGGAGTTTCCCCATCACCTTGATATCATGGACTATCTGAAGTCCTACGCTGAGAACTTTAAGCTCATGCCACATGTCAAGCTCAACACCGAAGTGACCAAAGTGGAGAAGGAAGGTGAAATGTGGAGAGTGGTCTGTTCCAATGGAGATATCTACACCAGCTCCTTTCTTATCGTTGCCACCGGTCTTATTCAAAAGCCAAATAGAGAACTGGAGGAGACGATGCTCAAAGGGTACTCAGGAAAGGTGCTCCATGCTTCAGAGATTAAAGGCCCTATTGAAGAATACAAGGGAAAGCGAGTACTGGTGCTAGGTGGAGGAGAGACGGGTGCTGATATATGCAGAGAGTGGCTCGATGATTCCAAGTTCATCTACTGGAGCATACCAAGGGGGCAACACTTCTTCCGTAAGTACGGCAAGACGTTTCGAAACCCCTGGACTAAGTGCAAGGCTTTCGACAAGGCTACAACCCGAATGATATATGTGACATCTCCCTATATGCGTGGTAAGCCTGGCTTGGCGTGGGGATGCCACTGGACCACCGGTGGTTCTCTGCTGGCCTACCAGGGACACGGAATCCCCGAATGGAAGAATGATTCGCCTTTCATGCATTTCTTCACCAACAAGTGCGGCAGCATCTTGGATTTGATCGACTACAAGCACCTTGTACCAAAGGGTGGTATCACGGAGTGTAAGGGAAAAGAGATCACCTTTGTTGATGGAACAAGGGAGGAATTTGATTTAGTGATCATGTCCACAGGTTACAAGGTAGAGTATCCATTTCTTCCTGAGCAGTACAAATACGATGATATCCGAGACCTCTACAAATTCATTTTTGATGTGAAAGATCCCTCTCTTGCTTTTGTTGGTCTTGTTCGACCAATGCTTGGCTCAATTGTGGCAATAGCAGAGCTTCAATCCAGACTTGCTGCTCGCATCTACAGCGAGAAGGTACCCCTGGTCCCCCTGGATGAAAGAAGGGAGGTAGTCAAGAAAGATGCTGCCTTTTGGAGCAACCACTTCAAACACTCTTCACAGAGAATTCAGGGTCTCGTCGAAATTGCTGAGTACACTGATGATATTGCCAAAGTTGCTGGAGTCTATCCTGACTACTGGTCCCTATTCAAGAAGAGCCCACGACAATGGTACACTGCTTACTTCTCTCCCTACAATTCCTCTTGGTACCGTCTGAATGAGCCTGAGCATCTTGAACAAAGCATTCGTACAATGGAAAGGCACAAGCGGGGAACCTGGAATTGGTTTGATTACATGCTGTTGATCATTCTTCGACTTATTTGGTTCAATGGGTGGCTAAATCAGCTCAGCAAGGTCAAGTACCGCATCCAGGTATCCTGGTGGTGGCCGACTGTGCGAGAGTGGCGTGTGACCAAGGCACTCAACTACCTCTGGACCATACCCAAACGAATCATCTTTGACAACAAATCCGATGAAATGCTTCAGACGAGGCAACGTCACCTTTTGTTTGCGCCTACAGCAATGCGTGTACAAGGGTGAATTTGAACTGCTTAGTAGCTAGCTAATATTCTCATAGACAGCAACTAGCTATAGTTATTGTTGCACTGTTAAAGGCCAAAGTATATAGAACACTATGGAACTCTTGAACTTGTATGAACTTTTATTACAGCAAATGTATATTATGCTAAATGTGAATAAACAATAGCTATACATGTACATGCAAAATTTGTGTGTGTGTGTGTGGGGGGGGGGGGGGGGGGAGGGAGGTTACAGGCCAGGATAGACACTCATGCAAAGTGGCCAGAGGTAGTCTTCATATCTTCCATATCAGGAGAGAAAGGTATAACTGCATGAAATGCTAAGAACTTGATCTCTATTTGCCTCATATGCATGGAATTTACCACTGTCTGAGATTGACTTAGATAATGGGTATAGCACTGCAATTAAGTCAAAGAGACAGCTTTTTATCTGAATCCTCTCCTCACTCAACTGCTAACCATAGTGGAATCAAAGTGGCTTCTGCTTGCTATGAGGGGTGTGGCCTCTGCAACCGCTTCCATCTGTGCATGAGCACGGTACTAATGGGCAATCTTGCCCAGGCAGGATACTGTTTGTCAATGTGCATGAACTATACGTCTCTATGCATATGTCATGTACTGTTAATAGATGATCATGCATGCTACCCACATTATCCCATGATTGTGACTGTACTTGTAAGGCATAGAGTAATGAATGATGGTACAGACGTCAACGCACGCAATGAATTGAACCTGATTCAATAGTATTAAAAATTTTGCACAATAATATACATTAATACTACTACTAATAATACAATAATATACATTAATACTAATTTTGCACAATAATATACATCAATACTACATAACAATATTATCATACAATGTCATAACTAGATACTCATCGGAGTCAGAGTCAACCCAATCATAAATAGTTTGGAACTATGGCCCAGCGTGCATTTGGTCGACTCTGTGGATATTGGTGGTACACCCGGTTATCTGCGACATAACCAGCAACAATGGCACGATTATGCTTCTTATCCTGCAAGTAGTACGTTTCACTACCATATGCGTCAGAAAAGGGAACCAATCTCCACTTGGCATTTAAACGATTATTTGGATCTTGATGGTAAATATTTCCATCATACCTATCTCCTGCAACAATACACTTGCTGTGTTTTGTATCCCTGATGTGATAGTAGCCTAAGTCGCTACCATTTAACGGCAGTAGTTCCCACATGGCATTTGATCGTCCCGTTGGATCCTGATGGTAGACGTTTCCATCGTACCTGTCTCCTGCAACAAGGCTCCTACCATGCTTTGCATCAACGATGTAGTAATGGCAGCTGCTAGTAACAGCAGTCGCCAAACCCAGGAGTAAAATGAAGAGCAGCTGCTGATGCATGTTCAAGGTTGGTCACAGAAGCAAAGGGAGTGATGATAATCCAATCCTGGTGATAATTGAAGAACGAGTTGAATCAGCATGCTTGGGAGCTAATGCCAGCCCTATTTATAGGAACTGTGCATACTCATTTTGAAAGAGGAAACAATAGTTATGTGCAGAGTACTCTTGAAAGAGTTATGTACTCTGCACATAACTATTATTTCCTCTTTCAAAGTGAACAATTACACTACATTTTGAAAGAGAGTTATGTGCAAAGTGTATCCTATGGTGGGCCAGAAGTGCACTCGTTTTGGTCCTCAACTCAATCCTGATTCTGATTCTCTGACTTGATGATTTTGATTCTGATTCTCTGACTTGATTCTGATTCTCCAACTTGATTTTGATTTTAATTCTGATTCTCCAACTTGATTTTGATTTTGATTCTCTGACTTGATTCTGATTCTCTAACTTGATTTTGATTTTTATTTCTCTGACTCAATTCTTATTTAGATTCTTACTTGGATTTTGTAAGTGGATTCTGATTCTCTAACGTGATTCTCATTGGGCTTTCCATTAATAATTAAAGGACCTGTAGCTACAGGGAACATTTTAATGCCCCCCAAGATTAATTAAAATTGCCAGAAGAGACCCATAGAACCAATTAATTATTGCCAACTGGATCCTCAAGAAACTCATTAAATTGTTTAAAAAGCCCCCTCTGGATGTAATTGTCAATCGGGAATCCTCAATGGGGGGTGTATGCCTACTAAATGGAAAAGCCCATTACTGGTTTTTAGCAAAGCAAGCCATCTAATGTTTTCAATGACATACATGCAATTAAGATGTTAACCCACTCACGGTACATTCTTTTTCTGTAAGATTTTACTCCACTGCCGTAGACAGTAACAAGACTGTCTTCATGGAATAGTACCTCTTACGCTATTACTGCAGTAGGAAATATTATGCTGTTGTAAATATCTGTTATCCTTGTGCATTCACTTTCATTGTTTACTCGCACCCAGGTAGAAACTACCTAAAGACACCACTGCACCAGCCCCGTGCCGCCAATGGCATGCGTGTGATCATGATGGTAGTCTATATACCATGAGCATGCATGATGAATCCTCGAATGAATCTTTTGACTTGCATGAAGGCTCGCCCCACACAGATGATTTTCATCACCACTAGTAACCCAAAGTTGGCTACTGACTGAAGGGGAGGGCTGAGGAGGGGGGGGGGGGGGAGTTTTGGGGGAGATACACCCTTACGCTGCTTGTGACCCTAATCCAGCTGCCATTCTGAAAGGACAGATGGCTATATTATTATTATTTTGAGTCACCACTAGCTTGTAGAATGCCCAGTCTTTAATATTATTATTATGTTATTCAATTTCAATAAGGAAATCTGAATGCTATGAAGGTACCAACTCTAAGTGAGCCAGGACCACTAGCTACTCAGTGGGGACTGCACTGTAGATAATAATGAGATATCAATTAATGCTCCAAAATAAAAGCAGCCCAGCTAGGACAGTATATACTGGCACTCAGATTAATTGATGGATGATGGTGTCTGTGAGAGGTGGGGTATCAATGGTGAGAGTGACACCTGGGCCAGACGATTAATTTTGCTTCCCGAAGCTCTTAATAGCTCACCATCTAACAACTGAGTCAGGCCGGCTGGAATCTGTAGCTAGGAACTTCTCTAGCTACAACAGAATCCCAATGATCCATTACAATATTATAGGTAGCTAGCTACCCACAATGTGACAATGACCACCACTGAGAGTTTGAACTCATGAACAGTGACTGCATCAATTATTGTTATACATGTAGTTGTTACTTTGTGCGTTATTCTTTATTAGCTAGCATGAAGGAAATATGGTCACTTCTATTACTAGCTGCAGTGAGTCAAACCAGACTATCGATCATCTGCTCTCCCTGCAGCCTATATAGAATTTTACTGCCACTATTCTGTAATCTGATTGGTCAATAGGAGGCAACTAAGCAGCTTAGTTACTTGTAACTTAAAGTTACTTGCAAATTTTACTCAGTTACTTGTAAATTTTGGCCAATAGGATCCATGGTATTATGAGAGCTCCAAGGCAAATAGCTGTACTACTATACAACAGTTGTAAAACTCTAAATAAAATAAAAAAATTAGCTCACCTCAACCATTGTGATCTACAGTATTTAGCATCCCTCTGTCCCCTTAGTAATACCCTCTCCATGCATGCTCGGGTGTCACAGCTCGGGGCTTTCGGGATGCTAAATACCGTAGATCCCTTGTCCTCGGTGTTTAAAATATATCACATAGCAGAAATCATAATAATTATAGCTATCTAGTTTAAGCACTAGTCAGCATTATGCTGAAGGCTATATACGTACTATCAATGCAATTGTCAAAAAGTGTCACAAAACTTTTAATATGATCAGGTGTTCTGCAAATGAATGGCCTCTGTTGTTCTAATCCCCAAAACCAAAGCCAACGCAATGGGGGTTCAGGTCAGGCAGATCAATCGTATTGATACCTCTCGATGCCACACAATGATTGGTTACACACATTGGATAATGATAAGGAAGTGTGTGCGGTACTTGTGGTCTCTGGAAGAACCTTGTCTAGCTACTGATCAGAGTCTCTCTTGGAAAATTTGGCAGTCGGTATTAATTTTAGCTAGCTACAGCTGGAAACAAAGGGTTGCTATGTAAAGTAGTCAGAACACTGAGTATGGGGACACTACAGCTATACAGCTGGATAAAAGAAAATTGAAAACGTTCCCCAAAAAATGACGCAAATCCTACAGATTATCAACGAGACCAACCGTAGGTGTTAGCTATGCTGGCCTGGCCGCGAAGTTTTGTACACTGCATGCTATCTCTACCTAAAAATTTTAAATGTCTAATAGTATAGCTATGTATTTATATTAACACAATTATCATGCCAACATAGGGAAAATATGATAGTGGTAGCTAGCTAATTTATGTGGTATTTGATGGCCATATTATATAATTTTATATGTCTGATCACTGATTCTATAATATAGTGACTCCCAGATATAGCATGAGCAGTATATTTAATTTATGGAAAAGGTGTCATAATAAAAGTTCCTGTGAAACTGTTTCAAAATGTTTAGCGCGCATGAAAGGTTGTTGGGACCCAGAATTCGAACCTAGCGTAGAAGACATCGTGGACTATCCATGAGATATGGCGATTTTCTCGGTTCGCTTTCTTTGGCGAGCTCGCACTCGGGGGGATTTCCCTATTCAGTCGAACACGTGGCAGGTGAAGGTCAACCGGCTCAAGCCGCGCGCCCCGATATTGTACGCGTATACGGAGCATGCGCAGTTTGTCGATGTGTCCTAGTTCGAATTTGTGGCGGCGTATTCATGAGGGACTCTGGACGTAGTCTCCAAGTTGTTCATTACGTCCAGAGTCCCAATTCGCAAAAAAGAATTCGGCCTCGCGATGAGGTAATTATGATGAAATTACGATGAAATGATGATGAAACCTATGATGAAACCTATGATGTAATTGCTGTGAAACTGTTTCAAAATGTTTAGCGCGCATGAAAGGTTGTTGGGACCCAGAATTCGAACCTAGCGTAGAAGAGATCGTGGACTATCCGATGATATCCTTATGGCGTTTCTCTCAGTTTGCTTTCTCTAGCGAGCTCGCTTTCAGGGCAGGGGGATTTCCCTATTCAGTCGAGCACATGGCAGGTGAAGGTCAACCGGCTCAAGCCGCGCGCCCCAATATTGTACGCGTATACGGAGCATGCGCAGTTTGTCGATGTGTCCTAGTTCGAATTTATGGCGGCGTATTCGTGAGGGACTCTGGACGTAGTCTCTAGGTTGTTCATTATTATTACGTCCTCCAAAAAGAATTCGGCCTCGCGATGAGGTATTATGATGAAATAATGATGAAACCTATGATGAAATCTATGATGAAACTTATGATGTAATTGCTGTGAAACTGTTTCAAAATGTTTAGCGCGCATGAAAGGTTGTTGGGACCCAGAATTCGAACCTAGCGTAGAAGAGATCGTGGACTATCCGATGATATCATTATGGCGTTTCTCTCAGTTCGCTTTCTCTAGCGAGCTCGCTTTCAGGGCAGGGGGATTTCCCTATTCAATCGAGCACATAGCAGGTGAAGGTCAACCGGCTCAAGCCGCGCGCCCCAATATTGTACGCGTATACGGAGCATGCGCAGTTTGTCGATGTGTCCTAGTTCGAATTTATGGCGGCGTATTCGTGAGGGACTCTGGACGTAGTCTCTAGGTTGTTCATTACGTTACGTCCAGAGTCCCAATTAGAAACAAAGAATTCGGCTCTCGCTATGATGAAATTATGATGAAATGATGATGAAATGATGATGAAACCTATGATGAAACTTATGATGTAATTCCTGTGAAACTGTTTCAAAATGTTTAGCGCGCATGAAAGGTTGTTGGGACCCAGAATTCGAACCTAGCGTAGAAGACATCGTGGACTATCGATGAGATATGGCGATTTTCTCGGTTCGCTTTCTTTGGCGAGCTCGCACTCGGGGGGATTTCCCTATTCAGTCGAGCACGTGGCAGGTGAAGGTCAACCGGCTCAAGCCGCGCGCCCCAATATTGTACGCGTATACGGAGCATGCGCAGTTTGTCAATGTATCCTAGTTCGAATTTGTGGCGGCGTATTCATGAGGGACTCTGGACGTAGTCTCTAAGTTTTTCATTACGTCCAGAGTCCCAATTAGAAACAAAGAATTCGGCTCTCGCTATGATGAAATTATGATGAAATGATGATGAAACCTATGATGAAACTTATGATGTAATTCCTGTGAAACTGTTTCAAAATGTTTAGCGCGCATGAAAGGTTGTTGGGACCCAGAATTCGAACCTAGCGTAGAAGACATCGTGGACTATCGATGAGATATGGCGATTTTCTCGGTTCACTTTCTTTGGCGAGCTCGCACTCGGGGGGATTTCCCTATTCAGTCGAGCACATGGCGGGAGAAGGTCAACCGGCTCAAACCGCGCGCCCCAATATTGTACACGTATACGGAGCATGCGCAATTTGTCGATGTGTCCTGGTTCGAATTTATGGCGGCGTATTCGTGAGGGACTCTGGACGTAGTCTCTAAGTTGTTCATTATCTCCCCAGTAGCAATTTACTTTTCTGTGGTTATGAGGTAATTATGGTGTAATTATGATGAAACCTATGGTGTAATCTATGAGGTAATTATGAGAAAATTCAGGGCCTCGCTGGAGCCTTTCTGGGACTTGAAAATCAGTAAATATGTAGAGTATCTTACGCGTGTATCCAGCGAATACATTACAAGCTGAGCGCTACTTTCTCTGAGAAGTACTGTTGGTTGAACTTCACGTGTTTTCTTGGCTTACGTAATGCCGTGGATAAATAAAGCTAGCCTTGTGCTATATATAGCACGCATTGTCACAAGGGGCTGGCCCGGCCCGCGCGCGCGCGACTGCAGCAGCGTGACCGTGACCAACCTCGATCGATGTGTACGCATTCCATTGACGACCTTTACCATATGCACCATTACACTATGCAGCTACTGGGGAGATGGTCAAGGGTTCATATTACTCTAAATAGTAATGTGATTTTGTGTATTTTGTTGACTCGAGTATCTCCATTTCATGTCATGGAAAGTCCCGATGAGTGATGATGTTATGTGGCGTTTTCTTCCTGATATGAAAAGCGTACACTGAATATCGAAGATCTCATCCTTTACCTCTTATCCAAGGATACTATTGGTGACGATGATCCTCCAAAACTCACGGTATATCAGGTCATCTTTCTAAACCCAGGCTCTAGACTATTGAATTTACAGCAAATATTAATCATAGCTATAGCTACCCAAGGCATCACCAAAGGAGTCGTTTGAGGGGGTCCAGTGGGGCCTTGGCCCTACCAACTTTGTAGCCAGGTGACCCTACCCCTACCCTACATTTAACTAAATCATCTTTAAAACAATTAGTTGGAATAATTTAAGGTCTGCTGGCCAACTCGAGCCTGTGTGGCCCTACCAAGTTTGACTCCATGTGACGCCAGTGGGCACCACCGAACAGTTTATGCATGCAAGCTCTTTACCATTCTTCAGAGCTTCATGTCAGTCACAAAGAATTATAATAATATGATACAAAGGTGGGGGAGAGACGGCAACAAATATCTGTATCAAGATTTGTTGCCATTGTTTATTAAATATAGCTATTATTATAGTATAATATCATAGTAAGCATCAGCATTATTATTATTATTTGTTTTATAGACAATGGAGGCCAGGAGGCCCATTAGTCTGAAAAATAGCTGTACTAGAGTGCACAAATAGTAATAATTGATGAAAGTGATAATAATATTGCTTATAGATGCATGATAATAGCTAATCTAATAATATGAACAGTGGACTTTCGTGTTTCCAGGCGGCTGCGGCAACAAACTTGTAAAATAAAAATATGGTTTTGGGCTGCTCGGCGAACGAGATGAACTTCAATTTCTCCAAGTTGGATAGAAAGGCGAAGGATTGATTTAGACTTGAATAGTGCTCTATAAGTTTAGCTTTCTCCGGCATCGATTTATATAGAGGTCGCAGTCGAATAAGAAATGTAGTTCATCTTCGACAAGTTGGTTGGAACAGAACCAGCAAAAGTGCTCCTTAGCTGGAATTGGGGTCGGGAGGTTGTACCTTCCAGTTTCGATTCGGGTTGGTATAAGGTTACTTTTTAAACAATATGACCCCTAACTTTATGGGTCTTTTTTATGTGACGGTGACCCCTAATATTATGGGACTATCTTATGTGCTTTCTTATATGGGTCTTTCTTATGTACAGAGAACCCTAACATTATGGATCCTTCTTATGTAGAGTGACCCCTTTTTAATATGGGACTATCTTATGTGCAATTACTAAAATAAATTACAGAAATCTCCCCATGCCCCACCCATTTCACATAAGAGTGACCCATAATAAATCGTAAAATTAAATAATATTATTATGGGGGCATTCTTATGTGCCATGGTTTAATGACAGGAGCCATACCCTTTAGGCTCCACCTACTTCACATAAGAAGGACTCATATTAATATTATGCTTTTATATGGGACATTCTTATGTATCACTTAGAATGATGGGACGCAATTCATCGTCAAACATTCTTATGTATCACTTACCACTCTACATAAAAGAGACCCATACTAAAGGATGCTTTACAGTGGAAATTTTATATGTTTCTCCTTCAAATATAATAATATTGATAATAATGTTATTATTGTTACTTGGCCGTCAATTAATTAAATTATTATAAGTTTATGCGTTGTACTAAGAAGACATTAAATTTTTACTTCACTGGAACATTATATACCGCATATGCTCGCGATGAATCTGCGCATGTGCATAATGTAAAATATCGTTCTAAAAATCAGCCTTTTGCAGGGTGCTTGCCGCTAAATTTCACGTTTGTCCAGGCTCGAGCCGTTACCGGGTCTATTAGTTGCTGACTCAGTGAGTGTGACAATGGACAACCAGATGTGCTACCTTTGTGACCTACCTGCTTGCGTCAACTGTTTGGACTGTGGTAGCGGAAGAGACCAATTTTGTGTCGACTGTGATGGGTTCTTCCATAGGTGACAAGATTGTCAAGCACACAGAAGAGAGCACTCGAGCCACTGACACAACAAGCAGCATCTAATGGGTAAATTCAGAGCAGATAGCTATATAGCTTTTGGTTTTTTCATTATATTATACTAGCTAGATCTATAGCTGTGTATATAGCATACAATCATGATTGTCATAATAATAATAATGTATACGTATGTAGGCATTCCCTATAGCGTTGATATTCCTTTTTCTGTAATTATTCCCTCAGATGATAGCGTTGATATTCCTTTTTCTGTACTCACATTTATGATTAATTTAACTGTAAACAGCTGATTTCATTCTATTAAGGTGGCAAGTGGGGTTAAAAATGATGTTTTTCTTCAATTTTTCAATTTTGATATATGTTTATTTTAGTTGCATGCTAGTTCATATTGGTATAATAGTAATACTCTAATTAGCCATTTTTGTCTAATTTTGGTGTATTATATCACCTTACGTACTAGACTTGTAATATAGCTACATGGATAAAAAAGGAGCCATTTGTTTCCACTAGACTATGGCACAATTTTAGATTCTGCAGTGCAAGCTATTGAGCATGCTCAGTTTAGCATGGTCATGTGACCTAAAATTTAATGGTCACATGGCAAAACGAAAGTGCACTATCAGCATTTTTTGCTACAAGCAGTGGAAAAGAGGCACTTTGACTATGCCTTTGGGAAAAAAGAGAAAGCGTATGGGCTTTGTTGGAACCCCTTCTTGGAAGAAAAGGAAAGTTGGTGAGAGCTCTCAGTCTTCTTCCTCTTTGCAATGTGGGCAGGGTACTCCTGAGCTATTCAACAGCAATCCATCGGGACAAACCAGTGACTCTGCTGATCATTATAGTGCCTCTTACAAGAAGATATTTGGTGAGGACAGTGATAGTGAAGATGGCAGTGAATATGCAATGGATGATACCGATCATGAACTTGATGGTGAGTCAGCAAATAAAGACAGTGATGCCACTCCTACTGGCTTTCGACTAATTGATGTGGAACTACTAACAATGGCGATTTCTCACACACGATGTGAACAGTGTAAAGATGGTAGACTCTCTTTGACGGAAGACGAGACTCAAAAAGCTGGTCTAATGACCAGCCTTTACATTCAGTGTGATAAATGTAAGAATATGATACACATACCCACATCCAAGAAGCGGACCCCAAGAGGAATGTCGTATGAAGTCAATAGGAGGTCTGTTTATGCTGCAGCATCACTAGGACTAGGACACAAAGGTCTTAGTCAATTTTGTGCCTTTCTCAACATGCCTCCACCAGTTCATCACGACTCATACCAGATGCATCTGAAGCAGATCAGTGAAGCTAGTGTTGCTCATGCAGAAGAGAATATGAAGTCAGCTGTTTCACGTCTCAAGAGCACTCTCAAAGATAGTGGAGATATAAGTGATGATGATGAGAATGACGATGAAAACGATGAGGCATGTATAGATGTTGGTGTTAGCTGTGATGGGAGCTGGCATCGTAGAGGATTTTCATCACTTGTGGGGACTACAGCTGCTATTTCGTTAGAAACTGGCCAAGTGTTGGATTATGAAATTCTCAACAAAGTATGCTATGAATGCCGACACTGGAAAAATGTGCCTGATTCTAATCCAAAGAAGAAGGCATGGGCTGACAAGCACAGTCAAGTTTGTCCCATCAATTACTCTGGATCTGCTCCTGGAATGGAAGCAGCTGGTGCTTGTAGAATGTGGCAGCGTTCAGAAGAAAAGAACAGATTACGATATACTACTTTTCTTGGTGATGGTGATAGTAAGTCGTTTTCCGCTGTTTCACAGGAAGTATCATACCCTGTGGCTAAAATTGATTGTGTAGGACACGTACAAAAACGGCTAGGAACAAGACTACGCAATCTAGTGAAGAAAGAAAAATTTGCTGATGGGTCACGTTTGGGTGGCAAAGGCAAGGTCACAAAAGCTCGAATTGACAGCATGCAAAACTACTTTGGCCAGGCAATAAGATCACATAGTCATGACCTTGAAGGTATGCAAACGGCTGTGAAAGCAATTCTTTACCATTCTGTTGACAGTGAAAATAGAGAAGAGCAACATCAGTACTGTCCAAAGGGAAAGGATAGTTGGTGTAAATTTCAGAAGGACAAGGAAAATCAGACAGACACCTACAGTTCCAGCAAATGCTTGCCTGCCACATTTCTTTCAAAACTGAAACCAACTTTTGATGATCTTAGTAGTGCAGATTTGCTTAGTAGATGTATCGATGGATACACTCAAAATGCTAATGAGAGTTTACATGGCATGATTTGGAGTCGATGTCCAAAGGCCAAGTCATTTGGAATGCAGCAGGTTCAGTTTGCAGTGTCTTCAGCGATCAGTGAATTCAATTCGGGAGCAAAATTCCACACTTCACTTTTGGAATCAATGAATGTCTCCCCAGGTACCTACACAACACTTTATTGTGAGGAACTAGACAGACAACGTGTCTATCATGCTGAGAGAAAGAGTGGAGGAAAATTTAAGAGACGTCGAAAACAGCTACGTAAGCAACGTAAAGGAATAGAAGATACTAACACTCAAAAAGAAGGAGTCACTTACAATCCTGGAGAGTTTTAGACTGTACTAAAACAATAAAAAAGCACCGTTTTTTGTGCAATAACTTATGTAAATAATTTTTAAAAATTCTAAAAATCTGAGTAATTAAAATTAAAGTGCTTATACTGATTTTGAGTGAGCAAAAATATTTTTTAAAAAATCTGCATCCTTCTGGCTATTACAAAATTGCAATACTCTTATAGACGTAATTAAATCCATATGAAATAGAAGTATTAGAGGAAAAATAAATCACTCATTTTGTAACACTACCTTATCATGTTGTGCATCTAAGTTGTCATGTGGCTGCTAGAATCTCCATTGATGTTATTATAAAAAATTATACTGGTTAAAAATTTCCCATAAAGCCATTATTTTTAATAATTGTATAATTTGACCTAACCTAGAATAAATAGAAGGGAATGTATACTTAGAACCTCAGTAGTGAAAAGTATGAATATAGGAATTAAAATGTCCCAGTAATGAGCAAAAAATGAAAAATATACCCATCTTGCCACCTTAAGTCTCACATGCTTCCCTTGGCTTGGTGACCCCATTCAGCTTAGGTCATCTCACCTCTTTTGAGTTATTTCATCTGTACTATTAAAGGGGTAACTAAGGAATTTAATTTGTGCTGCATCAAGTATAAAATTAAAGTGTATATGCTGTAAGCTGCAGTTGTTGAATGATCGGTATTGATTGTCAGTGAGAACTTATCACGAGCTGTAAGCGGGCGCTACTATTACTGTTTGACGGATCGGCAACTAGTACTACAGAAATAATGTAATGATTGTCTATTCTAATAGAATACTCACTATCACAGGAGACATTGTATGGACTGGCCAGTAAGAACTATGGCATCACCTCACCTTTCCCGTTTCAGCTGGAAGCTGCGGAAAAAGCTATCTGATCGTGTAACACCATAATATCAGCTACATACTAACAATAGCTGTATAGCTATCTATATCCATAATAATATTATTACCCCGCGCGCATGCGCAAGGGGTAAAGTAATCGGTCGTGTCGTTGTCGTACCCCGCGCGCATGCGCAAGGGGTAAAGTAATCGGTCGTGTCGTTGTCGTTGTCGTTGTCGTTGTCGTTGTGAGCACAAAAATCGCCATATTTCGAGATACAGGCATCTAAGAGACTCGTAAGCACAACGAATCAATCGAATTCGGCGAAAAACTAGCTTCAGTGTGCGTCAAATCGATGGATACGGTCCACGGGCGTCACAAATAGTGCCTTTTTGTTGGCAAGCGTAGCCACGCTTATCGACAGTGCCTACTCGATGCATAATGCATGCCATTGTATGCGCATAACTAAGTAGCCAAGAATATGACTGGTAAAGATCGTCGAAATTAATAATGCTCGTGACGGAGCTGAAATCTGCAGCCCTATGGTAATATTGGAAGTATCAGTTCATATCTCCTAGTAGTCTAAATCTGGTGCAGAGAGAATGCTTTTTGTCACTGGGACCTCTGGTAGCCACATACAATTAAGCAGCATTTCCACTAACTTTCTGAAGTTCACAAAATTATAGCCATGCACACAAAAGCAATTCTACAGATTGCATAATGTGCGCGCGGGGTATGTGCTCTACAGAGCTCTAGTTATGCATGCAGCAGTTACTATAGCTATCTCAGTTTGATCTGAAAGAGAAACATATTATAAATTTTCCACTGTAGAGCATCTATCAGTATGGGTCTCTTTTACGTAGAGTGGGTGGAGCTTTGACGGTGAATTGCATCCCATCATTCTAAGTGATACATAAGAATGTCCCATATAAAAGCATAATATTAATAATAATATTATGAGTCCCTCTTATGTGAAGTATACTATAGGTGGAGCCTAAAGGGTATGGCTCCTGTCATTAAACCATGGCACATAAGAATGTCCCATATTTAATTTTACGATTTATTATGGGTCATTCTTATGTGAAATGGGTGGGGCATGGGGAGAATTCTGTAATTTATTTTAGTAATTGCACATAAGATAGTCCCATATTAACAAGGGGACACTCTACATAATGTTAGGGTTCTCTGTACATAAGAAAGACCCATATAAGAAAGCACATAAGATAGTCCCATAATATTAGGGGTCACCGTCACATAAAAAAGACCCATAAAGTTAGGGGTCATATTGTTTAAAAAGTAACCTTATACCAACCCTTTCGATTCTTACCGGGGAATGGGATCCATTAATACATCCATAGTAGCGTAATGTGCCAATTACCGACAGGTATCAACTATCGGAAATACGGGTATCGATTATCGACATAGGGCCTTAGTATAGGCAGTGGGCGTGGCGCGTTTAATAATAACTTCGCGTGGTCGATCGCGACTCGCTTCTGTGCTTCAGGCTGGACTTTTGAAGGTATGTTTTGCTCCATTTGTGATAAGATGACCCTCACAGTGTCTTACTTTCTCAATACAGGGGCAAAGACGCGATGGTGCCGTTCCCGAGGCGCTTCTGCCAAGATTGAAAAAACGATAAAAGCTCACCTATGAACATGAAGTTGTCTCAGTAGTTAGAGCTCATGATTATGCACCTGCTAGTATTTTTTATATAATTTTCTTACTCTTGGATTGCATGCACTGTGATGACAAAACTCCAAGTGACGATAATTGAAAGTATACGGTGTGCCGATAATACGTACCGACTGTTGATAACTGGCATTCGCAATTATAAGCTAAAATTGCCATTGCAGACGTATTTTGATAGGCAGCCCCCTGAGACTTTAGGTACTTGTAGCCCTGGCGACCCCCTACCTTTTGGTCCAAGTTCGAAGTTCAGGCGATGTTCCTAAGCAACAGCACACACGGGAGAAAACCGTATGTCGATAATTGGCACTTTACGCTAGCTAGCTACATCGCCTAGTAGCTAGCAATAACTATGATCACTGATTTAGCTAGTTCGAAATGAAAAACTTGACCACATCCCCAGTGGCTGTATAATTCATATCTAGTCTCGTGCCCAGCCCCTCCTACGCAAAAAGGAAGAAAGGGTCGCACTACCCAGGGGCGGATCCAGGATATCAAGTAGGGGGGGTCATAAACTAAATAATCGCGCGCGAAGCGCGCGCGAATTTTTGGCCACGCCCACTTTGTGAAGACCACACCCACATTGTTGCCGCGAAGGAGACAAACAGCCCAAGATGTCAATGGAACCCGACTTTTTCATCGTACAAACAGGTTTTTAGCTATATTTTGTGTCAGATCAAGGTTCATTAGTTGAAGGGAGGGTGGCAAAGCTGGTTGTTGAGCCAAGCACAGCAAACTGGTACAAGATATTCAGGTCTGGAAGGGGGGGTCATCTGCCCCCCATGACCCCCCCTGGATCCGCCCCTGCTACCGTGTCCCTCTGGAATGCACAGGTATTATATTATTATGCCATATTATGGCGTTTTGGTGTGCGTTAAATAAGAAATAAACCATACCGTGCGCGCGCATAGCTATATACAGCTATAGGTCGGGCGCATTCCAGTAGTCATGTGACTACGCTACTGCAATCTGATTGGCCACGTACGATTTTCAACGTGGGACACGGTAGTACGACCCTTTTCAATTCACCGGTGCACCAGACCCTTTCCCCCTTTTTGTGTAGGAGGGGCTGGGCACGATTATCATGGTGCATAATATGGTAAAGGTCGTCGGCCACATCCTAATATTATTATATCGATGTCGGCACGTCAATCGCAGATATCCTAATTAGATTATTGGCGCGTGGTTATGACTAGTCTGGCGAGCTAACTCCCTCCTAGATCCTCTCCTACTTTTAGAATTCTAGCTCGCCAGACTAGGTTATGACGCAATCACGCGCGCGTATAGCTAATGTATAGTCTCGTGCCCAGCCCCCTTTCACGTACACGTACGTACGTATGCGTGCGTGAAAGGGGGCTGGGCACGAGACTAATAATGGATTTGTTCCGACGCGAAAACATTCCGGGCCCGCGGGGCCGGCGTGCCCATACTTCCTGTGCCCACTTTAATTGAATTCACTAGCGCCTTGTCTTATCACGTGATCTAATTTTAGCGCATGCGCACGCACATGATCTAAAGGGCATAGGGCTCGACTGCTACAGTTGCGGTTAGGTCACCTAATAACTGACATTCCAGGAAGTATATAGGTTCATTCAGGATGAATGAACCTCATACAATCTATGAGTGAGAGTAGCGGCATAGATTATTATAATCTACGGTAGCGGTCATCTCCATCTCCTTTTCTCTACTGGAATTAATCCAGACACAATTTCTTCAAAAGGTATCGTTATGTAGATATTTAGCTAGTAGCTATGAGGTGGCCATGGTTATGCTTCTTGAAAATTAATGTAATAACAAAGCCTTCGCTGTGAATAATATTATACCACAGAGAATCTTCAAATATTATTGATCTTAAATTAAAGGGCCATGGCCATCATCATTATCATTGTTATTGAGCATGCAATTGCAAGCACTAGCTATTAGCAGTGGTTGTGAAATTATACGTAGTAGATCAAGTAACTACTCGTAGTCAATGGTCTCAGAGTCTGTCCCCTATAGATATCTAGCCTGGGGTAGCTACCAGCCCCTTCGCAAGAGAGAGTAAGAGCCTGGTACCCCAGACTAGTGCTAAAGTTGAATTTTAGTGCCATCTGGCTGAAGCTAACTGCTACTTTGGTTATTGTATGGCAGATTTCAGCTCATTCAGGATATTATTAGAATCTCTGATTGTAGCCGCATAGTTAGGTAAACTATCACACATGTCAAGCCGCTTATAGTATTATATTGAATTAGCATTTTTCTTTTTGCACTGGTGCATGTTCCAATCTAAGAGAGCTGCAAACATTCTCTAAACAGTCTTATCATAGATCTTACATAGCAACATAGCAGCTAGGTTGTGATAATGATTCGAAAACGCATCAGGTGTCAACTATTCTTATTATCAACTTGATAGGTTTCTACTGGAATTCTTAAATTGCCTATCAACATTCCAATGGAAGGTGTCAACTACCATAATGATGTCACAGTTATTGGGGCAGGCTGGAATGGGCTAGTGGCATGTAAATACATGCTCGAAGAAGGTCTCTCTGTTGTTGCGATTGAAAAGAAGGATGGTATTGGAGGTGTGTGGCGCTACACTGATGATCCCTCCACTCCTTCGGTGATGAAGTCCACTTGCTGTACCTCTTCCACGACAATGACTGAGATGTCCGACTACCCGATTCCCGTAGAGATGAAGGAGTTTCCCCATCACCTTGATATCATGGACTATCTGGAGTCCTACGCTGAGAACTTTAAACTCATGCCACACGTCAAGCTCAACACCGAAGTGACCAAAGTGGAGAAGGAAGGTGAAATGTGGAGAGTGGTCTGTTCCAATGGAGACATCTACACCAGCTCCTTTCTTATCGTTGCCACCGGTGTTATTCAAAAGCCAAATAGAGAATTGGAGCAGACGATGCTCAAAGGGTACTCCGGAAAGGTGCTCCATGCTTCAGAGATTAAAGGTCCTATTGAAGAATACAAGGGAAAGCGAGTACTGGTGCTAGGTGGAGGAGAGACGGGTGCTGATATATGCAGAGAGTGGCTCAATGACTCCAAGTTCATCTACTGGAGCATACCAAGGGGACAGCACTTCTTCCGTAAGTATGGCAAGGTATTTCGAACCCCCTGGTTTAAGGCCAAGGCTTTTGACAAGGCTACCACCCGAATGATATACGTGACATCTCCCTATATGCATGGTAAGCCTGGCATGGGGTGGGCATGCAACTGGACCACCGGTGGTTCTCTGCTGGCCTACCAGGGACACGGAATCTCCGAATGGAAAAATAATTCACCTTTCATTCATTTCTTTATCAATAAATGTGGCAGCATCTTGGATTTAATCGATTACAAGCACCTTGTACCAAAGGGTGGTATCACAGAGTGTAAGGGAAAAGAGATCATCTTCGTTGATGGAACAAGGGAGGAATTTGATTTAGTGATCATGTCCACAGGTTACAAGGTAGAGTATCCATTTCTTCCTGAGCAGTACAAATACGATGATGTCCGAGACCTCTACAAATTCATTTTTGATGTTGAAGATCCCTCCCTTGCTTTTGTTGGTCTCGTTCGACCAATAATCGGCTCAATTGTGGGCATAGCAGAGCTTCAATCCAGACTTGCTGCTCGCATCTACAGCAAGAAGGTACCCCTGGTCCCCCTGGATGAAAGAAGAGGGATAGTCAAGAAAGATGCTGCCTTTTGGAGCAACCACTTCAAACACTCTTCACAGAGAATTCAGGGTCTTGTCGAAGTTACCGAGTACACTGATGATATTGCCAAAGTTGCTGGAGTCTATCCTGACTACTGGTCCCTATTCAAGAAGAGCCCACGACAATGGTACACTGCTTACTTCTCTCCCTACAATTCCTCTTGGTACCGTCTGAATGAGCCTGAGCATCTTGAACAAAGCATTCGTACAATGGAAAGGCACAAGCGGGGAACCTGGAATTGGTTTGATTACATGCTGTTGATCATTCTTCGACTTATTTGGTTCAATGGGTGGCTAAATCAGCTCAGCAAGGTCAAGTACCGCATCCAGGTGTCCTGGTGGTGGCCAACTGTGCAAGAGTGGCGTGTGACCAAGGCACTCAACTACCTCTGGACCATACCCAAACGAATCATCTTTGACAACAAATCCGATGAAATGCTTCAGACGAGGCAACGTCACCTTTTGTTTGCGCCTACAGCAATGCGTGTACAAGGGTGAATTTGAACTGCTTAGTAGCTAATATTCTCGTAGACAGCAACTAGCTATAGTTATTGTTGCACTGTTAAAGGCCAAAGTATATAGAACACTATGGAACTCTTGAACTTGTATGAACTTTTATTACAGCAAATGCTAAATGTGAATAAACAATAGCTATACATGTACATGCAAAATTTGTGTGTGTGTGTGGGGGGGGGGGGGGGGGAGGGAGGTTACAGGCCAGGATAGACACTCATGCAAAGTGGCCAGAGGTAGTCTTCATATCTTCCATATCAGGAGAGAAAGGTATAACTGCATGAAATGCTAAGAACTTGATCTCTATTTGCCTCATATGCATGGAATTTTACCACTGTCTGAGATTGACTTAGATAATGGGTATAGCACTGCAATTAAGTCAAAGAGACAGCTTTTTATCTGAATCCTCTTCTCACTCAACTGCTAACCATAGTGGAATCAAAGTGGCTTCTGCTTGCTATGAGGGGTGTGGCCTCTGCAACCGCTTCCATCTGTGCATGAGCACGGTACTAATGGGCAATCTTGCCCAGGCAGGATACTGTTTGTCAATGTGCATGAACTATACGTCTCTATGCATATGTCATGTACTGTTAATAGATGATCATGCATGCTACCCACATTATCCCATGATTGTGACTGTACTTGTAAGGCATAGAGTAATGAATGATGGTACAGACGTCAACGCACGCAATGAATTGAACCTGATTCAATAGTATTAAAAATTTTGCACAATAATATACATTAATACTACTACTAATAATACAATAATATACATTAATACTAATTTTGCACAATAATATACATTAATACTACATAACAATATTATCATACAATGTCATAACTAGATACTCATCGGAGTCAGAGTCAACCCAATCATAAATAGTTTGGAACTATGGCCCAGCGTGCATTTGGTCGACTCTGTGGATATTGGTGGTACACCCGGTTATCTGCGACATTACCAGCAACAATGGCACGATTATGCTTCTTATCCTGCAAGTAGTACGTTTCACTACCATATGCGTCAGAAAAGGGAACCAATCTCCACTTGGCATTTAAACGATTATTTGGATCTTGATGATAAATATTTCCATCATACCTATCTCCTGCAACAATACACTTGCTGTGTTTTGTATCCCTGATGTGATAGTAGCCTAAGTCGCTACCATTTAACGGCAGTAGTTCCCACATGGCATTTGATCGTCCCGTTGGATCCTGATGGTAGACGTTTCCATCGTACCTGTCTCCTGCAACAAGGCTCCTACCATGCTTTGCATCAACGATGTAGTAATGGCAGCTGCTAGTAACAGCAGTCGCCAAACCCAGGAGTAAAATGAAGAGCAGCTGCTGATGCATGTTCAAGGTTGGTCACAGAAGCAAAGGGAGTGATGATAATCCAATCCTGGTGATAATTGAAGAACGAGTTGAATCAGCATGCTTGGGAGCTAATGCCAGCCCTATTTATAGGAACTGTGCATATTCATTTTGAAAGAGGAAACAATAGTTATGTGCAGAGTACTCTTGAAAGAGTTATGTACTCTGCACGTAACTATTATTTCCTCTTTCAAAGTGAACAATTACACTACATTTTGAAAGAGAGTTATGTGCAAAGTGTATCCTACGGTGGGCCAGAAGTGCACTCGTTTTGGTCCTCAACTCAATCCTGATTCTGATTCTCTGACTTGATGATTTTGATTCTGATTCTCTGACTTGATTCTGATTCTCCAACTTGATTTTGATTTTAATTCTGATTCTCCAACTTGATTTTGATTTTGATTCTCTGACTTGATTCTGATTCTCTAACTTGATTTTGATTTTTATTTCTCTGACTCAATTCTTATTTAGATTCTTACTTGGATTTTGTAAGTGGATTCTGATTCTCATTGGGCTTTCCATTAATAATTAAAGGACCTGTAGCTACAGGGAACATTTTAATGCCTCCCAAGGTTAATTAAAATTGCCAGAAGAGACCCATAGAACCAATTAATTATTGCCAACTGGATCCTCAAGAAACTCATTAAATTGTTTAAAAAGCCCCCTCTGGATGTAATTGTCAATCGGGAATCCTCAATGGGGGGTGTATGCCTACTAAATGGAAAAGCCCATTACTGGTTTTTAGCAAAGCAAGCCATCTAATGTTTTCAATGACATACACGCAATTAAGATGTTAACCCACTCACGGTACATTCTTTTTCTGTAAGATTTTACTCCACTGCCGTAGACAGTAACAAGACTGTCTTCATGGAATAGTACCTCTTACGCTATTACTGCAGTAGGAAATATTATGCTGTTGTAAATATCTGTTATCCTTGTGCATTCACTTTCTTTGTTTACTCGCACCCAGGTAGAAACTACCTAAAGACACCACTGCACCAGCCCCGTGCCGCCAATGGCATGCGTGTGATCATGATGGTAGTCTATATACCATGAGCATGCATGATGAATCCTCGAATGAATCTTTTGACTTGCATGAAGGCTCGCCCCACACAGATGATTTTCATCACCACTAGTAACCCAAAGTTGGCTACTGACTGAAGGGGAGGGCTGAGGAGGGGGGGGGAGTTTTGGGGGAGATACACCCTTACGCTGCTTGTGGCCCTAATCCAGCTGCCATTCTGAAAGGACAGATAACTATAATATTATTATTATTATTTTGAGTCACCACTAGCTTGTAGAATGCCCAGTCTTTAATATTATTATTATGTTATTCAATTTCAATAAGGAAATCTGAATGCTATGAAGGTACCAACTCTAAGTGAGCCAGGACCACTAGCTACTCAGTGGGGACTGCACTGTAGATAATAATGAGATATCAATTAATGCTCCAAAATAAAAGCAGCCCAGCTAGGACAGTATATACTGGCACTCAGATTAATTGATGGATGATGGTGTCTGTGAGAGGTGGGGTATCAATGGTGAGAGTGACACCTGGGCCAGACGATTAATTTTGCTTCCCGAAGCTCTTAATAGCTCACCATCTAACAACTGAGTCAGGCCGGCTGGAATCTGTAGCTAGGAACTTCTCTAGCTACAACAGAATCCCAATGATCCATTACAATATTATAGGTAGCTAGCTACCCACAATGTGACAATGACCACCACTGAGAGTTTGAACTCATGAACAGTGACTGCATCAATTATTGTTACCCCGCGCGCATGCGCAAGGGGTAAAGCAATCGGTTTGTATGTCTGTTGTTGTTACCCCGCGCATGCGCAAGGGGTAAAGTGATCGGTTGTGTCTGTTGTTAGCACAAAAATCGCCGGATCTGGAGATCTAGGCATCTGAGCGACTCGTAAGTACAGTATATCCGTCGATATCGTCGAAAAACTGGCTTCATTGTGCTTCGAATCGTTTGGCAAGGTCCACAAGCATCGCAAATACTGCATTTTGGCATTTTGTTGGCCACGCCTATGGGCACTACCCACCATGTGCTTTCTGCTCATGCGCACAACCTGGCACAATATGTAGGTAAAGGTCGTCGACACTGCAGCGCGCGGGGTATGTGCTCAAAAAACTCTAGTTACCCCGCGCGCATGCGCAAGGGGTAAAGTGATCGGTTGTGTCTGTTGTTAGCACAAAAATCGCTGGATCTGGAGATCTAGGCATCTGAGCGACTCGTTAGTACAGTATATCCGTCGATATCGTCGAAAAACTGGCTTCATTATGCTTCGAATCGTTTGGTAAGGTCCACAAGCATCGCAAATACTGCATTTTATTGGCCACGCCTATGGACACTACCCACCACGTGCTTTCTGCTCATGCGCACAACCTGGCACAATATGTAGGTAAAGGTCGTCGACACTGCAGCGCGCGGGCCCGCGGGGTATGTGCTCTACAGAGCTCTAGTTGTTGTTACCCCGCGCGCATGCGCAAGGGGTAAAGTAATCGGTTTTGTCTGTCGTTAGCACAAAAATCGCCAGATCTGGAGATCTAGGCGTCTGAGCGACTCGTAAGTACAGCATATTCGTCGATATCATCGAAAAACTAGCTTCATTATGCTTCGAATCGTTTGACAAGGTCCATGAACGTCGCAAATACTGGATTTCGTTGGCCACGCCTATCAACACCACCCACCATGTGCTTTGTGCTCATGCGCACAACCGGTAACCTTGCACAATTTGTAGGTAAAAGGTCGTCAACAGCCTGCATGTGGCATATATACACGGAGTTCAAGCTGTCTAGTCTCACATGCACATCGACGCTGCAGCGCGCGGGGTATGTGCTCTATAGAGCTCTAGTTGTCGTCGTCGTCGTTGGCACGAAAATCGCCAGATCGCGAGTTCTAGGTGTCTATGCGTGCTGTAAGCATAACCAATCGATAGATATCGGTGAAAAACTGGTTTGTACGGGCTTCGAATTCCTCAAAAATGCTTACTAGTGCTATAAATCGTGCATTTTCTGTTCAACATGCCTGTGGTTTATCGACCACACCTACTCCTTTAGCATACTGATGCGACTGCGCATGCTCAAGCTCAGTATTGGAAAGGGTCGTCAGGTCATAAAACAGCTCTGCTGCAGTGTTGCAGTACTACGCTACAGTGGCTACAGAGCGCGCGGGGTATGTGCTCTACAGAGCTCTAGTTGTTGTTGTAGTTGTCGTCGGCACGAAAATCGCCAGATCTCGAGTTCTAGGCGTCTGTGCGTGTTGTAAGCACAACCAATCGATAGATATCGGTGAAAAACTGGTTTATACGCGGTTCGAATTGCTCAAAAAGGCTTACTAGTGCTACAAATCGTGCATTTTCTGTTCTGCATGCCTGTGGTTTGTCGACCACACCCACTCTTTTAGTATGCTGAGGCAACTGCGCATGCTCAAGCTCAGTGTTGAAAAGGGTCGTCAAGTCATAAAACAGCTTTGCCCAAGTTGCAATATTGCAGAGTATTGCAGAGCGCGCGGGGTATGTGCTCTACAGAGCTCTAGTTATACATGTAGTTGTTACTTTGTGCGTTATTCTTTATTAGCTAGCATGAAGGAAATATGGTCACTTCTATTACTAGCTGCAGTGAGTCAAACCAGACTATCGATCATCTGCTCTCCTTGCAGCCTATATAGAATTTTACTGCCACTATTCTGTAATCTGATTGGTCAATAGGAGGTAACTAAGCAGCTTAGTTACTTGTAACTTAAAGTTACTTGCAAATTTTACTCAGTTACTTGTAAATTTTGGCCAATAGGATCCATGGTATTATGAGAGCTCCAAGGCAAATAGCTGTACTACTATACAACAGTTGTAAAACTCTAAATAAAATAAAAAATTAGCTCACCTCAGCCATTGTGATCTACAGTATTTAGCATCCCTCTGTCCCCTTAGTAATACCCTCTCCATGCATGCTTGGGTGTCACAGCTCGGGGCTATCGGGATGCTAAATACCGTAGATCCCTTGTCCTCGGTGTTTAAAATATATCACATAGCAGAAATCATAATAATTATAGCTATCTAGTTTAAGCACTAGTCAGCATTATGCTGAAGGCTATATACGTACTATCAATGCAATTGTCAAAAAGTGTCACAAAACTTTTAATATGATCAGGTGTTCTGCAAATGAATGGCCTCTGTTGTTCTAATCCCCAAAACCAAAGCCAATGCATTGGGGGTTCAGGTCAGGCAGATCAATCGTATTGACACCTCTCGATGCCACACAATGATTGGTTACACACATTGGATAATGATAAGGAAGTGTGTGCGGTACTTTTGGTCTCTGGAAGAACCTTGTCTAGCTACTGATCAGAGTCTCTCTTGGAAAATTTGGCAGTCGGTATTAATTTTAGCTAGCTACAGCTGGAAACAAAGGGTTGCTATGTATAGTAGTCAGAACACTGAGTATGGGGACACTACAGCTATACAGCTGGATAAAAGAAAATTGAAAACGTTCCCCAAAAAATGATGCAAATCCTACAGATTATCAACGAGACCAACCGTAGGTGTTAGCTATGCTGGCCTGGCCGCGAAGTTTTGTACACTGCATGCTATCTCTACCTAAAAATTTTAAATGTCTAATAGTATAGCTATGTATTTATATTAACACAATTATCATGCCAACATAGGGAAAATATGATAGTGGTAGCTAGCTAATTTATGTGGTATTTGATGGCCATATTATATAATTTTATATGTCTGATCACTGATTCTATAATATAGTGACTCCCAGATATAGCATGAGCAGTATATTTAATTTATGGAAAAGGTGTCATAATAAAAGTTGCTATTAGCTATACCTTTTCCATAGATACTGCTCATATCATGTAGCTTAATTGAGAGGATTGAATTGTCTGAAAATTACTCGAACCAGCCTGTATACTTGACAGAGTAGCCGTAGTAACAGACTCTACTAAGACTCTACCTGTTACTACGGCTATTCCGTCGAGTATACAAGCTGGTTCTCAAGTGGTAGCTACTTTAATATTATGACTCTATAATTATAGCTAGCTAATAGTAGCAATCATAATACATTTCAGCATAAGGGTATTGTCACCTCGTAACAATAAATTAGCATGTGATTGCTATGCCATAGACTTGGACCCTGATAAGTTATTAGCTTTAGCTCATGCAATATTACTACTATTATTGAAACTGATTTGGCATGTTGCGGCATGTTCAGCTTCAAACAGAGACCAATGTCTACTTTGACATAGGGCAACATTTGAGATCATGTTTACGTATGATGATCATGCAATATTATAATATTATATTATCGGCTGTATCCCTGTTAAGTAAATACTGGCATTAGTAAACTACACAGTGCTAAGTGTGCACCACATACAGTCAATGGACCTTCCACGATAATCAGTGCATTATGTTACACAATGTCATAATAATATACTGTGAGGTATCTAATTTTAGTTTGGTTTTGTCACATATAGGCCATAGACTAAGTCTGGCTTGATGCATTTTTTGATGCGTGACATAAAAAGATCTACTATCTATCTATCTATAGTGGGTGAGTCATTGACTACTGCTGTAGAAGCCTATATAGCTACTCATCAAGAAGCCTGATAAAGGATCAACAATGATAACAAATCAGGCTGGTGGCTTATATTACTCTAAATAGTAATGTATTTTGTTGACTCGAGTATCTCCATTTCATGTCATGGAAAGTCCCGATGAGTGATGATGTTATGTGGCGTTTTCTTCCTGATATGAAAAGCGTACACTGAATATCGAAGATCTCATCCTTTACCTCTTATCCAAGGATACTATTGGTGACGATGATCCTCCAAAACTCACGGTATATCAGGTCATCTTTCTAAACCCAGGCTCTAGACTATTGAATTTACAGCAAATATTAACCATAGCTATAGCTACCCAAGGCACCACCGAACAGTTTATGCATGCAAGCTCTTTAACATTCTTCAGAGCTTCATGTCAGTCACAAAGAATTATAATAATATGATACAAAGGTGGGGGAGAGACGGCAACAAATATCTGTATCAAGATTTGTTGCCATTGTTTATTAAATATAGCTATTATAGTATAATATCATAGTAAGCATCAGCATTATTATTATTATTTGTTTTATAGACAATGGAGGCCAGGAGGCCCATTTATAGTCTGAAAAATAGCTGTACTAGAGTGCACAAATAGTAATAATTGATGAAAGTGATAATAATATTGCTTATAGATGCATGATAATAGCTAATCTAATAATATGAACAGTGGACTTTCGTGTTTCCAGGGCTGCGGCAACAAACTTGTAAAATAAAAATATGGTTTTGGGCTGCTCGGCAAACGAGATGAACTTCAATTTCTCCAAGTTGGATAGAAAGGCGAAGGATTGATTTAGACTTGAATAGTGCTCTATAAGTTTAGCTTTCTCCGGCATCGATTTATATAGAGGTCGCAGTCGAATAAGAAATGTAGTTCATCTTCGACAAGTTGGTTGGAACAGAACCAGCAAAATTGCTCCTTAGCTGGAATTGGGGTCGGGAGGTTGTACCTTCCAGTTTCGATTCTTACCCGGGCCGGGGAATGGGATCCATTAATACATCCATAGTAGCTACATCGCCTAGTAGCTAGCAATAACTATGATCACTGATTTAGCTAGTTCGAAATGAAAAACTTGACCACATCCGGGCCCAGTGGCTGATTCATATCTAGTCTCGTGCCCAGCCCCTCCTACGCAAAAGGGTCTGATGAAAAGGGTCGCACTACCGTGTCCCTCTGGAATGCACAGGTAGCTATTATATGCCATATGGCGTTTTGGTGTGCGTTAAATAAGAAATAAACCATACCGTGCGCGCGCATAGCTATATACAGCTATAGGTCGGGCGCATGCGTGCAATAGATGATTACGTTCCAGTAGTCATGTGACTACGCTACTGCAATCTGATTGGCCACGTACGATTTTCAACGTGGGACACGGTAGTACGACCCTTTTCAATTCCGACCGGTGCACCAGACCCTTTCCCCCTTTTTGTGTAGGAGGGGCTGGGCACGAGCCTAATAATTATCATGGTGCATAATATGGTAAAGGTCGTCGGCCACATCCTAATATTATTATATCGATGTCGGCACGTCAATCGCAGATATCCTAATTAGATTATTGGCGCGTGGTTATGACTAGTCTGGCGAGCTAACCTCCTCCTAGATCCTCTCCTACTTTTAGAATTCTAGCTCGCCAGACTAGGTTATGACGCAATCACGCGCGCGTATAGCTAATGTATAATGGATTAGTCTCGTGCCCAGCCCCCTTTCACGTACATTACGTATGCGTGCGTATATGCGTGCGTACGCGTGAAAGGGGGCTGGGCACGAGACTAATAATGGATTTGTTCCGACGCGAAAACATTCCGGGGCCGGCGTGCCCATACTTTTTGTACTTCCTGTGCCCACTTTAATTGAATTCATTAAGAGCGCCTTGTCTTATCACGTGATCTAACTTTAGCGCATGCGCACGCACATGATCTAAAGGGCATAGGGCTCGACTAGACTGCTACAGTTGCGGTTAGGTCACCTAATAACTGACATTCCAGGAAGTATATAGGTTCATTCAGGATGAATGAACCTCATACAATCTATGAGTGAAAGTAGCGGCATAGATTATTATAATCTACGGTAGCGGTCATCTCCATCTCCTTTTCTCTACTGGAATTAATCCAGACACAATTTCTTCAAAAGGTATCGTTATGTAGATATTTAGCTAGTAGCTATGAGGTGGCCATGGTTATGCTTCTTGAAAATTAATGTAATAACAAAGCCTTCGCTGTGAATAATATTATACCACAGAGAATCTTCAAATATTATTGATCTTAAATTAAAGGGACATGGCCATCATCATTATCATTGTTATTGAGCATGCAATTGCAAGCACTAGCTATTAGCAGTGGTTGTGAAATTATACGTAGTAGATCAAGTAACTACTCGTAGTCAATGGTCTCAGAGTCTGTCCCCTATAGATATCTAGCCTGGGGTAGCTACCAGCCCCTTCGCAAGAGAGAGTAAGAGCCTGGTACCCCAGACTAGTGCTAAAGTTGAATTTTAGTGCCATCTGGCTGAAGCTAACTGCTACTTTGGTTATTGTATGGCAGATTTCAGCTCATTCAGGATATTATTAGAATCTCTGATTGTAGCCGCATAGTTAGGTAAACTATCACACATGTCAAGCCGCTTATAGTATTATATTGAATTAGCATTTTTCTTTTTGCACTGGTGCATGTTCCAATCTAAGAGAGCTGCAAACATTCTCTAAACAGTCTTATCATAGATCTTACATAGCAACATAGCAGCTAGGTTGTGATAATGATTCGAAAACGCATCAGGTGTCAACTATTCTTATTATCAACTTGATAGGTTTCTACTGGAATTCTTAAATTGCCTATCAACATTCCAATGGAAGGTGTCAACTGCCATAATGATGTCACAGTTATTGGGGCAGGCTGGAATGGGCTAGTGGCATGTAAATACATGCTCGAAGAAGGTCTCTCTGTTGTTGCGATTGAAAAGAAGGATGGTATTGGAGGTGTGTGGCGCTACACTGATGATCCCTCCACTCCTTCGGTGATGAAGTCCACTTGCTGTACCTCTTCCACGACAATGACTGAGATGTCCGACTACCCGATTCCCGTAGAGATGAAGGAGTTTCCCCATCACCTTGATATTATGGACTATCTGGAGTCCTACGCTGAGAACTTTAAACTCATGCCACACGTCAAGCTCAACACCGAAGTGACCAAAGTGGAGAAGGAAGGTGAAATGTGGAGAGTGGTCTGTTCCAATGGAGACATCTACACCAGCTCCTTTCTTATCGTTGCCACCGGTGTTATTCAAAAGCCAAATAGAGAATTGGAGCAGACGATGCTCAAAGGGTACTCCGGAAAGGTGCTCCATGCTTCAGAGATTAAAGGTCCTATTGAAGAATACAAGGGAAAGCGAGTACTGGTGCTAGGTGGAGGAGAGACGGGTGCTGATATATGCAGAGAGTGGCTCAATGACTCCAAGTTCATCTACTGGAGCATACCAAGGGGACAGCACTTCTTCCGTAAGTATGGCAAGGTATTTCGAACCCCCTGGTTTAAGGCCAAGGCTTTTGACAAGGCTACCACCCGAATGATATACGTGACATCTCCCTATATGCATGGTAAGCCTGGCATGGGGTGGGCATGCAACTGGACCACCGGTGGTTCTCTGCTGGCCTACCAGGGACACGGAATCTCCGAATGGAAAAATAATTCACCTTTCATTCATTTCTTTATCAATAAATGTGGCAGCATCTTGGATTTAATCGATTACAAGCACCTTGTACCAAAGGGTGGTATCACAGAGTGTAAGGGAAAAGAGATCATCTTCGTTGATGGAACAAGGGAGGAATTCGATTTAGTGATCATGTCCACAGGTTACAAGGTAGAGTATCCATTTCTTCCTGAGCAGTACAAATACGATGATGTCCGAGACCTCTACAAATTCATTTTTGATGTTGAAGATCCCTCCCTTGCTTTTGTTGGTCTCGTTCGACCAATAATCGGCTCAATTGTGGGCATAGCAGAACTTCAATCCAGACTTGCTGCTCGCATCTACAGCAAGAAGGTACCCCTGGTCCCCCTGGATGAAAGAAGAGGGATAGTCAAGAAAGATGCTGCCTTTTGGAGCAACCACTTCAAACACTCTTCACAGAGAATTCAGGGTCTTGTCGAAGTTACCGAGTACACCGATGATATTGCCAAAGTTGCTGGAGTCTATCCTGACTACTGGTCCCTATTCAAGAAGAGCCCACGACAATGGTACACTGCTTATTTCTCTCCCTATAATTCCTCTTGGTACCGTCTGAATGAGCCTGAGCATCTTGAACGAAGCATTCGTACAATGGAAAGGCACAAGCGGGGAACCTGGAATTGGCTTGATTATCTTATGTTCATCATTCTTCGGCTTGTTTGGTTCAACTGGTGGCTAAATCAGCTCAGCAAGGTCAAGTACCGCATCCAGGTGTCCTGGTGGTGGCCGACTGTGCGAGAGTGGCGTTTGACCAAGGCACTCAACTACCTCTGGACCATACCCAAACGAACCATCTTTGACAACAAATCTGATGAAATGCTTCAGACGAGGCAACGTCACCTTCTGTTTGCACCTACAGCAATGCAGCGTGTATAAGGATGAACTTGGACTAACACAGTACTTGCTATAACATCGTAGCTCTTCTAGATGTATAACAACAATATGCGCTAAAAGTAGCATAGATCTCAGAAGAATTCTGGAGTTTATGTTATTATTATTGCTGCAATTATGATCAGTACAAGTTGACTGAGCATGCGCAATAAAGCGGAGGTATGCGTTGGGTGTGCCTTGCATGCGCTTATCACATGTTACGCATTTGATATGGTTGATATGGGCATGTGCGCGCGCATGCATATCATACTAAAATTATTATTTAAATAGTAGCTGATCTGTCTTGAATTCTGCTACGAATCGGATCTTTAATATCAGCTTCACCGGACTCAGATTTTAAGTGAAACAATCGATAGGATTTTGAATGGCAATGTGTAATCTTGAGCAAATTCCTTTGATGTTGAGATTGATGTCTGCGTGTGTGACAGCTGCCAGGAGGGTTGGCCACATCATCAGGGATGTCACAAGTGCAGGACAACTTGGTGTGATTGATAAAGTTAGTCTCGATCTGTTGAATTTGCGGATTTTGACATGACCAGTACCATTGAAATTTAGCATCTCGGCCCACAATCTAGTGATTGGCAGATTATTAATTTTATTAAATTTTGATGATAGGGAGGTAATGATCCTCAGACTGAAGCAGATAGGAAAGCTCAGAGGTGTATCGTTGCGTCACTTATCAAAAAGTTTCCGGAATTAAATATCCAAGGAGAAGAGGTAAACACAATTATTATTAAATTACGTGACTGTATCAGGCTAGCTACATATCCCGTGGCAGTCAAATGCACACTAGGTAATCTGAGTATTTTAATATTATGCATAAGAGCCCTATTGTTGTAGAGCCTTGAGCCGAGTGATGAAGACCAGAAGCTGGTGGAGATGTCTGACTCGGACGAAGTGCTGAAAGAAACCTGTCCAGCAGAGTACAACAGCTTGCAGGAGAAAGATGTAAGGAAGCCTTCTATGCACAATGTCATGCGTGTGTGCATGTGTGTGTGTGTGTGTGTGTGTGTGTGAGCAGGAAAATATTATCATTTCGGCACGTATCTCTATGAAAAGTGAGGTAGCTAATTCAAATTCATCGTCTTGTATACTATAAAGTTAGCTAATGCCACAATAATTTCAATGCGCATGGTTGTAAATTAATGCGGTATATAGACTCCGTTAATTGAATACGTACCCTAGTCAGTGCTATGCACAGAAATTATTAATAACTATGGTACTAGCTACTGGAATTGGGGTATTGCCACAGCACATCAGATTGCCAATCATCTGGCATACACTTATTATAGGTATTGGTGTGGGTGGATCCTCTTGATGGAACTCAGGATTACGTTGATGGTTTGTGAAATGCTGTAGATTCTATCTTCATCCCCAGCTGCATGGGCCCTCTCTTGGCCGTTAATATGTGTACTTAAGAATTTAATGTGGTAGCACAGACAAGAAAAGTGCTTCCATCATGGATTCATGGTGGTTCTCTTCAACATTGCGTGTTTATTAATCACATTGTGGCTTTGTATGTACATGTTAGAGAATGAAACTTGTATTCATGTAGTCTGCCGTTCAAAATCTCAATTTCTATACAGGTCTCTTGGAGCATGTTACAGTTCTGATCGGTATTTCCATTGCCGGGAGGGCTGTGGGTGGAGTCATCCACCAGCCATACACCCATCCCAAGGACACGGTTGGCAGAACAATCTGGGGTCTCAAAGGAATGGGAGTCCGTGGTATCACCATCTCCAGTGGCCCCCTAACGAGAGGTGAAGGCCTTCACATTGCTGCCTCAAGACCACAATACAACAAGCATCTGGATGGGATCATAAAGCCCCTTAATTCAACCCACTGTTTGATAAACGGAGGCTGCGGGCACAAGATGCTGCTGGTTCTTGAGGGAAAAGTCGACACGTACATCTTTCCGAGCAAGGGAAGCTTCAAATGGGACACATGTGCTGGTGATGGGCTGATAGCAGCAGTGGGTGGGGTGCTCACGGATATTCATGGGAAGGATATTGACTACACCTACGTGGCCGACAGGTATGAGAATGAGACGGGATTTGTGGTGACACTGAACCGGAAACTTCATGGCACGATCATGTCCAAGGTACCGACCGACATCAAGGACGCTTTTCCATATGCCTGAGGGGCATATAGCTATAGCTACTCAACAACAGACTAGTAGAGTGATAATAACTCAACAATAATACGTCAGAACAGTTATTACATGACAATGTACACTATTTTAGTCCAAACCTTCATAATATTATTATTATTATAGTAGCTATATCATTCTCATGATCCAGATATGATATAATCATGCAGCAAGCAAGGGCAGAGGCTCATGGTGGTATTGAATTTCACCCCCAGCTGTTACGTACGACCACATGCATTTAATTTGTTGCATGTGTACAGTATGTGTCCGGGCATGTGTAGTAGGTGGGAATTGTAACACCCACGCACCACGCTATAACTGCCGTATTAATTCCGCGCACAAGGGTATATGCGCCGCTGCCTTGCATGCGCTTACCGGTATCACATGTTGCGCATTTATTAATAATGATTATGGACATGTGCGCGCATCACTCTCGCAGCTCGATCTCGAACCCAGACCCGGTACCCGCGTGCGCGTGCTGGTGATCCAGTGTTGCGGAAAAGGGAGGGGTCTGGGCGAAGTTCGAGATCCTATGCTGGTATGTTCAACTGCATGAACTGCTCTATTTTGAATTCTGCCACAGATAGGATCTTTAATATCAGACTCAAATAAGTGGAACAATTGATAAGATTTTGAATGGCAATGTCTGATCTTGAGCAAATTCCTTTGATGTTGAGATTGATGTGTGTGTGGCAGCTGCCAAGAGGGCTGGCCACATCATCAGGGAGGTCACAAGTGCAGGACAACTTGGTGTAATTGATAAAGTTAGTCTATATAATATTATTATTACGCAGTATCTAGAGTGCCGGCAAATTTATGTACAAATTTATATTGCCATATGCAGGACGGCCCTGAATCAAGTTTTGCATGATCACCTCATATAGGTTACACCATAGCTAATAATTACTCAGTATAATAACCGCAAAATTACTGAGGACATAATTTTAATTTGACGATAGGGAGGTAATGATCCTCAGACTGAAGCAGACAGGAAAGCTCAGAGGTGTATCGTTTCATCACTTATCAAAAAGTTTCCAGAAATAAGTATCCAAGGAGAAGAGGTGAGCATGTAACGTGACTTGATCTAGTAAGCAGCTTAGCTATTGCTTGTCTATATCTAGTCAAAATTAATGCACACTTAGGTAATCTGAGTATTTTATATGTCAAAATAATGTTAGATAGCTATATGCACTGAGAGCCCTGTTTTTTAGAGTCCTGAGCCGAGTGATGAAGACCAGAAGCTGGTGGAGATGTCTGACTCAGAGGAAGTGCTGAAGGAAACATGTCCAGCACAGTACAACAGCCTGCAGGAGAAAGATGTGAGAAGCTAGACTAGACTGCTCTCCAGTAAAACTAGCTATAGCTAGCTACTGCTATCATAATAATAATAATTATTGTGATAGGTATAGAAATCAACTGTTCCAAGAGTTAGCAAAATCGTGTAATGTAGAGTCCCTTATCATATCCAATTAGGTCAGCTACTCCCCTTTAAATTTTGAGCATGCAGGAGAATATAAGGTCAATTTAGGCAAGCAGATCCATGTCTGCAAGGTCACCTTCTTGTGTGCTCAGTAAAGCCACAAATTTGCAATACTCATGATAATGTCACTCCACTATGCATGGCAACCAACTTCTCTGGAATCGATGTTGTGAGAGGCGATTCTATTATAAGCGTCTTCTCTTGGGAGCCCGAGTTTCTCTTGCTAAGTAGTCTCGTCCCCAGATCCCACCCCCAAAAGGAGGGGAAAGGGTCTGGTGACTTTGGGC
This sequence comes from Cliona cf. orientalis, assembly GCA_963930775.1. Taxonomy (NCBI): domain Eukaryota; kingdom Metazoa; phylum Porifera; class Demospongiae; order Clionaida; family Clionaidae; genus Cliona; species Cliona cf. orientalis. Next base: position 2,550,197 of record OZ005704.1, read on the forward strand.
CGTGTTCTCGGTTTGGCTGGTTCTGGGTGCGCTTGAACAAAGCTCGGATCCGATTGGCCAGTAAGGCTGCGTAGGCGATTCAAATTAGTGTAGCTGGCAATGGCCCTGCTACATTCCTGCAGCTAGCGAGTCATATGACTGGGCTAAAGCTGCGATGAGATTGGGATGTACAAATTCCTCCATGGGTCGTCAACTGGACCAAGCTTTTTGTCCAAAGTCACCAGACCCTTTTCCCTCCTCGAGGGTGGGTCTGGGGACAAGACTACTTGCTAAGGTGAGTGACCTAGTCACATGATCAGCCAGGATGCACACGTGCTCTTGATCTGTGCGTGCATGTGCAAGGGTAAAGGTCGTCAACAACACGTGTAGCTAGCAGGTAACTGTGCAGATAGGTACGGCTATAATAAATATTATAGGTATACAGATCTACAGGATGCAGAAGCAGCGTATGTGCTACATGTACAAGGAGTGAGCAAGCGAAGCAAGCTCGCTCCTTGTATTCAATATGGTATGAATTGGGGTATTACCACAGCATGTACCACAACAGTAAAGGGATTGCCAATCATCTGGCATACACTTATTATAGGTATTGGTGTGGGTGCATGGATCCTCTTGATGGAACTCAGGATTACGTTGATGGTTTGTGAAATGCTGTAAATTCTATCTTCATTCCCAGCTGCATGGGCCCTCTCTTGGCTGTTAATACGTGTACTTAAGAATTTAATGTGGTATCACGGATAAGAAAAGTGCTTCCATCATGGATTCATGGTGGTTCTCTTCAACATTGAACATTAATCACATTGTGGCTTGTATGTGATAGAGAATGAAACTTATAATAATTATTATTATTCACATAAAGATAATCTACCATTCAAAGTCTATTTCTTTATAGGTCTCTTGGAGCATGTTACAGTTCTGATTGGTATTTCCATTGCCGGGAGGGCTGTGGGTGGAGTCATCCACCAGCCATACACCCATCCCAAGGACACGGTCGGCAGAACAATCTGGGGTCTCAAAGGAATGGGAGTCCGTGGTATCACCGTCTCCAGTGGCCCCCTAACGAGAGGTGAAGGCCTTCACATTGCTGCCTCAAGACCACAATACAGAAAGCATCTGGATGGGATCATAACTTGAAGCCCCTTAATTCAACCCACTGTCTGATAAACGGAGGCTGCGGGCACAAGATGCTGCTGGTTCTTGAGGGAAAAGTTGATACATACATGTTTCCGAGCAAGGGAAGCTCCAAGTGGGACACGTGTGCTGGTGATGGGCTGATAGCAGCAGTGGGTGGGGTGCTCACGGATATTCATGGAAGGATATTGACTACACCTACGTGGCCGACAGGTACGAGAATAAGACGGGATTTGTGGTGACACTGAATAGGGAACTTCATGACACCATCATGTCCAAGATACCAGCTGACATCAAAGATGCTTTTCCATATTAGCTACATGTATTTCTAAAGGAAGAGCTATAATATACTGTGTCACCAATAACTAACTATATCAGAATAGTAAAGTGTTGCTTTATTTTAGTTCTTTCTCAATATATATTACATCAGAATAGTACGGAATGCACTATTTTTATTAGTGCAAGCCTCCCTAGCTACACACGTACAATCATATAATTATTATAGTCCAGCACGACAGAACATAGATTCATGTGATCTATTCAAGCAAGCTCACAAATTAAGCCATGGTATGCATGAATTTCACCTCTGACCTTTTGCTGCATGTATGATGTACCTAGCTAGGGCATGTGTCGTAGGCGGAAAATGATGTCCTGTAGCACCCACGCACCACGCTATAATTTCCGTATAAATATCGCAGTAGGCGGGCAATAAATTAAACTAAAACCCAGTGATCTGGAGATCGAGATCAAGAGAATACAGCGAGATCATCTTGTCAGAAGTCGGCTATGTCTGCTCCTCTTATGCTGCGAGTGTTGTCCGCTAGCGTGGCGGCCGCCAACAGAGCCGGCAACATCATCAGAGAGATCATGAGCACAGGGAAACTAGGGATCGTCGACAAGGTCAGGCTCACTAATTTAAACACGTCACCAAAAAGAAAGAGGTGACATACTGTACTGGTAGATTACACCTATGTCACTAATTAATCTTTCCCCATGCATAAACCTTGGCATAATCGACATCATAATTAATTTTGGACATCAATAAGTATAATTTATTTATATTGTATTTGTATGTTGTAGATATAGGTGTCATAATTTAATTTATAATTAGCTGGTAAATTTTATGAAGGTGGCATTTTCTAAGCCTTAATAATTTTATATTTGAAGAGATCCGTGGATATTTATGAGTGAGAGATCACCTAGCTTTAATACAAAGAATGAATGAAGAGAAACCTCACTCATGATCACCCCTGATGTGGTTAGTCTTATTATACCCGGGGGCCCAGGCCCCCCCTCCTCCTCATGAATGAAGAGCCTGGGTGCAAGGGCTAGGATGCGGTGCATGTGTGTATAGCCAAATTTTGAGCTAACTACGTGTGTATAATAACAGTATTTATCATGATCATGACGTGCAGGGAGGCAATGACCCTCAGACGGAAGCAGATAGGAAGGCTGAGAGGTGTATCGTTGCATCACTCTCCAAGAGGTTCCCAGAAATAAACATTCAAGGAGAAGAGGTGAGCCTGTCTCTTAAGAGATTCCACGGGGGAGAGGACATTGCATAAGCGACTAGACTGTACTCACGTCCGTGATCGGGGTCAAGTGATCAAGGTGAAATGTCGAAGCTGGCCTCTCCAGGCACTTGATGGGTGTGGCTAATGCTAGTGTTTTACAGCCACAGCGATCTTTACCAAATTTGTTAATTCACTTCAGTATTATTATACGCTCTGCGTGACTCCTTTATTACATTACAATTATGCATTATACACGCCATCCACCGAATATCCATCTGATTAGAGCCTTGAGCCGAGTGATGAAGACCAGAAGCTGGTGGAGATGTCTGACTCGGACGAAGTGCTGAAAGAAACCTGTCCAGCAGAGTACAACAGCTTGCAGGAGAAAGATGTAAGGAAGCCTTCTATGCACAATGTCTCGTGTGTGTGTGTGTGAGTGCCCACATGTGTATCGTGTGCTTCACTGATACACACTGCTACTGCTCTCTCTCATAATAATAAAATTTAATGGTTGTAGTGTACATGTGTAATTTTATACGTGTTGATGGAGAAAATATTATTATTATTGATGTAGATATTGGTGTGGGTGGACCCACTTGATGGTACAAGCGAATTCACAGAAGGTAAAATGATACACAGTAATACACGTACATAACATTAGCCATAACAATATTATAGCATAAGCCAGAGTGCCATGGGGGCTGTTGGCACACCATTTACATCGATCATTCTACAAAACTATAGAATGATTCGAATAAGAGAGAATTCATATTTGCTAAACTACAACCCATCGCCTATCTAGTTTGAAGTCGTGAGAGAAAATACAGTTTTATCATCACTCTGTTGCTTTCACTTATTTTCAGAACTCTCTTTCCCAAATCTGCACATTCCTCTTAAAATTCACTGAACCTTAATATACATGATTGTACATAATAATTATTCCCCCCCCCCCCCCCCCCCGTCCCTCACATGCAGGTTATGTTGACCATGTGACAGTATTGATAGGCATTGCTGTGGCCGGGAAGGCAGTAGGCGGAGTCATCCACCAGCCGTACACCACTCCCACAGACACTGTCGGAAGAACCATCTGGGGTCTGAAAGGTCTGGGGCTCCGAGGAGTCAATATTACCCCTGGACCCCTCAAGCAGGGCAAAGGTCTCCACATTGCAGCCTCCAAGTCACACTACACCGACCTCGTCGACCAGACAGTCAAAGCACTAAACCCTGCCCACCTCCTGAGGGGCGGAGGATGCGGCAACAAGATCCTTATGGTTCTCGAGGGAAAAGTGGATGCCTATGTATTTCCGAGCAACGGCACCAAAAAGTGGGACACGTGTGCCGGCGAGGCTATAGTCGAAGCGGCCGGGGGCATGCTCACAGATATCCACGGAGCTCAGATTGACTACACATACGTTGCTGGCAAGTACAAGAACGAGACAGGACTGCTGGTGACACTGGATAGGGAACTCCACAAGGACATTGTCTCTAAGGTGCCAGAAAACGTGAGGGCAGCTTTCCCTCGTCTTTAGGTCATCAACCACACTAGTATAATGTGCACATGTACATGTAGTATAGATTATTATCATTACATTTTAGTGATAAAATTCAACAATATTCTGCACTAGTGAGTTTGACATTAATTTTCAGTTAAATTGTGATTCCTCTGGTAACCTGTAGCATTAAAATTTATAAAAAAATTATCACACTGTCATAATGGTGATAATAAGTATCCCAGGCGAGTGAGTGCCCATGGGTACATACACAGCTAGCATGCATGGGTGCTTAAGTTGCACACATTTTTTTGTGTAGAAGTATAATACTAATTCCTAATCTAATACAAAGTATGGAACAATTTCAATTTTGAAAAACATGCCCTTTTCTGGTAAAGGTCGTCAACTACTCCACATTATGAGAATTCAAAAATGTTAATTATGCACTCAGTAACAATTTACTTTTTTGCGGTTATTAGATAATTATGAGTAATTATGATGAAACCTATGGTGTAATCTATGAGGTAATTATGAGAAAATTCAGGGCCTCGATGAGCCCTTCTGGGACTTGAAATTTAGTGAAATATAATATAGAGTATCTTGCGCGTGTATCCAGCGAATACCTTACAAGCAGTGTGTTGCCCTCTCTGACGAGCAGCGACGGCCGAACTTCACGCGTTCTCTAGGCTGACGTAATCCCGTGGATATATATAGATAGCCATACGCTATATATAGCACGCACCATGAGCAGCGTGCCGCCGGACCAGTCTATATAGCTGTACTGCGCTGTTGAGTTCTTCTTAATTTTAGCTTTGAAAATTTTCACTATCGAGGTCCAGAGACACTCTCAGATTCCCGATGATCCGAGGCTAGTCTGCGACTGAGGCGCTGGCATCGTACTGTACAGTGAAGTGAACCCACTATATTGACGACCTTTACCACATACACCATTTCATCTATGCAGCTACTGAGTGCATGGTCAAGTTTTCATTTCTTATGTTAAATTGGATCATACGTTGCATTCAATTAACTATGGTACTTGTAATTCTATACACGGGCACTTTCCCAGGCCTAGGACATACTATGTATTACCGTCTACAGCATAATAATAATATTTCATACCTGGCTGACCATTTTTCTTTAACTTTGAGTTTATACTTTCTGGATGGCCTGAAATGTACAATCGTAGGACAATTATTATTATTATTAGGCACATGTTTGCCAATCCGCCTATTGCAAAATTTTCTGCTATACACTACTACTGACACTACAAAATATCTTGACACTCACCTGACCATCTGTCTTGGTTCAATAATGTTCCGTCTCTGTAGACTTTTGAACCTGTCCATGGCTAGGTTACCCTCCGGCTACGGATTGAAAGGGGCCATTATTGCTGTAACACTGACGACCTTTACCACACAATGAGGGATACCACACCTCTCCCTTCACAATCATGACTTTAGGCTATTATTGTATACCGTAGGATTGGTATGTTATGCGGGGTTAAATTTATGCGATTTCCTAGTTAAAAGTATTATGCGATATTTATTTATGCGATAATACCACCCTCGAGGGTGGGATCTGAAAATGAGACTATCCACTCTAGTAGAGGAAAGAGCTATCAGCCCTTAGTAGAGGTGATTAATGCTGAAAATACTCACCAGTAGTCCGTAAATATCGGAAGCGTACTTCTCTCTGGCTCTTTCCAGACTCAAACTGTTGTCCAAACATTTACTAGCGGATATCCGGATCGATTGCATTGCGCGTGAAATATGACCACGTGTACGCGGTGCGCGCCTCGGCCGGCCGCCGTATTGCACAATGTATGTAATGCGCATGTTCATTTTGCGATTTTTAATTGTGCGATTTCGCTAAAATTCGCATAATCGCATAACTAAAAATACCGCATAACATACCAATCCTACGGTATCACATGCCAAGCAGCAATGCATTAGATAGTATGATAATAGCTACATGTACATACCTTCAGACTATGCAATGAACCACTAATTTCAGAGCTTAACTTCACTTCCAAATCAGGTTCTTCAAATCTAGTGAAACTGGGTTAAGGATTGAACATAACCCCCATAGTCTACCAGCCACCACCCAGCTTTACAGACTGACTATAAATTTCGTGGGCACTACATAATGCCTAGAGATAATAAGTGCACTAGCCAATGCTCATGGTCACCACATATCCCTCCTATATAGCACTTGGTTATAAGCTGACCAATCCTACTAAGCAATAAGAATTGTAAAGATACACGAGTTTTCCTAGTCGTTTTGCCTGAAGTGCTGAAGCCTTCTCTTCCTCTTCTCGGATTTTCTTCTTCTCTGATATACTGGCCTCTTGCTTTGCAATCTCCCTCTTGATAGATCTCAGCCTGCAAAATTTTCACGTCAAGTATTGAAAGCTCTCAGATTTATTCCCATCAAGGAAGCCACTACTTGCCTGAAAATCTCATCCATCTTGGATTTGTTCAGTTTCTTTGATCTCCTCTGCTGCTCCTGCATGTACGTCAATAAATTCATAGCTACTGTGTGGCGGGGTTGGGGGGGGGGGGGAATTCTTTCACTTTTCCCAAGTTCTCACCTCCTTCTTGCGTTCTCTCTCTTTTCTTCTCTGTTTCTTTGTCTTCCTGTCATCTGCTCGCACGGGCCTCTTAGCCGAGACACACCTCTCTCCCTCTCCTTCCCCACTGTCACTTGTGCCCCTCTCATTATCATCATTATCAAGGATTCCCTGGGTCATCTCGTCCAGCCACACCTTCTCCCTCTGCTGGTGGGTCAGCTCGGCCAGTTGGAGCTTCTTCTCCAGCTTTTGAGTGGCTCTTTCTCTTTCTTCCTCGACATCCAATGCAGCTTGCAACAGACGCTGCAGAAAATTGATTATAAAAGAGTTACATCATGTCATATTATATGCGTACTGCCTGCATCCATGGTTGAGCCACTTACATGTAGCTTAAAAGGGAGGGATAAAAGAGCTTTTTAATTAACTCACCATCCCTAGGCTAGGCACCTAAGTGGCTCTGTGATTCCTTAGGTTTAAAAAATCCCATATAGCAGTTAACGGTTGAGGGAGAAAACTTTGTAGATCCGTGGGAAGTAATATACCTTCCAGACGTATTATGCGTGATTTAGTTTTACATTAGGTTAGTACCTGATGGTCCTCAAATGTTGGATTATAGGACATCCCTGGGTGTGGCACCTGGACATTTTCAATGGCCGAGGGTTGACTGTGCATGGTAGCTGGTTTCTATACAGAAACAAGGTGAGACTCTTAGGAGGGAAAGTGGATAGATTTTACACATAGATTCGTACCTTAATTGGCATCTTTCTCGTGACTCTCAAGTAATGCTCGTTAGGAATAGCACCCTCTTCATTAACTGGTGCTGTAGTAAAAATACAATACAGTACTCTCTAGTACACACTTGACTAGTACCAAAATTACAACGATGTACTGTGTAACCTGTCCATAGTGGTCACCATGGGCCGAAAATCAGTGGTGAAGTGGCTATTTGTGTGCATGGACTCTGCCACTTGGGTTTGCGGTAAGGAGGTGGCTGCCTTGCACAATGACCACTATACACAGGTTCGACTGTATACCAACTCACTGTCTGCCCATAGGTCTTTCATCACTGTTTTGTGCACTGGCTTAGGAGGATTCCGTTTCGCCTGCTCCTTAAGCTCTGCCAACTGTCGACGCCTGATCTCACTATAAGAGGCACAGTCGTCATCTTCACTCGACGAATCTACGCCAGCTGTACATACATGTTGTACACCACTGGTCTCGTTTGTACAACATACACGAAGGCTATCGTCCTTTTTGGCTTGCTGCTTTTGCCTTTTGATGGCTCTTCTCTTACGCACAGGAAATCCCTCCACTGCCGAGATGGGCTGAAGGTACATGTCGGTCTTTAGTGGTCTCTTTCTTCGCTTCACAGCCAATCTCTCTGGCCGCTGGCCCTCAGTCGTCTTGTCTATTACAAAGCCATCACCACTGTCAGGGGCTGAGTCATTGTGAACAAAAAAAAGCTGTTCATTCAACTTCTCCGCTGCAGGGACACTACATACAGATGAAGTCTCATCAAGCCAAGCAGAACAATATTTTTTTAGGTATGGTTTGTGTCTTGAAAATTTATTTACCTGACAATCTCTTCTCTCTGTCTCTCCTGGAGGTACTCCTCTACATCCTGGACGTCAGTATGCTTCCGCCAGCTTCGCTTAGACTTCTTACTTCGCCTTTGTCGCCTTAGCTTCTTGCCTTCCATTGCACCATGTATCAACACGTGTACGTACGTGGGGGTTATAGTGCAATTTTGTGGTGTTCCCCCGCAATCCGAGAAGGGGGCGTGGCCGCACCATAACAACACAAACAGCTGCAGAGATCGAAGCAAGCAGGGAGCTAGCTACCTTTCGCACCCTCAAGGTGATAATAGACAAAAGTGGCATATTAAACTAGCATAACTAATAGGAGAGAGGATTCTTTCAAGCCAGGATCGGAATCGGAGCGAGGGAAATGGCGGACGTACCTTGATCTGCGGTCTCTAGGTGACAGCTGCGTTACCAACCAACGCTCTCAACGCGAACGCGATCAAGCTCAAGAGCTCTATCAGCTAGTTTTGCTCGTGAAGAAGACTTCACTGTTGCTCGGCTGTGTTCTTTATCAGCGGTGTGTGCGTACACCTACGATTCAAGAGCGAAAAAGAACGTCATTTTCCCGCAAATATTTGTGAGTTACTTCATCGATGGTTTTTGAGTCGATTGACAAGAAGAAGCCGCCAAAAGAGACTCCAGGAGAAGAGATGTCTACCACCAATCGTGAAGAAGGAGGAAAACCGTCCGCCATGCTTGACGACTCTCTCGACTGGAATCACTCTCCTGGGGCCCGTGTGGCACCCAAGAGCGACGAGACCACGGACTACCTGGCCTTTGCTCACAACTCTCAAGACGACCTCTACCTTGGGTTATTCCCAAAGTACATCGTCAACCTTCTCCAAGACACCACCAATTGGAAAAACCGCGTTTCCGGAGTGACCAAGATCCAATCTGTGGTTAACAGCATCTCCAACAAATCTCTCTTGGAGAAAAACCTACCCCTAGTTCTGGAGCTTCTATCGAGGCCCATGAGCGACTCCCATTTCAAGGTCTCCCAGATGGGACTGGAGCTGATTGAGTGTTTGGTGAAGAAGGTCGGGCGAGGAATTCGACCACACATGCCCGAACTCGTGAAGAGCATCATGCCGAAAGTGGGCTCCAACAAGATAGTGCTCAAGGAGGCCGGGATGCGCGTGTTGATGGAGCTGATGCGTGCTGGTGACCCACAGCCGGTCGTGATGGAGGTCGTGAACTTTGGCCTCTGTCACAAGACGTCGCGAATCCGAGAGGAATCAGTAAATGTCATCACTGCCGCACTTTTGACCTTCGAGAGGTCGCAGTTTGATTTCCACATCATCGTGCGCGAACTGTGCCCCTGCATGACCGACGGGAAGGTCAAAGTTCGTCAGGCGACGTTTGAAGCCATGACCCTCCTCTGCCACCTTGAGGGAGCCAATCTGAAGGAGGTGGTGTCCAATATGGCCACCTTGCATCGTACCTCGTCATCAGAGAAGTCATCCCGCCAGCAGGTTGTCGAGAACGGACTGGAGGACAAGGAACTGACGCTGATGGATGCGTTCTACACGCGGATCTCGCGTAAGCTGCTCCCCACTCTGACTGAAGCTGGCTTGGTGCAACATGGCCTTCAGGTTGTCAACGATAAACTACCAGCGACAACTGGTAGCGATGTGGCATGGATTCTGTCAGCAGGAGATGGTAAATCTAAGGGAAAGCTGTCAGGGAGTGGTGGTCTGGATGCGAGCTGTAATCAGTCCGGCGAGTCGATGTTTAGGCCGTACCGGAGTGCTGGGAAGAGACTTCCCTGGGAGAAGGATCAGAAGGCCCAGGCTGCTGCTGCTGCTGCTAACACACATGTGAGTTCTCTCTCTCTTCCTCTCTCTCTCTCACGCGTACATGTACACACGCACATACACTGTCCCCTGTAGGGTTAGATGTTACCACCTGTTAACCTCATGTAAACTTTAGTCAGAGGGAGGGCAGCTTGTGGTAGCTTTCAATCAAATAACACTTTCACACTTTGTTAAGCAAGCGCTTAATAAAGAACATGACCTGGTATTGGTCCCTTGGTCTCTGACAACAGTGTAGCTTAGGAACCGCCTGTGAACTCATGATAGCTGTAGACATAGGTATAATATACATGTATCAATGAATTTGCCGCATGATCTCCTGTGAATAGCGCTAAACGATCTTTTATTACATTTTCTTGACATGCCTACATGTGCAGTATGTTGGTTGTGAATTCCGTTGAATCAAAAACATGCCCTGTCCATCTCATTAACCTGCCTGGTTGCGGTTGAATTCCAACAAATTTTATTATAATTCTAGAGACTAGCCTATCCAATCTATTAATGTTGTAGCTGAAATTATTGATATTTTAATGATTAGCTTAATATTAAGTCATTAGATGTTCCCTTGAATGTACCGTATAGTGAGAAACTTTGGCGAGGTTTTTAATTTGGCAATTTGACTAATTGGGTGAAATTTGCAAAATTAAAAATCTTAAATGCATGCACACCTATAGTGCTAAGTATTTAATAGATCACCTATTTAAATTTTGCCAATACCAACTGAGAGAGCAATTTCACCAAATTTAATGCTCGCCACATACAATAATTTCATTGTCGGTGATAGCATCATGGAATAAATTTGTTTGAGCATAATAATAATTAATATTATTATACATTGTACATGTACATGTGCGTAATGGTGCAAGTCCTCTTCCAGTAGTGAAGGCAGCATTAGGAATGCTGTGAATATTCTTATTTACTATTCATGCTCCTGTTTTGAGCTGCGTGTAGATGCCAGCTTTATGAATCTCACCTACTCTGCCATAATTATGGGCTAGGTTGGCCTCATCCCACAAACGATCATTAAGTAGCTAAGCCCAATAATTTTATCTCCTGTATATATGAACATATGAGTTATAAATATACATGTACAGTGTATGTGATACTATCGTGCTTTCCCTCCACATGCACAGATAGAATTTATGTTTTCTCTCTCTCTCTCATTCAGGTGAATGGTCACGTGATTCCAACGTCCAAGGTGTCTGGCAGCTTGCAGTCCTATCCCTCGCATCCCCCCTTCAGCACCTCCTCCCCCCAGCACCTTTCCAGCACGCTCCCCCTCAACACCCCCTCAACTACTACTCAGGGGGTGGGAAAGAGGAGCTCCTATGCTGACATGCACCTGGCAAAGGTTCACTACTCCCAGACAAAGACGTCAACAGGTGCAGGGGCGCCGGGTAACAGCAGTGGCCCCAGCCCAAAGAGGACCGGATCAGCTTCAGCACGCAAAGGAACCCTAGAAGCTTTAGCCGCCTCGATGACGTCGCGCTTACCAAATAGCGAAGGGGACTCCCCCTTGTTCACCCAACGGAGGCCGTTCCCACCTCCCACCGGTAAACGCCACAACTCTCTCCCAGACAGCATTCGGCCTGCCGATGCATACGGGGGGAATGGGGGAGGCTACTACGGTCCGATGGCTGGCGAAGAACGACACTTGATGCATGGTAGCTACATGTACCACGGAAAGGGGCCGGTGCCTATGATGCAGCCTGTACCTGGACCAGCCTCTATGTCTGTGACCTGGCCGAGGGGCTACGGAGGTAGTATGCTGGGAGGAGGAGGAGGAGCACCCCCTCCCCATGCCCCTACTATGATGAGCATGATGAATTCAAACCCGGTCAGCTTGAGAGCATCTCAACAGCAGCAGATCAGTGCTGATGTCAGCAAAGCAGTTGGTGCAGGTAGGATATGTGTAGATGAGAGAGAAAGAGAGAGGGTGAGGGAGAGAGAGAGTGAGAGGGAGATTGACATTGAGTCCGAGATTACAAGAGATTGAAGGGAGAGAAGCTACATGTATGTTTACATGCATGTGCATGTATATGTACATGTAGCAAGAATTTAAGTTGAAATGTCAATCACTTGTTACTTTGAAATCCACACAGTGCAAAATTCGGTGAGGACGAATGTCTCTCGCCCTCTCTCAAAACCTCGAGTCCGCAACCCGCTCACTTCTAAGATGAAAGAACACTCGGCCAATCTTGCCTCTGTGCCAAAGCACACTGACAGCCCTACCCTGCTGGAGAGAGAGTTCCTAACATCCGCCAATAATAGCAGTAGTGGTCCTTCGGCCGGCTGGGGAGAGACTAGCTGGGATGAGGAGTACTTCAAGATGATCCCTGAGGACACCACCATTCTCAACAGTTCCCTCTCTTCCTCTCTGTCCTCTCTCTGCGCTGCTAGGGACTTGGAGAGTGCAAAAACAGCTGGAGAGGTGAGCCTTTTGATCACATGCACACAAGTTTTGTCACTCTGTAGTTCCAAGCTCAAATACTCAACTCAGTATTTTGCATAGTACCACATTGATATACAATGGTTTTCAGTATGCAGCATTGAAAGCTGGGAATGGGCTTGGGGACGAGGCTAGGGAATAATACATGTATAAGTACTAATTGAAAAGCCTTGCAGTGTAGTCACAAGCTCTCCCCCCCCCCCAAATTGATCATCATAAGCTTTAGTCTGATTGTATTATCATCACCTCCTGGACCCTATGATGGCACACGCATGATTATTATTGTATGCTGGTACAGGTGCTCTAGCTATAGCAAACCCACACTATACTTGGAGGTACTTACGCATAGTTTGTATATATTTTAGTAATCTATTCTGAATCATTGGTGTGAAATATTTTTTAGTAGTCATTAGCAGGTGGCGAAGAATGCTAGTGCTCATTTGCAAATTGTTTAGGTGGTTAACTCCTGAGCAACTGAAGGGGAAAAGTAGAGCTAATAGCCTTTACCACTCGGACATCTGAGCAAGTAGAATATCAGTCAAAAGGCTTACGGTTCTCTTTATAAGATCATCCAAAAATCGAGAAATCTCAGTCAATGAGACATAGTACATGTATGCATGTAGATGAAATCAACGTAGCGTTTCATGATGTACATGTATAATTATAATAAATTGATGCAGTTGGACAAGCTGAAGCACATTCGTAAGGAGGCCGCCTCAAGGAAGGCTCAGCTCCTCTCTGCTGCCACCTCAGCTGCTACCTCTGCCTCTAACTCACCAGAGTTCTCTAGGCACTCTCAACAACCAAGCAACAAGTCAAAGGAGTAAGCACACCTACATGTACATGTGCATGTGCATGTGTGTGTACGTTGCCATCTCATTTCAGTAGTCTTGGAAGCCAGACCCTCCTACCAAAAAAAAATATATTTCTCGATTTTTTTATATCTGGCTTTCGAGACTGCTTGTTTTATATTTTTAGTTACATGCACCTATTCCCTCCTTCTTTGTGCAGCACTGTGTCGGCTCCTGTGACTAAAGCCAAGAAGCCTAAGGTGGCAGCTGTGGATCCTCTCTCCACCTCCACAGTCTCCAAGCCACTCGTCAGCAAGAAGCAGGCATTTGGCAGCGAGAGGCACAGTATCAGTCCACCCATGCAAGCCTACGATCCCGACAGAACTTTCACCGTTGACTCTGATAAGACCTACAGCATGGCTTTTGCCAAGAGACAGGCCAAAGCAGCAGCAGCTGTAGCTGTACAGACGAAGAGAGACAAGACCCCACCACAGAGTGTGGACACTGATCCAAGAATGTCTCTGGAAGGTCGTAGCCTCGATAGAGACAGAGGAGACCCTGCATCGAGTAGCAGAGAAGGGCAAGCAAAGAAGAAGCCACGAAAAGCTGAAGCTCTGAAGGGTAACCTACCTCCTCCAAAGCTGAGGTCTGGTCTGCTTGGCTACGAGCCGGGGATAGAGAGGAGACCGAGCATTGAGCGAGGAGGCACCAACACCATCGAAATGGAGGTCAGCGGGATAGGGTCACGTGGTAGCAGCAGAGGCAAGGAGAACCTAGCCATTGTCCAAGATCTACCCTCGTCCTCTCAGTCACTGTCCCAGCCCCATGCTGCTGCTGCTACTACTACCAAGGAAAACTCTGGTGGTAGAAAAAGACGGAAACATAGCCCAGTAGTGGCTGGAGTTGAAGAGACTGATATAGCAGTAGCTGGAGTGGTACAACAATCCGTGGGGCAGTATGCGTCGTCGACTACTAAACCTCCAGTGCCACCAACTTCTATGGTCCAGGAGCGATCGACCAACCCTTCTCTCTCCGCTCCCATCAAGAACGCCCAGAAGAAGGTGAAGAAGAATCGACAGCACAGCCATCATCAGGCGAGCAGCCAGGAGTCTGGGTATGGCACCACTGGGGACGAGACTCCCAGTCGAAAGACTAGCTATGGTACCACTGTATCAGACACGTACAGTAGTGCAAGTTCAGGAGGAGGGGGAGGAGGAAATGGCTCCCCTGGAGAGTCACAGTTGATAGAGCTGCAGCCGTTTATTAATCCGGAGCAAGGCCTGAGGGAGTCCATAGCCAAGATTGCCAGTGAGGACTGGAGTGCTAAGTGTGATGGAATGATTGGGATAAGACAGTTGGCTATGTATCATCCTGGTGTGCTACAACCTCAGCTACACTCTGTCGTCCTGGCCGTCCAGAAAGAGGTACGCTGTATGCAAGGGATGTGAGGAGGGAGGAGAGAGGGAGAGGAAGGAAGGGTGCATCTTTAGAATATCATACTTTTTCCTACCATCTAAGGAATCCTCACTTTTATACGTGTAGGTTAAGAATCTGCGGTCGTCAGTGGCTCGTGGTGCTATTGCCTGTCTTGGAGACATGTTTGCCACGATGCAGAAGGCCATGGAGCAGGTAAGAAGGATAATCATCTACACTATTATGTGCACCTTTGACTAGCACTAGTTAGATGTAGCTGGGCTTCACTTACATGTACATGTACATGTAAAGCTCAACCCCTCATTATTAATTATTATTATCATTCACTCTATCTCTAGGACCTGGACTCGTCAGTGAGGATTTTGCTTCACAAAGGAGGGGAGTCGAATGCATTCATTCGTGATGATGTGGACAAGGCACTGACTGAGATGATCTATAATGTCAGCCCTGGACGCAGCCTTACTGCACTCATCAGCGGAGGATTACAGTAAACACTGCTACTGCATGGCTCTAGTCATATCAATATACCAAGTGTCTCAAATAGTTATCAATATACCAAGTGTCTCAAATAGTTATGTACATGTATCTACATGTACACTAATAACATTTAGCCACTGTGATTGTACATGTATGTCATGACAAAGGTGAGAGGGATGGAGGAGAAATGGCACTTTATAACTATGGTAGTGAATAGCCTCATATTCAGTATGTATCAACTTTTAAGTCTTACATGTACATGTATATTACATGTACGTGCATGCACATTCGAATCTCTTCATAGCTACTGTTGTTAATTTCTGCAGACACAGTAACAGTAAAGTGCGCAAGACCACCTCCAAGTTCATCTGTACCTCTGTTGAGAACTACGGTCCCTCAAAACTGATGCACGCTCACAAAGACCTCCTGGAGAGGACACTTGTAGCGGTGGTGCAGCTGACAAAGGACAGCGTCCCCGAGGCCAGGTACTATGCACGGTGCTGTCTGAACCAGCTATGGCCCCTCCCAGAGTTTGACCCTGCCGTCAATCGGCTGCTCTCCGATCAGATGAGGCGAAGGGCCAAGGAGGCTGTGGACAACCTCAAGGCTAAGGTATGGAGCCGATAGTATTGTTGATAACTATGATTATAGAGAGATTTTTCCTGGTACTTGTACATGTGTACAGATGCAGTGGATGTGTAAATCGGGAAATTAGTTGTTAATTCAGTAATACAATACATTTGCCCCAGTTAGGTACATGTAGCTACCATGCTTCTAATGAGTCCTAAAATATCTGTGGGTCTAGTAAATCTAGGAGTTAATTTTGGTACAGTGTGTTGCACCATTAAATTTTTCCACCCTGGCAACTACCTGCATCTTGATTACCATAATGTATGACATGTATGTACGCTCTCTAGTTGTAGTTTATGATTTTTTGAAATGTTGTTACATTTCAAGGGTGTTGGAGAGTTGCCGTCAGAGTCCCACTCGGCCAAAGGTGGCAATGGTCATGGCAGTAGACACTCGACTGGTGGCCCCATCAGAGTGCCCAATCAGAGCAGAAATACCCACAGACAGATGGAGCATCACGATGGCTCACCAGGAGGAGGAGGAGGCAGCAGTGGACATCCTTCAACCACCTCAGTTTCACCAAAGAATTCTTCATCGAAATCGAGGAAGCAGCACAGCTACACAAGTCAGGAGAGTGCTGGTAGTGCTGTACCACCCATGGCACATGAAGTCCAACTGCCCGAGGGGCTGTTGGAGAGACTCAAGGCTAGCAGTTGGAGTGAGAGGCATGAAGCGATTTCAGAACTCGAGGCATTTGTTAGTGCCCACCCAGCTGCTATGACACCACATCTACACAAGGTAAGATTAAATTTATTGGTCTGTCATTAAATTTTGTAGCGTCCTGGTAACCAGGAGGTTGTGATTAACACATTCAATTTGTGCTCTCTCTCCCTCTCCCTCTCTCTCCTCTCTCCAAATAGGTATTTGATGTCTTCAGTCCGAGACTCACAGATAGAAATAGCAAAGTAAACTTGCATGCCCTTCAAGCCTTCAGCAACATGGTTCCTCTTCTCTGCAATACTCTCATTCCTGTGACCAACAACATAATCGTAGCACTGGTTCCTAACTTGGCTTCTCGCAATGCTACTATCCATTCGGCTGCCATGACTGTTCTCGACCTTCTTTCACAGTGTGTTGGTAAGAAATATCAACTTTGTGACCTTATCATGTTGCTTGCCACACATTTAACTTTGATTTATGTATGTTTATTATTTTTCTCTAGATCCTGTTCACTTGATTCAATCTGTTGCTAACAATGGTCAGTATGGCAATGCACGAGTGCAGCCCATCATGATCAAGAAGCTAGCAGGTGAGGTTGTACCCTCCACCCCACCCCTTTATTAAATTTTTAGCTGTTACGTGGCTATTCAGAGCTTGATATCTCAATCCCCAATACATCACTGACTCATAGCACAGCCTTAATCCTGAGTACCTTTTGCTTCTAGAGGTGGGGCTATAAGAAGCCACCATAACTTTGTCCCCAGTTCCAACTTACCCTTCTCTGCTAGTAAATGGGAGGAACCTGGGGAGAAGACTGCATGAGCTAGCAATCTTAACCTATTACAGTCAAAAGCCTTTATGACTGTGTTGTATTTCCTTCCCTAACAGAGCTGACAACCTCGGCCTACGATCAAAAGCCTCAGCTTGTCTATCGTCAGGTACTCCCAGTGATGTGGCACCTGTTGACGTCCCGAGTGCCGGCCACAGGCGAGACTAAGGTGGCGGCTATGGCCCTGTGCGGTGCCCTCTGGCAGTGCATGGGCCAGGCACTAGTAGACAGTGGCTCTCACCTCTCACCCGAGCAGAAGAAAAGCCTGAGAGACATGATTGATAGATCAATTCAATAGCATCAGTTGCATCATACAGTGACACAATGTCATGCAATATTTTTAACCCACACTCCATGTCAATAACAATTATTATGTTGTGTGTTGTAATAATGTGAATCTATGCATCTTGTGTGTACATGTATGCTATAATTACTTTGAATGAAATTGTGAAACAATAATAATTATAATAATACTATTATTATAAAAAAAAAGGTAACGTGCATGCTTATTTCGATCGCCCGTGGGGGAAAAAAAAAAAAAAAAAAATCCGACGAGGATGGGATTCGAACCCACGCGTGCAGAGCACAATGGATTAGCAGTCCATCGCCTTAACCACTCGGCCACCTCGTCTTCCACGCAGGAAATACTTCAAATATCATTATTATTATTAAAAAGAAATTCTACGATTGGTGACTGTCCTACACAAAAACTACAGTTAGCAAACTTCTTCTGGTCGAATAAAGTCTCTTCTTGTGGTAGAACACAGTTCTGTAAGGATGAATTTTAAGTGAAATACGTTACATTTGGAGCTTAGAATGGCAGTACCTTCTTTTGGGTCAATATGATAGAAGTGAGTGGATACAACTGGGACATGTCTCTTGGCATCTTGTTCAAGCACCATCTTTTGCATGGCTGACATCCTGTAGTTCAAGGAACACAATATTATCTCTTATCATCAATATTATAATGTAGAAGAATGATAATTGAAAGCCAAGGAATGAGCCAAGAGAAACAATACTCATCGTTGAGGAAAAGATATAGCTGATAAATGATCTAGGACTGGAAACCTCTGTAAAGATGTGATAATATTTCTCTTATTTGGTCATGTGGCGACTGGACCACTAAGATTAAAGTGTGCTTACTTTTGTTGCTGTGGAGGTTTGAAGTCCCTCATGGTGATGGAGGCAAGGTGGTGGTGGTGGTGGTCAGCGGTGGGACCGGGACTGGGACCAGGACCGGGGGAGGCAGCTGCTGCTGCATCCGGTGGCTGTTGTCGGGTCAGGTGGAGGGCAAACTCATGGTAGTCAATCTGATCCTCACCACTCTTACTACATCTGCAGTCAAGGGAAGATAATATCATCACAATGGGATCAAATTGTGCTCATGATTGACTACATGAAAATTCAGTAGGTTTATCTTCTACTACCAATCCAAACCTAAGGGGAAAACCATCTCACTGCCTGCTCAGGCAAACCTAATTTAAGCAAAAGGCAGAGCCACATATATAGGTGCCTAGCCTTGAGAACTAGGGGGGGTAGGTTGAAAAGCTCTTTTGTTCCATGGAAACTCTCCCTACCCACCTAAGTGGCTCATGGACACGGGCAGCATGCATATATGACCATAATTACACATTCAGGGAAATTAACAGAATCTCCAGTCAGTATTGTTACCAGCTACTACATAATTTTGTAGGGGTTAACTCACGAATCCCGGGTGTTCATGCAGGAGCTGGAGTAGTCTACTTCTTTAGGCTCTGGAACTTTTTGTATTAGTTGTTGTAACCAATGGCCCTAGTTATATTATACGTTTAGGTTGCTATCAGTATGGTAATTAGTGTTACGATGTAACTAATTTGATGTCAGACTATTGGCGCCCCTTAAACTAAGATTTTTTTTGAAGACCTAGATCTAATGTTTACTTTATTCGGCAGACTACTGATAGCTACAGTGGGAAGGCAAATACCATCCTGTACGTGCTTTCTAATGGAAATTTTAAATTTGGAAAAAATCTCAGGATACCTGCTACAAAATGTTTTAAAAGTAGTAACTAGTTTATCGAATAAAAAACCCTGTTTGACTAATCTACAGGTTAATTTGTGGTGTCTGGTGTAAAAACTCTCGTAACTATCGCATATGCGCCCTATTCTAATTAACTGAGAGATATAAACCCCATAGGCTGGTTTGCTAGGTATGTTGCTATCCATGTGAGGGAAATTGACTATGTGAAAACTAAAATTATCGCGCTTGTCAAAAACTGCCGTGGTAAATCTCCTATCGCTAATGTTTATTTCTAAGTCTAAATAAGAAAGCCTACTATCTGTTTCCGTGGTCCTTTTTAGTTCTAATTGTCGCGGGTATATATTCCTAATTTCCTGCTCAAAAGTTGGATTGGTAAGTGTAAGTAGGTCGTCAATGTATCGAAAAGTGTTACTAAAAATTTTTGCTATTTGACTATTATGTTTAAGTTTTTCTTTCATGAAATTGTACTCGTAATAAAAAAGAAAAAGGTTTGCTAGAAGTGGGGCACAGTCAGTGCCCATCGGTATGCCTATTGTTTGCCTAAAAATTTTGTTTCCGACTTGAATGTAGATATTATCCACGAGAAATTTTATTAGTTTGACCAGTTGGTCCTCGGTAATACTATGTTCACGTGTTAATACTGTGTTTGACCAGTACGCTGTGCCATCGCCCTGCACTACTAAATATTTTGCCCCTCTAATTCTATATGCCTCACTAATGAGCTGGCTGATGCTGTCTAGAAGAAGATCGTGTGGTATATTAGTGTAAAGAGTAGAAAAATCGAAGCTATCAAAATGTCTGGCTCCTTTGGTACGGTTTAATTTCTTTAGTTTTTTTAGGACTTCCGCGGCATTATTAATGATCCAAAAACAATTAACACCTGTATTTCTAGCAATCCCTGCGCAATACTGTTTAAAATGTATAGTAATTAGTTTAAGACTAGATGTTAGCAATTGTGATAGAGGTTTGGTGGTGCATGCACTAGAAGCTGCTATGAATCTACTACCTATCGGATTTTTGTGCATTTTGTGATTTTTGTACATGTACATGCAAGTGGGGCTATACAATCCTGAAAACTCTTATTATAGCCTCACAATTAATGTCTAGCAGACATACATCTGTATCTCAAGGCTAGTGGACCCACCAGGCCTGTGCATGCTTACACCTAATGGTCATACACATAGATTTATAAGAATTATCTCTTCTAGGTGTGCATGTACCATCCTAATTAATTCCGAACCAGCCATCTTATTAACATACATGTATCTGAATACAATGTCATGCCTGGGTGATACATGTACTAACTTTGACATGATTTCCTTCAAGTCTTCTTCACTAACTGCAATGTTCATCTTGTTGCAGACTGCCATAACCTCTTCCTTACTCACAGTTCCAGACCTGAAGAATATTTTTAGGTTGGAGTATGGGATTCCACTGACTTTTACCCACAATTGAACATAAAATTTAATATCACATGTACATGTAAGTTGGCTCACAGGTCTTTGTCGTACTCCAAGAAGGCCTTTCTGATGTTGACATTGAGTGGGTCCCGAGGGTTGATGTTTCTGAGGAAGTTCCTCTGCTGCAGGAGAGTCTGCAGTCCACTGGCACCCTCTCCACCAGCACCCACACCCTCCTCAGGTAAACTGGCCTTCCAACCTTCACCAGAGCTGCACGGACAAGGAAGCACACTAGCCATAATGACAGATCTAGCAATATTCTACATCCTTAGTTAATACTATCAGACTAGTCACAGGTTTGCAACTCAAAAGTTTACACTGTACTAGATCACCATAGACCCTAGCGTCGTCCCCAGGCCACTCCCATGTTTTTAATGCATACAACATTGAAAACGTGGGAATGGTTGAGGCTATACAGATCCTGCACAATCTATTGATAACTGTAAAACAATGGTAATACAGCCAGGTTGATGCTTACTCATGACCGATGACAGAGTATCCCTTCCCTGGGAGGCTCTTGACTCCAGCTGCTGGTAGCCCGGGATCTAGAGGAGTCTTCTCACCATACTCTGAAGCCTGAGGTTAATATGAAGGGGGTAATACATGTACTGGGTACTTTTGGCTGCAATCATAATATCCTATTTATACATGTACTATACATGCAGAATGTACAATAATTATAATGTTCAGCACCATATAGTGGGAAACCTTGCAAAAGTATTCAAAATTTCCTGCTATAATATGGTACATTCTTGGTACCGATATGTGTACTTGTACACAACCTATTATTTGTATAATTATTATGATTATAAGTAACTTGCATACATTTTCACTGATTTGCTTTGGTCTATCGAAGCCGAGGTGAATGTGAGATTCTTTGTTGTCGCTAATCCTGTCAGTCCTCTCCCTCAGTGTCTCCTTCCTCTTAGCAACACACTCTGCTGGGTCCTCTATGGGAGTGACATACTGATCAGCTGCCTCGGATCTAGAGCGAGAGGTTCTGGCTTTGGTGGCGCTGGGCAGAATCGCTCGGTCGCTCTCCAGGTGGTGGTAGTCTTTGGGGGCGGGGTTAACTGCAGGGGGTCGGCTGTGCCCTTTTCCAGGACTGACGTAGGATGAGGTCATTACTGTGTGGAAATTATAATAATATTATGGCAGAATGAAAATACTGTATAGCAGGCCCATGCAATTAATATTGGTGGGCATTAAATTCGAAGTGGCTATCATGACTAAAATTTGGTAATCTGAATGATCATAGCATATAAATTGGTGGCTTTATATTGGTGACCTTCGAAACAATAATTCATCAAAATTACCAAATTACCAAATTTTCTCACTATTTAGTACTTACACTCTCAGGGGTACATGTACTACGAAAAGTATGCGTGTACGAGTTGCCCTGGCCAGTATTTTCTTGGGGGGAGAGGGGAAGGGTTCGTGGGAGTTGAACTAACCTGACTCTCTGTAGTGAGCTTTGTGTTGGGTATGGCCACTGCTCCAGTCCGCTTCCTTGTGCATCTCCTGCAAATATTGACATTGATTCATCACTAGCGTCATAAGATATTGCAATTTGTATTACATCTATCAAGGGCAGAGAGTACTCTGCATGCAAAAAATTAATGAAGGGGGCTCAGGCTTCAAAGACAAGAAGAAATAGCAATCTAGAGGGGTATATCCGACAGGGAAATTTAAGAGTTTTGACTCTCAGATCACCAACAGCTACTGTACTGCAGCATGGTAGCTACGTTGCTGCTCTGTCTCACCTTATTAGTCCTCATGGCCTCCAGCCTGCCCCGTTCTAGCGCTGCAACATTGTGACGAATGTAGTCCCTCCTTGCGGTGGTCTCACCATCACAACCATACACCACAGGAAACTCATGCATCACCTGAACAAAGAAAAAGTAACCATCACAACACTACCGTATTTCTTCTAAAATTCGGCATGAAAATAATATTATTGCTTTAGCTTCGCTGAATTTTTAGAGGTAAATATTCAACATTCTGTCTGCGTGCACATTCTATTCCCGTTTATAGCATATACGCATAACGACCTTTGCCAAAAATTAGAGACTATTTTCAATCATTCGGTAAAGGGTGCCAAATAATTAGAAGGGCCGAATTTTTAGAAGAAATACAGTATATTGAATGTACATTGATTTTTCAAGATACCCCACAGACCCTCTAATTGCATCCTAATTAAATTTAATTTTAGGCTATACATATAGTACATGTAGCTAGGAAGGAGCCTAGGATCCTACACAGAGTCCTGGTTGAACATTATCGTATTGTGATCTGACCTTTGATGGTCCTGGGGGAGGGGGAGGAAGAGGCTTCTTCACACCACGTACTGACCCACCATCAAAGTCTGTGAGCAGACACAAACATTCATTGATTAATAATAATTAGCACAGTTCCAACTAATACCTTTGGTATAGACTGACGATGAGGAAAATCCCTTTTCATCTCCGAAATGAAAGTGGGTGGAGGTTTGGTAGTTGGAGCCCACAAACTCAGCTGCAAATCAGCAGTTATCAGCATTGCAAAAGTTTTTATTGCAATTTACATGTACATGCAATGAAGATAATATGGGGATACCAGTATTGTAACTGGCGAACACCAAGTTGGTATTGGTGTAAGTTAACCTGACTACCCAGCCAGTGCATGGGTGCATGAAATTTTCAAAATCTTTGCCAAGTTGCCAAGTTGAAAACCATGCTAAAGTTTTCCCCTCGGCGCATGCGCCGCAGGGTTACAGTAGTCGTTCTGTGTGTGTGTCTGTCAGTCTGTTACCACAAAATCAGCTGCCTACCTCGTTTTTACCTCGCAAACAAAGTTTTATAGGGTTCTTTATGGTGTTTTCAACGTTTTTACCGTTTGGCTTTCCCTGAAAACGCTTCGTTCAAGAGTTATGGCGTCATTTGCTGGTCAACGCTTCCTTCCTCGCTCCCTGGCGAACTTTCGACGGCCAAACGAGACAGCGATGACTTCTTTTCAACTCGAAAAGTATATATGGTTAGTTATAGATCCAACAACACGACTGGTTCATCGCTGATAGTACTACACTGGCAGAGAAGCTTCTTGGCTGTCTCTGCATGGCTACAAAATGCTGACACAGCATTACACACGTGATACTGCTGGACATTACGCAATCGCATGCAATGTGCATTCTTGTGGTTACTCTGACATTGTGCTAGGAAGCATGTATAGGATTGCATGCAAGCATCTTGCACTAGTGCAGTACTTGCGCGCCGAGGGTTTTGCACTATAGTGCTTCATTATTATGGTAGTAGTCCTGTATAGCACTCACATTCAATTTCATCAGCTCGCTCCAAAGTCTGCATACATTTCATAACACAAAAGCAGGAGATCAGGATGTGAACCTAGTCTTGATTGTTAATGATATTTCTACCTTTGTCCTATTTGAGTAGGTTGCAGTGTTAGTGCTGACCAGAGGGTGTCCTGGCTCATCGCTCTCTCCCTCACCCACTCCGTGAACTGACAGGTACTTGGTGAACTCAGCATAGTCCAGCTGACCATCACCGTTCAAATCACACCTGAAAGGAAATTTAGATGGTTATCTCATCATAAGGGATACAATGGGAGGATACATGTAATTATTACAAATTTTGTAGTCCAATGCAAGCAAAACTCAAATCGTTGTGGCTGAGATATTTTTCTTCACAATAATATTATTAACTTTGATTAAGCTACATGCAAAGCTTTGGTTGCTATGATAACATTTTCATAAGAGTACATGGGCGTGGGCTCTATGACTCATAATAATATCTGCCATTTTTATGGGAACTATAGTGATGATGGTAGAATGATGTACGTGTGATTTGCATACTCTTTTAGTAGTTGAGTGATTTCCTGTTGAGTGATGGGAGTGCCCAGACTACTGCAGACACACTTCAGCTCCTCAACAGAAATCTTTCCCGATCTAATCGTACAGTATCACCAGGAGTACATTAGCGGTATCACTCAATGGAGATTGCAAAACATATTGCTTACCTGTCTTGATCATACTTGAGGAATGCCTTCATAACATTAATGCTACTGGGGTCACGAGGACTTTGAAATTCAGAAATATTCTTGTCCACCAATAGTTTCCTAAGTGAAGTGATGGCTGGACCAGATTTACCACTTTGAGAGGGGAACGAAGGACAGAGAGAGACCAGCGAAAAGGGGAGAGAGAGAGAGAAGAACCAATAATCACAAGTTACATAACTTCCATAATACGTAGCTTGACTTTCATACCTTGAATGTTTTGGAATGACATGGGAGTATCCTTTACCGGTTGCCGTGGAAATCCCGGCTGGTGGTAGTGAGTCTGGATTGACCACAAAGTCCTTCTTCTGGATGCTGACATAGTGATCCTTCGGCGTGAGAGAGGAGGCATTGTAATCTCCAGCCCTGAAAACGTTTGATTTGCTTCTGTCCACATCAGTACTGCTCGATGATTGGCCAGCTGGCTGGTGACCTCGTGGACCTCTTGCTGTGAAACAGCGACTTGTCTCACTCACCAAACTGAAACATAGGAAAAAATCAACATGGGAAAAAATGGGACATCAGTGTCAACTAAACCTAAAATTAATGTGGAATTGATAAAATCGTGTACAAACAAGTGTAGTCTCGTCCCCATGTTTTTCAACGTTATAATTATATGAAAAACATAGAAGACCTGGGTGCGACACTGTAGCAAGCACTGTTCCAAATACTTACCAATATTAATCATAATTATGCACATGTACAATTGCAAATTAATTACCATTGGTCATCACTGCCGAGTTCAAAGTGCGTTGCCTTTTGGTAGCCGGTTGTCTTTTGCCTTCTGCCGACCTTTCTACCTTCCTGCACCATACGAGCTGTCCACTCAGCATGAGACTGCACGGAACAGTAAATAAATGTGACATAATAAATACTTCTAGCTGGTTGTAGTATACATGTACCTTGTTCCCATCGAAGTCACGATTGTAGAGAGAGTGCCCAAAAGCCTTATTGGCCATATAGCGCGGAGCAAGGTCCTGTGTATCAAATGTTCAACATACAAGTAATATATTGTAGATACAGTTAGCGAAGGCCGAAAGACTGAAACATAGAATTCCATATAATTTTCAATGCCTATAATTTTATTATACGTAAATCTCAAGTTTACTTACTGCAATATTGATTTCATTGATTCCTTCAGGAACACGAGGTTTACACTGAAGGGAGAGAATAATAGGTATATTATATCATAACCCTGTTTTGAACACAGCATGTAGATCCATACCTGTACAGTAGGTTTTACTGTGAAGTCAGAGCGTACCAGTGTTGTCATGGGAACAGAGTGGTCGGAGCCTAGCTGGAGGTGTGTCTCGTACTGTGAGGCAGTCTGCCATGGAGGGGGGAGGGGCTTCGCTACACCATCATGACCCTGCATGATTAATTTAGGTCATAACAACTATCAATTTAAATATCATGTCCAAGAGGCGCTTGCTACATGTACATGTACATATATAATCCACTCTGAGAGAGAGAGAGAGAGAGAGAGAGAGAGAGAGAGAGAGAGAGAGAGAGAGAGAGAGAGAGAGAGAGAGAGAGAGAGAGAGAGAGAGAGAGAGAGAGAGAGAGAGAGAGAGAGAGAGAGAGAGAGAGAGAGAGAGAGAGAGGGAGGGAGGGAGAGGGAGAGGGAGAGAGAGAGAGAGAGAGAGAGAGAGAGAGACCTTGTAATCCCTGGCAGTGATGCTCTGATAAGTCTCCCTGCTGGGTGCAGGGTTCACTCCTCTCCTGAAGCTCTGTTTGATGTGGTCCTGTCTCTGCAGGCTCTGAATGGCCTGCAGGCCAGCGCAGCGCCCCGGACCATACAGCTGCTGGCGCCTCCTGGCCAGAAATTGATCTTGAGATGGCGACGATGAATTCATTCGGATCGATCTAGTGTACCGGTAGCGTACGCGTAGAGTACTGCGCGTGCTGGAGCCAAAACAGCTAGCATGAAGCTAACTAGATATGAAGCGAAACTTCTGAATTGTTGCTAGGCGACCAGCAGTGTCACTGAGATTAACGCCCACGCGGTGCACGAAACGAGCATTATACCGCCCCCTCGAATTAATTATGCGAGGGTGGGGTCTGGGAACGAGACTACATACCGGATGCTGACTAGGCAAACATTTCTAATCATGTTGACATGCATTCCTGGATTAGCACTGCCACGAGATGCACATATCTTGGTCGAATAGTTGACGTCTTCTACCAACATTTCCTGCTACTCGAAAAGTAAGACACCGTATCTAGATCTCCGCTGGGAAGGAGAAAGGGACAAATTACCCTCTAAAATCGAGTACACAGGAAATAAACCATCCCATTGTCTCGTCATGGATATTAGAACAGGAACAACTGGCAGTTTGCATACAAGGGCACTTGCAGCAAACCATAGCTCTTCAAGGAGACATAAGTGTTTCTTGTGTGAAGTATCCCGCGGCTCGTGGGCAATGCTATTTAATTTTGCCATAGATAATTTAGACTACGTGTACGTAGTCTAAATTATCTATGATTTTGCTGAACCCGTATGCAGAGCCTGTTTAAACTGTGAAGGTGTCGAAAAGATTGCAGAGGTCATTGAGAAGGCGAAGAAGATGCAGGTTATGGAGGGCTACCAGCAGCAGCAGGACTCCTCCATGACAAATGCCCACTCTCACAGCCCTATCAGTACTAGTGCCAGCTGCTCGAGGCCCATCCACACCATTGCTGGTGATTATGATAATATTATGAGACCTGCACCCCAGGAAGCCCTTCTGTCAAATTTATCATCAGAGCATGCCCCCTCTGTTCATGACAGCACAACACAAAGGGTTGCACAGATCCATGAAACACTCGATACCCTCTCCAAGTCTGTTCCCTTTAGAGTACGTTTCTGTAGAGATCATTCTGCAATCGGTAGGGTGATAGCTTTTGATTCAGTATACAGGGGATCTGATTGTAAGCTGAAAATTTTCATCGAATATCCACTTGGTTCACAGACAGTATTTCAGAGTCCATCTGGTGCTAGCAGTCAAATGTGCATGTGGTGAATTCCGAGAGCGGTTGGGAATTGGAAGGGGTTTCCGTGGTGCTACTTCCAATGGATACAAGGACTTGGAATTTGAGAGAGTGTACGGAGATGATGAGTGGAGAGCTCTTGGAGAATTGCTCACAATGGAGGTATGGTCCTTTCTTGGATCTGTTCAAAAAGATCTCCTCCCTACACCTTATCTGGACCCCAAGTTTCCTAACCTCCCTCCAGTCCCTCTGAATGCCACTCAAGGCTTCCTTCGCAACAACCTACTACGAAAACGTTGCTTGCCGTCTAATGAAGAGACTAATGATGGCAGTGAAGCTCGCAAGGAAAGACATGTTGATAATAGTGAGTCTCCCTCCCCCAAATCTCCCTCCTCCCAGAGTTCCCTACACTCCAATGGCCATGCATGCAGCCCAACTCACAGTCCCACAGACTTCACTTCCCTACTCACAATGAAATCTACTAGCTCTGCACGAAACAATACTCCAGTGCAGTGTCCACTATGTCATTATACTGGGCTTCCCTATCATGAAATGATCTGCAGCCTTCATCATTTGGCTCAATCCTTGGGGTGTCGCAAACATTCATGTCAAGAGTTACAATCTACTCATCAAGGTGCAGTTTCAATTGGACCTCATACAACCAAAACACTCAGCCTCAAGAATGCACTCAAGGGACTCTATCCAATTGCAGCCAAATGGAATAATTTGGGGATAATGTTGGGCATCAATAAGACCACACTGGACGTCATCACAAAAGAAATGAGCAATCCACGTGACTGTCTCCGCGGGAGATGCTTAGTGTCTGGCTGAAGTCTATTGATCCCCTGCCTACTTGGTCAATCCTCATTGAGGCACTGGAGGACCATAGGAGAGAGGCAGCTGGCTATTTCTCTGAAATTCCAATTTTATTCTTAACTATTTAATATAAGCTTTACATAATATTTGTACCCTTTGTATATAACTCATCAGATGTTTCTGTGTATCATGCAATGCTATGGCATAATAATATTACATTATTATTGGTGTAAAATCGTCCCATGAGTTACTCTAGGTATAAAACTCTATTTTATACTAACTTCTACAGGACCCATAAATTTGGGAAGAAGGGGGGCTCGTTCGAGCCCCTCGAGCCCCCCTGTATCCGCCCCTGTTATGCATGCAGGTAGTTCCTATAACAACAAACGAGTCATGCAGTTGTACTTTTTAGGAACAACATTACAGGAAATTTGGGGAATCTTGCAAACTCAGCCGCCACTCACGTTTACGCATGCGCATGAATGATGTTGTAAAATGGCGGAGAGCACGGTCCCGCGTGGTGTCTTTGCTACTGTGATTAACAATGGAGGAAACAACCGAGCCAACTCACCTCTTCAAACACTTGTTACGACCGTCCGTGTACCTGCTATACAAGAAGTAAGAGGAATCAAGTTGAGTTGCACCTTGCTCAGCGGCTATGATGAGCACTTATTAGAAATAGTGTCAGACCGAATTGCTTTTAAATTTGCCGTCACCTCCCATCTCTCTCTCTCTCTCTAGGGGGCCAATACCGTGCCGAGGCCAAGAGCTTCTAAGAAGTACAGGTACAAAGTCACAATTCTAAACAGTCTCAAGAGAGGCAAAAAGGCAATAACAAGACAACTTCATCATTTTGACGGAGCGTTTCGATCTGTTACCGACATAAAAGTTCATTTGATGGAGGAATTTAAAGACGATGTACCCAGTACCATTAAGTTTGATGTCGGTTATTATGAAAAGCGCACCAGTAAATGCTGGCTAGTAACAGCTGAGGATTTGGGGCAGATGTATTCGGGATTGAAGACGGACGAAATCTCACTGTGGTGTGATGCTGAAGTACATATACATGATGACAAGACATCTGATGGCCATGGTAGGCATAAGAAGAGAGATGGTGGTACATCGTCGAAACTTGATGAAGAAGATGTGGATGAACACTATAAAACACTCACGGACAAGCATGGTGACACTTATAGTGTCCCTCAGCGAAGGTTATGGGCACGAACACTTCACTGTGGCACTCATGACAGCTTTGAAACCCCACCTCCATTGCCCATGTTTGGACCTCCACCTAAACGGCCAAAGAAAGACAGAGACTCTCTAGCAGAATCAATTACAAATGCTGCTGTTGCTATTACCAAGGCTTTTAGCCCCCCTACTTCAACTGCTCAGCAACCTGAGCAAAGTCAACAAGCGCCACTCAATCTCAATCCACCATCAGTTGTCATGTCCCCAGGGAAAAGTGTTGAGTTACGAATGAAAAATTTCCAACAATTGCGTTTCCTTCAGCAACTCTTTGAGGATAATATTCTCTCTGAAACAGAATTTCTTGAGCAAAAAAGGAATATTTTGGACTCTCTGCGTAAATTGAACAACTGAAACTATGCTCAATGAGTCAATAATAATCAATTTTGTGATGTGAACAATGAACAGTATACATTTAATTATTGTTAATATTGTATATTCTACTGTCTGAAATCCATCCTTTGCAATCATCTGGTGTGATGCATGAGAATGCAGCCAGAATGTGGGACTCTAGATCATCATGAAGGGTTGTGTCCATGTTCTTAAGTAGTGACTTGACCTTTGAAAAGCATTCCTCAATAGGATTCAAGTCGGGTGAATAAGGCGGTAGAAAATGGACTAGTGCACCAACCTGGGTAATCATAGATGCAACACCTGCCACATGATGAATTGAACAATTGTCCAATATCACTATGCTGTTGGGGTTTTGACCATCGAACGGCATTAGTGTCGGGAGTAAATCTCTTTGAATAAATTCGAGAAAGTCATCACCATTCACACTCCCTCGGACTGTCCTCAATGCTAAAATTCCTTTTTGGTTCATGGCAGTGACTGCATTGATTCTCTCTCCTCGTATCAGGAATTTGTATGATCTAGGGGGCCTTCCCCGCAAACCATAACCGTACTTTCTTATGGCATCTCGACAGTCGGTTCCAGTCTCATCCACAAAGATTAACTGGTGGGACTTGTACAAGGATACATCAATTGTGAACATGTCACGCAGCTGTTTATCACGCTGTTGAGCTATAAGTTGCATCCTTTGGTGGGTAAAATTTGAACCATGAAGGAAAGTGCAGAGGCTGGAAACACTGACATCTACTCCGGTAAGTATAAACACTTCCATCCGAAGTTCACGCAAATAGATACCAGGGCGTCGAAGTACAGTATGAAGAATTGTAAGCTCTACTGTTTTGGTGAGCTTTTTGCCTGGTCTGGCATCTTTAGGATAAGGCCTTTTCTGCACACTTCCAGTTGCTTTAAACAACGAAACCACTCGACTGACGGTGGAAGGGTCCACTCCCAAATTACTGGCGATATCACTGTTGGATAACCCCAGTCCCTCCTTTTGCCAAACCATCCGCCATCGAAGATCTTCGCTGTAAGCGCTCGTTCTCGTTGGATTGATCGACATAGCAAAGTCAAGTTTGAAACTCGCTCCGGCCAGTTCGGAATGCGCATGCGCAAAATCGTCACCCGTACGGGTTAACGCGAGTTGCAAGATTCACCAAATTTCCTGTATAATTATCAGCTTATTACCCCGCGCGCATGCGCAAGGGGTAAAGTAATCGCTCGTGTCGTTGTTGTCGTGAGTATAAAAATCGCCATATCTCGAGACATCTAAGCGACTTGTGAGCACAACGAATCAATCGAATTCGGCGAAAAACTGGCTTCAGTATGCGTTAAATCGATGGATACGGTCCACGGGCGTCACAAATAGTGCCTTTTTGTGGCTAACGTAGCCACGCCTATCGACAGTGCCTGTACTCAAATGCATATTAAATGCATTGTATATTCTGCTCATGCGCACAACTAAGTAGCAAAGAATATGACTGGTAAAGATCGTCGAAATTAATAGAGTGGATGCTTCTATTATGAGTCAGCATGTATTATGGGTCATCCATACTAACAAATGAGAAAGTGTCCAATTGTTGGGTCACTAAACTGTACCTTACAAGATCTATTATCTGATAAATTGTCTCCGCTACCTGATGTATTTTCATGTGAGTTTACACATGCTTTGTGTTGAATTTATAAAAAGAAGGAATTTCCGTTTTTGCTGTCCTACCTAAGCAAAATGTATCATTCTTAGCCCATCCAAGTGCCATTAGTTTGTGTTCACACCATGCCTCACATCTAGATGGCTGCCATGGACATACCATCACTTGAAAGAACCTTGTGACTGCTGATTTACATGCCAGTTAAGGTGGTGACTCATAATACCAGCAGGCGACCCATAATACATTCAGTAATATGGCTGACAAAATAATTTTTAAAAAATCATGATTTTTTCTACATGCAATATCGTTCGCAACCCATGCAATAGACACCTTGGGAAGTCCTTAAAAAATGCAACCACAATAATAACCCCCTAATTGCCTATATGTGATCTATCACTGTTTAAGTGACTCATAACTGCAACATCTACTCTAATGCTCGTGAAATCTATAGTCTATCCGCATCCGCTGACGGAGCTAAAATCTGCAGCCCTATGGAACCATTCATAATGTAGGACGGCTATACTATTACAAAATATTGGAAGTATCAGTTCATATCTTCTGGTAGTCTAGATCTGGTGCAGAGAGAGTGCTTTTTGTCACCAGAACCTCTGATAGTTTAATACGTACAGTTAAGCAGCATTTCCACTAATTTCTGAAATACATATTATAGCCATGCAATGTGCGCGCGGGGTATATGCTCTACAGAGCTCTAGTAATAATTAGTGTAATTGGACACTATAGTACCATCATCAAAAATGGTGCTCTATAATATTATAGTAAACTGTTAGCACAATATTATATAATATCAAGGGCTTATAGACCCCAAAGGGAGAGAGGGCATGTAACTGCCATACAAGATGGTGTACCTAGCAAAATTCAAATCAGACAGTGGTTTGTAACTAATTATAGTAACGCCTGCTGTCTGGATAGCATTTAGTGCTATCAAGGGCTTATAGACCCCAAAGGGGGAGAGGGCATGTAACTGCCATACAAGATGGTGTACCTAGCAAAATTCAAATCAGACAGTGGTTTGTAACTAATTATAATAACAGCTGCTGTCTGGATAGCATTAGTGCTAGCTACCAAGGGCTTACAGACCCCAAAGGGGGAGAGGGCATGTAACTGCCATACAAGATGGTGTACCTAGCAAAATTCAAATCGGACAGTAGTTTGTAACTAAGGCCAGACCAATTAAATAAGTTGTTGCACGGATTCGCTCACCCCAATTTTTGGGCAAACAGAAAAAAAAAAAATTTAATTAAGTTGGGTGGAGCTTATGTAGCTACAGTAGAGTGGTTTTTGTATTCTATCTTGATTTTCTGGTCCTAGATAGTCACATTAGTCTGTCTTAATTAGATTGTGGTCTATAACCACACCCAATTAATTGCTTTTTTTTCTTTTTTTTTCGATCGCTCGCTCCAATTTTTACCTCACAATATCCGAGCAATAACAAATTAAATTGGTCTGGCCTAATTATAGTAACAGCTGCTGTCTGGATAGCATTAGTGCTATGGACTGATTTTACTATTTTTAGCCTATGGATTTGAATTTTGCGAGGTGCCAGTTATGTGCCCGGCTCCCTCTTGGGGTCTATAAGCCCTTGATAATAATATTATGTTACAACTAGTGCCCGGGTTTGTTGGGTTTTTGATTCAGTTATTGTGTGTTTATAGGCTCTCTGTTTAATCTGTTGTATTCATCACAGTCTTCTCCGCTTCTTTGTGTTTATGCAATGATGCTATTTGCTGATGCTGCTGGTCACCGGGAATTATCTCATAGGTTGGCTCCTGTGTACTTGAACTCTGTAGCTCGCCTGCAGACTGTGACTGTAAGGTAGTATCTTCATATGCTGGATTTCTCTGTAGTGGTTCCTGGGTTTCATAAGCCGGGTTGATGTCAATTCTCATATCAGGGGCATTGATGCTAGTGCATGAAGTTAGTGAGAAAAAGCTATAGATCACCGTACACAGCTACGCTTATTAGAGCACTATATTTATATGGCTCATGCATTCCCAAACTTAACTTGTTTGTCTTTGAGTTGATGTTAACTTCTCCTCTTTTCCTTGCTGTCCAACATGCCCATACCCAGCCAATGGACACTAAAGCTAGCAGCACCAAGCTTAATCCTAGCAGAGCACCAAGAGCTGATGTTGTGTTTGATGAGCCATTTCCTTGAGCCTGTAGACACACACCTGGCTTGTTCCCCAAACAAGATTCCAAACCAAGTGATGTAGTAGGAGACTTGGTAATATTTAACTTTGGAGTAGTTGTGAACTGAGGTGCACATGATTGTAGTGGTGGCAGGACTGTTGTAGCTATAAATTTTGTAGAAGTGATAGGTGTACAAGGTATACTTTCTCTTTCGTTGGTTATGGTAGTAGCCATCAATTCTGTAGTGGTTTGTGGACACTGAGTAGGCACGATAATAGATATTGTGTGCGTGATGATAAGTGGAACTCTTACAGTGACTGTCTCTGTTATTGTGGCAAGGATTACACTTGTTACTTTGAAATAGTTCTGTTCTATAGTAGATACAGTACTATCAGGAGATACCGTGGCTGTGGTAGTACAGCTAGTGATCGTAATTATTGGTGTACAAGAAATGTTAGTGGGGCTAACATTATTAGGCTTCATCATGACTGAATCAGTTCTTGCTTGTGGAGTTGGAACTGTAGGCAGTTCTGTTGATTGATCTTGACGGACAGTGGTACATAATTTATATATACTCCCACACAGATTGAATGTCCTACTGCAACCCTCATCCATGCAATCTGTGTCATTTTATGTGCACATATCATTCATTTGTATAGCCAGCTATAATATTACTATTATAGTTCAGTACCTCTTGGTATGTCCAAGTCAGTGTAGGTATCACAGGTAGTAAAATTAGTCATTGGGCAGCTCATATTGCTGCACAGCAACTGTAGTTGAGTTTGATGGATTATCTCAGGCCTTTCTCCTTCTTTAGTTTCAACCTCCTCTGATTTTACTGTTGCTTGTAGTTGGCATCTACCAGCTGCAAAATGCATCAGCGCCTGATCAATGATTGGATAATCAGTACAGAAATGTACCTGTTGATTCTATCAGCTGAAGAACAATGAACAGAAATGGAGCAATAGATTTCATCTTCTCAAAATCAAACAATATTTTGTGTCTGATACAAGTATGTTTGATATGGATAATGCGACAGAACACTACTAACAGCATGCTATGTACAATCAAGTGCCAGTTAGTACAGTGCGCATGCGCAGATGAAAGGCAGAACTTTCCTATAGTGTAGACCACACCCCTCGCTGCAGCTCAAATTCACCATGTATATTGGCGACGTTCTCACTCCGCTCGAACGTCGAATCTACCACCAGACCATGACAAAGAGCAGACATTGTCTCTCGCTTCGCTCGAGGCTCGGTGGCCTGCCGAGCAGGCCTGTCGCAACGCGCGGCGCTTGCGCCGCTCGTGCCGCTCGCTCGAGCTAGCTTGAGAATGCAGCTCTAGGCCCTGGCAACCTCGTTTGTGCACACGGCACAACAATTCTGACCAATCATGAATCTTCTTAACTTGTAGTTGTATATAGAGCGCGCAATATGTTGTCCACGTGTTCGCTAGGCCGCGCTAACTCTAACTCTAGCTCACCAAAAGATGCAGCTCGAGTAGACGCAGTGGCGTATCTAGCATGGAGCTCAGGGTGCTGGAGCACCCCCCTCAGCTCTGGCACCTCAGTAGCTCAGTGACAAATACTGCCATGATAATCGATAACTGGCAGCTCCTACCAACAATAAACTTACTGGCCTCTAAAATTCGCTCCTTAAAGAGCGTTTTCTCATCGCCACTAGGCCTAAAACCGCCTTCTTTGTCAGCCATCTATCTTCAAGAACGCGTAAATGAGGGGCGTGGCCAACGTCTTGGGGGCGTGGCTAGAAATTTTGCGCGCGCGCTTCGCGCGCGATTGATCTAGCACCTGCCTCCTTCAAATCCTGGATACGCCACTGAGACGGATAGAAAACAAGCAAAGGTAAAGCATCAGTACACAAGAATAGTTTCTACAACAACAAGGTTATGATCTAAATTCTGTAATCGGCTACGAACGTCGAACGCGGGTCCAAGCTAGCTATACTTAGTTGCCCAGACAATTCTGTGGCGCCAAAGCTCCCGACATACTGCACATGCAATAATTGTTTGTGTAGTTAACCACAGCCTCAGGTAGCTGAGGTATACATATAACCTCGCCCCCAGCCTCCCCGACGCACGCGAGAGAAAAAAAAACGGGGGAGGCTGGGTCGGCTAGTATACACATTATCGAAATCGGACATCCTAATTAGATTATTGGCGCGTGGTTATGACGCAATCACGCGCGTGTATCATGAATGTATAATGATATACGCGGTATGGATGGGGGGGGGGGGGGCTGGGGGCTGGGGCCGGGGTTGGGGATGGGTTGCCAATGGTTAGCAGGGTTAGTCTCCAGGGTTTGTCTATGAAAGGGGGAAAATAATGATTGGCAGGAGCAACAACAGCGGTGGTGTAGTGGTTGGGGTTCTTGTGTGTGGAAAAGACTGTAGCGGGTTCGAATCTCGCTTTATGCTTATTTTTTTTCTTTTCACTTGTTGAAATTTTCTAAGTTCTCGTAGGATGTCTGTACATAACGGGATCCACATATTATACATACATAGCTACATACCGTACATACTCATTTGCACGTTGCTAGGTGACCGAAGATCAACGCCCACACTGCTAACTTCTAATTATCCGACTGGCATATCCGGTGTGAACAAAATAATCTTTAGTACTAACGATTATTACCAGTTTCATCTCTCTATAAAGGGTCAGTTGCATGCAATCTGGAAAGTATTAACTTCAAAATTCTCTAGTAGCCACTCATCCTCACAAGGCTGTCACGAGATGCATGAACACACACACACACACACACACACACACACACATCGCTTTATAGTGTTGTCTACCATCATAGCATTACGATAATAGGAGAATTGGAATGGGAAGAGCTAGCTGAGAACTACAGCTCTCGTGGAAAGGAATAAAATTTGCATATTCAGTTTGAAAACCGGGTATTGAAGTGTGCTGACCATTATGTTGTTGTTATATTGGTCGCTGAATCTTCTATGGAAGTTAATAACTGTACTATAGGCAGCTAGTTATAATTGCATAAGGTGATGCTAATAATGGTGGCCATAGAGGATCGAGACTGCACATGCACTTATAACATGCATTTATGACTGAGAGCTCAGGTAGTGTTCGTAAGTGACAGGCTACAAACTGTATGCATACATGGTGTTACTGATGTCCCTTATGGGCTTAATCTGTACAACCATTACAGGCAGTAGTATTACAGGTAATGTCATTATTGTGATGGCTAACTACTATATATTCTTCCAGTACTCAATGTTAATAACTTATTGACATGTTGCATTAGAACTATAGTGGGCATGACATGTGTTCACTGCAAACACATGTTCTTGTAACCATCCATAACTAACACTACCGGTTACACTATACAATACTGTTAGTAATGGTAACAGGTGGCTGATAATAATTTTCACAAGTTAATTACTATAGTTTGGCTGGCCATTCATGGTTTCTGTACTCAGCCGATTTGTTATAGCCCTTTCCCCGGGCCTATGCATGATGCCAGCTAGGCTCTGGCTGGCCCTCGGTATTTCAAAGTCCAGGTGCATATGTTATAAATTGAGGCCGTCTGCATGCCATGGAGATCAGGCTACTCTGTAGCAATGTAGGCTAATAATATTGGAAGAGCTATAGTCTACATGTAAGAGATTATGAAACCTTAATTAGACCATGCAGTGTTTCAGTTAGCCATTCATGGTTTGTAAAAAAAAAAATTTTTTGTCAATCCAATGTATTAACTATTCTCTTACGTGCATTTAACACTGGAATACTAACCAGGGCCTGTTGCCCTTCAGGGGTGTTCCTACTGACCACACACTTAATTGCTAGCAATTATTAGTGGTGAACCTCAAGTGGATGCAATCTAAACACACATGACCACCAACAGCCATTAACACCAAGGGCTTATTGACCCCAAGTCTTTCAGCCCTTGCCAATACCAGGAGTACATTATTAGGAGTGTGCAACGCACACATGAGTAGTGCAAACATCTCTTTCCAGATTTGACATCACAGAATATCATTAATATGCAACCACTAAAACCATGAAGCCATGAAGTTTATGTCTGCACTGTCCTATCAGTAACTAGCTGCAGCTGCAGCTATACAGAATGTAACTCAGTGGTTGCAACTTAAGAGTACCTTCAGGCCCATGTACAAGGGTGGTTGCAGGGGCGTAGCTAGCCCATGAACATTGGTGTGGCTGAAGTGGGGGTTGATGCTTAATTTTGTATACAGCCAAGATTTGGGAGCTGATATTTTAATAGCATTATTTACACAAACTCAAAATATCTAATAATCTTGTGAAGATTGGTGTGGCGAGAGCCACACTCTGCCATACCCTGGCTACGCCACTGGTGGTTGTGATGTCAAATCTGGAAAGAGATGTTTGCACTACTATTGTGTGCGTTGCACACTCCTAGTAATGTACTCCTGCTAATACCCAATGTCATGCATGCATAGCAACTTAATGTTCGATACTACTCCTCAGACCCGTTATACTCTAGTTTCAGCTTTTCATGCAGTACCTATAATATGGTTGCTAATGTTGATAGAGACTCAGCTCTCAGTAATGGCCATGTTGAGGCTGTTCATACTGTATGTAGATGATCAATCTCTGGCTGTATCCTTAGCTTGCAATTGATGAAGTATAGGTAATTTTTATACATGCAATGACGGAACTGTGTTTCGATTCTCTAAATTGCATGGATAGATTATGAATGCTCTGGATAACTGGATTATGTAGTGCCATGCATTTTACAGCAGCACAATTATACATCATTGGCATAGACATAACAATGTAATAATATGCGATATTTAGGTTGTACAGGTATGGAAAAAAATAATCAATTGTCAAAGCTACAGTTAATGGACTGTTCTTGGAGATTCATTGCTTCTTGACTCAATTGGACCGAAGCTAGGCCGGCCTAGGCTGCTGGTTTAAAAGGTTTGATTACAGTGGACACCTCTTCCTTTGCAGCTGGTACTATCAGATCCACCACTGCAGTGATGAAGGTATACAATGTAAAATTCTTACTATTATTTTGTGATTATTCCTCACGGTTTGAACATCTCTCAATTCCATCGGTAAGCAAAACACAGAACGTGGTACGTCCAGCTGTATAATGAACCTCACTATATTATATTAACCATAATATATATTTAGTTTACTTACTAGTACTAGCAGTGGAACAGGTTTTATGATATTTCACATCTGTATAGAAGCACAATGCCCCAGATGTGTCCAGGCATTCATCTGCATACACTTCAGGGTGCAGAGAAATAAACCTTTTAATGAATGGATTGTTTTCTCCAATCATCTTGCAACTGGAAGCACTAGAACTACAAGCAGGAACGCTGACATTTTGAGTGCATATGCGATCTGAAGTATGAGAAATTAAAGCAGCATCATCGAAACTGATGGTCAGGATCATAGTAATCGTCATTACCTGCTTGTATACAAATTGTAGTACTCTTGCTGCGTGTTTGGATTTGGAATAGACAGGAGAGAGATTCTGTAAACGGTTTAATTGAATTAACTAGTTGAATCTAGATCTAATATACTGTATACTGTCATATCATGTGAGTCTAATCAATAAGTAAATAATATCATGACTATAAGAGGTATATACTCACGTTGCTCAGCTTCTGGCTGTTGTTGCTGAATGGCTTCAGCTGACAACTCACGTCCCATATTAACATTAAACTTTACAGGCCTTTGTTGACTTTGGGCATCTTGATAGTAGTAGCTCTCTGTAAAATTAATAGCTGTGTAGTAAGTCTTAGTGTCTATGATAATTATTATGATTATTTGGAGGCCAGAATGGAAACATGAAATGGAGTTATGGAATGCATCCATGGCCTACGGATAGCTAGTAGAATGTGATGATCATTAAACTTCAATCAAACTTGTTAGGCCTATTATATAACTTGATTACTACAACCACGAGTATGATGTATAAGGGAGAGTATCATACTTGTATATACATTGTCATAATAGCACAACTCTGTGAAAATTATCATAATAATTATAGTGATACATTTTACTATACCCACATAATATACGTAGCTAAGGGCTATAAAAGTGGAAAACAAGGTGCTATAATGAGGTCTGAGGACTCCAAACTGATGGTAGATGTGGTTGGGATGGTTGGAGACCATGTGTATTAGGAAACATTCCTCCAATATATGTATACCTATACTTGAGCATAATAATATTATTATTATTATGTGGGATGCTCTCCTCTCTCTCTTTATTATTATATTACATGATATTATTATTATACTCTTCCTACAACTCACGCTCCATAACACTTGGTTCTGGCACAAGCTGCTCATTCTGGATATCTTCATAGTAGTAGCCCTCTGCAAATAGAATGTGATTATGATGATGAAATGTGTGAAGATAATTATAATATCCATGATCCTGTACCTAGCTACTATAATTGGAGAACTAAAATCACAATCACATCATGTATACCAAACAACAAAGAACCCTCAAAATTAAGTGATCGTAACAATAATATATTATTACAGTCATATTATTTAATTTTGATAGCTCACGCTCTATAGCTCCTGCATCTGGCCGTTGCATTAGTTGCTTAATCCGGGCATCCCGCACCTGAGAGTAGTATCCTTCTGTAATATTATATTAATAAAACTTTAATCATACTTATGAAGATCATCATCGATATCCCTAGCCTCACTGGCAGGCTTTTATTATTGCTATAATATTGGGGTTTTGTAGACAAATTTGTAGAATTGGTTAACCACTTAATAGCAGTCTTAGTCTGTTACTGATTATTATTGTGAATGGAATAGTGGATGTATGCATGTGCGGCCTACCGAACACAGTAGTGTACGGTGTGGTTTTTCACTAAAAGCTACGAACATAAAAGAGTCATACAGTGATAGTAGAGTATATACATGCGCTGATCCAGAAATTTTGCATGAAAGATGGCTAATGGGGTGGCTATCACACCTGTAGCAACTATACTGGGTGGCTGATTGATAATACTACGTTGCATAGAAGAAACAATTATAGCCCCATCCCCCACCCCCCCCCCCCCCCCCCCCGGCCCCCTGATCAGCTCCTGGAGCTGATGTACACATGCATTAATACTAGAAGGTGTAAATTAATTTTTTATCTCATGCTGCTGGATACTATAGTGGTTGATTAGCACCTTGTCTATGATACTAATGATTATCATCATAATAATTATTATTGTTATTAATTTTGTAATTACCACGTGCATGCCTATTGTATACTAATACAAGAGATGCATGGCTAATGTCATTGTTAACTTAAGCCTATACAAAATACAGATCGGCCCATGGCACAAGCAGATGATCCCTCTGCAATTATTAAGATATTCGGTAACCAATAACTATAATTATATAACTATATAGCTATAATATTATAGAATTCGTAAAATCTCACATACGTTGCATAACATCAGACTCTGGCCTTTGCATCCTAGCATCTTGATAGTAGTAGCTCTCTGTAAATAGGGTTTTATTATTACTGCATGGATTATCAAAATTCACTACCGATTTTGGATTATTATCAAGTATGAGCATACAATTGCAAGATACTCACGCTGCCTAGTGTTTTGCTGAAAATGAGCTTCACAGAACATCAACATAGCTGTTATGATGAGAAAAACTCCCTGGCAGCATCTGCTGGCAGCCATTTCAATTACAATACACAACGTTTGGAGTCACTGATCAAATTAGCTAGCTATAGCACTGAATCAGACAGGATCAATCCATGCACTGGCTAGCTGAAGCACAATTCAAGCCAAGTGTTGTGTGCTAGTGTACACCGGAACCATCTATAATACAGGATGTAAGTATTATGTACTGCACTGAATGTGTGTAGATAGTATTTCCAAGCATGAAGTTTATCGGTTGTGCTGGTGCAGGCAACTACATGTCATGCGATCATGTATTCTTTCACTATTTGCCGAGAGTATAATAATATACTCTTGCTATTACTTATACTACAGCTGGTCCAATAATGTACCTTAATTGCTGCATGTTAATTATTAGTGATTACGGTATTAATACATCAGCATCACTCACACGTGATTTGTAATGTATGGTGACATGTGCAATGTCATGTGGATGAGAATGGTGGTGTGTTAATGTGTGCTGAATTTTTGTCATGACCTGCATGTGCCATCACTGATGTCCCATTAGTGTACAATAATGTTATTATAGCTATAGGTAGTGTCAGTAATGGCAGGTCTATTAGCTGCATGTATGTCTATAATACATGACATTTTGTGAGTGCTGAAAGCCCTAATCTACTTGGAAATCGCATCATTTAGAATGGACTTCACTCAAAACTGGAATGGATGGATTGCCATGGAGTGGATTGTGCCCAGTTTGTTCCATTGATCTTCAAGGAACTCGACTTGTACTTGACTAATGCCACGCATACTATAAAAACCCTTCAACTGACAATCTTACCATCATTGGACATTGGGCATTCACCAGTGGAACAGCTACCTCATCAGATTCTGACTCAATCAGCAATTGGAAGTAGTTTATCATCTCTGTGCTCAGTCCATTGCAAGTGTGACAATAGCCATGGCCAGATACTACCACGGAGTTACTCTCATTGTGACAGCTATGCTACTGGTACTCTGTAATGGTGAGCATGTATGCTTACACTGAGAAGAACCAGATTCTCCTAATCAGCACTAGCTAATTTTGATAACTATAGTCCTATTGCAATGTATTAGAAAATTAAGAGCACCAGCATGCATTATTATACCATAATTATACTGTCTAATGTTCGTGAGTCAGTATTTTAATTCCACTCTCAGGAAATGTTCAAGATGTCAATAAGCAGCAGCTAAGTGCTGGGAAACGTGAGTTAATACAAAAAGTGCCAATGATTCGTGAGTTTATTTGCATGGTAATTCCACTCTTAGAGACTTATTATGCCAATGAGCAGAGTTATTATGCCAATCAACAGCGCCCAGGTGCTAGGAAGCGTAAGTTAATACAAAAAGTGCCAATGATTCGTGAGTTTATCTGCATGGTATAATTCCAAAATTAGAGAGTTATTATGCCGACGAGCAGAGTTATTATGCCAATCAACAGCACCCAGGTGCTAGGAAGCGTAAGTTAATACAAAAAATGCCAATGATTCATGAGTTTATCTGCATGGTATAATTCCACAATTAGAGAGTTATTATGCCGATGAGCAGAGTTATTATGCCAATCAACAGCACCCAGGTGCTAGGAAGCGTAAGTAACTGTTAATACAAAAAATGCCAATGATTGGTGAGTTTATCTGCATGGTATAATTCCACAATTATAGAGAGTTATTATGCCGACGAGCAGAGTTATTATGCCAATCAACAGCACCCAGGTGCTAGGAAGCGTAAGTTAATACAAAAAATGCCAATGATTTGTGAGTTTATCTGCATGGCAATTCCACTCTCAGAGAGTTATTATGCTGACGAGCAGAGTTATTATGCCAATCAACAGCACCCAGGTGCTAGGAAGCGTAAGTTAATACAAAAAATGCCAATGATTCATGAGTTTATCTGCATGGTAATTCCACTCTCAGAGAGTTATTATGCCGGTGAGCAGAGTTATTATGCCAATCAACAGCACCCAGGTGCCAGGAAGCGTAAGTTAATACAAAAAGTGCCAATGCATGATTCGTAAGTTTATCTGCATGGTATAATTCCACTCTCAGAGAGTTATTATGCCGACGGGCAGAGTTATTATGCCAATCAACAGCTCCCAGGTGCTAGGAAGCGTAAGTTAATACAAAAAGTGCCAATGATTCGTGACTTTATCTGCATGGTAATTCCACTCTCAGAGAGTTATTATGCCGGTGAGCAGAGTTATTATGCCAATCAACAGCGCCCAGGTGCTAGGAAGCGTAAGTTAATACAAAAGGTGCCAATGATTCGTGACTTTATCTGCATGGTAATTCCACTCTCAGAGAGTTATTATGCCGGTGAGCAGAGTTATTATGCCAATCAACAGCGCCCAGGTGCTAGGAAGCGTAAGTTAATACAAAAAG
The DNA here is from genome assembly GCA_963930775.1 of Cliona cf. orientalis. Classification (NCBI taxonomy): domain Eukaryota; kingdom Metazoa; phylum Porifera; class Demospongiae; order Clionaida; family Clionaidae; genus Cliona; species Cliona cf. orientalis. The sequence continues at coordinate 2,594,314 of OZ005704.1, forward strand.
TGCCAATGATTCGTGAGTTTATCTGCATGATAATTCCACTCTCAGAGAGTTATTATGCCAATGAACAGCAGGGTTCCCCAGGTGCTAGGAAGCGTAAGTTAATACAAAAGTGCCAATGATTCGTGACTTTATCTGCATGGTAATTCCACTCTCAGAGAGTTATTATGCCGATGAGCAGAGTTATTATGCCAATGAACAGCTGAGTTCCCCAGTTGCTAGGAAGCGTGAGTTACTTAAATTATGATTCGTTAATTCATCTGACAATATTAAATTCCACTCTCAGAGAGTTATTATGCCAATGAAAAGGCTAAAGCGTCTAACTAGGCTCCCATGCAACCAATTGTGAAGCAATAAATTCCAAGAATGACTGATAAAACTCTGGACTATAACATTATGTAGCTGCTTTAATTTTCTTGCTTATACAAAATATCTTGCAATTATTGTGATAATCATTAGTGCTGCATCATCATTATAACATTGTTAATCATGCGTCTTATCTATGGTCTGCATGCCTGTGCTTGCATGTCCATCCATCAGTGATGAAAGGTCAGTAGAAACAATTTAGAGACATATAATTAATTTAAAAGCTCTGTTGAGTCTGTTACAGTATACCTCTGTCCATTGAACCTAAGAAGCTAGAGCCAGCTATAGGCATGCATCCCCATCAACAGCAGCTAAGGCACCAGCTAGCTATAATAATATTACACTGTAAAAACGGACTGGTGATCGTCACCAAATTAAATGGTGAACATCACTAATTTTTGTTTCACCACCAAGTGGTGAAGTCAATATGTAGTGAACATCACTACTAATTGAAGCAGTTCACTACTATTACTGGTGGTGACATCCTGTTACTGGTGAACCTCACTACTTTAATATCAATGACATCATAATCACGCATGCGCATATTAATTAGCATGTGGCAGCTGCACTTTAAGTTTGAAAATGGAGAGTTTCTAGCTGTCTTCTATAGTGGGAAATACGAGACAAAACTTTGAAATCACTAAAATAAGTACAAAGGTAAGCTATTTTTCTTATTTTGGAGGTAAATTAACCAGAAAATATTGATTTTGGAAGGCTGTAGATAGCTAGCTAGCTAGCTCCTGTACTAACTATCATAATTATGCACTATAAGCCCTTGGTATTATATATTGAGCTATGCATGCTAGCTATTATTTTGCCTGAAAAGATTTCTAAACTAAATCATCCCAAGCATAAAGCTATTTAAAATTTAAAGGCTAGCAAGGTAGTAGCCAGGCTATTAGGGGTACAATTTTAAGCTTAATTACATTGCAGGTGTCAACTGAGATAGCTCTAAGTTTGCCATTTGGACCATGACACTTCTTAGGAACTCTATCTGTCAGCTACCTACACCGGTGATATGGCAATGTATAAAGTCTCACCAAGGTGAGAATTTAATACTTACTGCATGCATGGAGCATGTCTCTTAAATTTGGAGGTCCGCACAACTTTATATGCAGCTACATCTGAAGTTAGGCTGCCAAATTTCAAATTGGAATATCAGCTGACAAGTCTCTTATCTCTCTCAGGCTTTTTCCCTCCCTCCCCATCTCTCCCACCCTTTGTACAATAATATTTATCCTTTCCTCCACACACAATTTTCATGATCTCTGCAGGTCGAAATTAAGTCCGCACCAAGTTTCAAGCTGGAATGCAGATAGTAAGCCCCCCCTCCCTCCCGCTCGGCCTGTCTCTCTCCGTCTCTCCCTCTCTCTCTCTCTCTCTCTCTCTCTCTCTCTCTCTCTCTCTCTCTCTCTCTCTCTCTCTCTCTCTCTCTCTCTCTCTCTCTCTCTCTCTCTCTCTCTCTCTCTCTCTCTCTCTCTCTCTCTCTCTCTCTCTCTCCCCCTTTCAATTTGTCATCACTCTTTCTATGTTTCTCCTAAAGCCCATGATGTTAGCAATAATTTCAGTTCTAAGTGTGCACGTGATATTAAGTGGGATACCCAACCTAACACCACTGAAACAGTTCAGGGATGCACTAGCTTATTTAAGTAATTCCTTATTTTAATTTTTCATGTATAGACTGTTGTACATACGACATATTTAGATTCTGGTATCTTCTGTGTGAAAAGCTTCACAAATAATTGGTATTATTTTTATAGGTGTAAAGAGTTCTTGCACAGGAGACTTAGCATTTTCAGAGCCGAACTCAAGATGTAATTGAACACTGCCACACACTACCTTCAATTGTGTTGATGCTAGGGACGATATTTTGTTTTGTAATAGTTGTACACATTATACTGTATACGTATGTACTCATATCCAGCAAAATTTGAGGTGATCTTCACTAAAGTAATAATATGCTGTGTATGTAGTGATCATCACTACCCTTCACCTCTCAATATTCGGTGACTATTGTGGCAAGGATTTCACTACCTTTTTTAGGTGACGTTCACCATCTAGTTTTTACAGTGTATACAGGTACAAATTTGAATACTACTTCTTAGATAGCATGTATAAAGATAATGGACACTTATGCTGAGAAACTATTCTAAGCAGCTTGATTCAAAGAGGAAATTGTCCTGAGTCATTATTATAGAGGTAGCTATCCCCCTTATGGAAAACAACAGAATTCCTGGCTGCATTGACAACAGAATCCGCTAAGCTTTTCATGTCTTTTAACATTAATATGTACTCTACTCTGGTATGCATGAGTGTGAATAACAAGCTTGAAAATAATATAGGAAAAGATCAACTTGTGAGTGTGTTGACAATCTTTATTAAGTGCTTGAATGCAGTATATGTGACCCTCCACGAGCATAATGCGCTGGATATCAATCTGAGCCTAGATATAGGCCAAAATAGTTGCCCAAGGTGATAATTATAGTTTTTCACTTTTTGGTATAGATCGATAGAGGAATCATTCCTCTACACAAAAATCTGCTTCGTAGCTTCTAGAATGCTATACTTACCGAGTTATGGCTCGAAGAAGTCGGCCGTGTAGCTAACATTGATCGTCCATGATACGGAGCCGTTGCCATAGTTGCAGCTAGGCAAGCACGGCAGCTGCACAGAAAACACTCTCCAGTCACTTCTTTCTTCGATTTTGTATACTAACTATCTATAGATACGCTTATCTTTTCGTTCTTTTCCATCGAAACGGGTGCTTCTTCATATAAGCTTCCGTGTGATGATGTAATCTCTAATATACTAGTATATTATAATGTATACATTCTACATAATATATACAATGCCATCAATGACTATAGTGTCCCAAGTGACTGCAATGTCTCTAGTGACAATAGTGTCCACAGTGTCTCCAGTGACAGCAGTGTATCTAGTGACAGCAGTGTCTCCAGTGACAACAGTGTCTCCAGTGACAGCAGTGTCTCTAGTGTCTCTAGTGACAGCAGTGTCCCCGGTGACAGCAGTGTCTCCAGTGACAGCAGTGTCTCCCAGTGTCTCCAGTGACAGCAGTGTCTCCAGTGTTTCTAGTGACAGCAGTGTCTCCCAGTGTCTCCAGTGACAACAGTGTCTCTAGTGACAGCAGTGTCCCCAGTGACAGCAGTGTCTCCAGTGACAGCAGTGTCCCCAGTGTCTCCCGGTGTCTCCAGTGACAGCAGTGTCTCTAGTGTCTCTAGTGACAGCAGTGTCCCCGGTGACGGCAGTGTCTCCAGTGACAGCAGTGTCTCTAGTGACAGCAGTGTCTCCCAGTGTCTCCCAGTGTCTCCAGTGACAGCAGTGTCTCCAGTGACAGCAATGTCTCTAGTGACAGCAGTGTCTCCAGTGTTTCTAGTGACAGCAGTGTCCCTAGTGACAGCAGTGTCTCCCAGTGTCTCCAGTGACAACAGTGTCTCTAGTGACAGCAGTGTCCCCAGTGACAGCAGTGTCTCCAGTGACAGTAGTGTCCCCAGTGTCTCCCGGTGTCTCCAGTGACAGCAGTGTCTCCAGTGACAGCAGTGTCTCTAGTGACAGCAGTGTCCCCGGTGACGGCAGTGTCTCCAATGACAGCAGTGTCTCCAGTGACAGCAGCGTCTCCAGTGACAGCAGTGTCTCTAGTGACAGCAGTGTCTCCAGTGTTTCTAGTGACAGTAGTGTCCCTAGTGACAGCAGTGTCTCGCAGTGTCCCCAGTGACAGCAGTGTCTCCAGTGACAGCAGTGTCCCCAGTGTCTCCCAGTGTCTCCAGTGACAACAGTGTTTCCAGTGACAGCAGTGTCTCCAGTGACAGCAGTGTCTCTAGTGACAGCAGTGTCTCCCAGTGTCAGCAGTGTCTCCCAGTGTCTCCAGTGACAGCAGTGTCTCCTGTGACAGCAGTGTCTCCAGTGACAGCAGTGTCTCCAGTGTTTCTAGTGACAGCAGTGTCTCCCAGTGTCTCCAGTGACAACAGTGTCTCTAGTGACAGCAGTGTCCCCAGTGACAGCAGTGTCTCCAGTGACAGCAGTGTCCCCAGTGTCTCCCGGTGTCTCCAGTGACAGCAGAGTCTCTAGTGTCTCTAGTGACAGCAGTGTCCCCGGTGACGGCAGTGTCTCCAGTGACAGCAGTGTCTCTAGTGACAGCAGTGTCTCCCAGTGTCTCCAGTGACAGCAGTGTCTCAGTGTCCCCAGTGTCTCCAGTGACAACAGTGTTTACAGTGACAGCAGTGTCTCCAGTGATAGCAGTGTCGCCAGTGTCTCCAGTGACAGCAGTGTCCCCAGTGTCTCCCAGCGTCTCCAGTGACAGCAGTGTCTCTAGTGACAGCAGTGTCCCCAGTGACAGCAGTGTCTCCAGTGACAGCAGTGTCCCCAGTGTCTCCAGTGACAACAGTGTTTCCAGTGACAGCAGTGTCTCCAGTGATAGCAGTGTCGCCAGTGTCTCCAGTGACAGCAGTGTCTCCAGTGTCTCTAGTAACAGCAGTGTCTCCAGTGACAGCAGTGTCTCTAGTGTCTCCAGTGACTCCCCAGTGATAGCAGTGTTTCCAGTGACAGCAGTGTCCCCAGTGTCTCCCAGTGTCTCCAGTGACAGCAGTGTCTCTAGTGATAGCAGTGTCCCCAGTGGCAGCAGTGTCCTCAGAGACAGCAGTGTCTCCAGTGACAGCAGTGTCCCTAGTGTCTCCCAGCGTCTCCAGTGACAGCAGTGTCTCTAGTGACAGCAGTGTCCCCGATGACAGCAGTGTCCCCAGTGACAGCAGTGTCCCCAGTGACAGCAGTGTCTCCAGTGACAGCAGTGTCCCCAGTGTCTCCAGTGACAACAGTGTTTCCAGTGACAGCAGTGTCTCCAGTGATAGCAGTGTCGCCAGTGTCTCCAGTGACAGCAGTGTCCCCAGTGTCTCCCAGCGTCTCCAGTGACAAGTGTTTCCAGTGACAGCAGTGTCTCCAGTGACAGCAGTGTCTCCAGTGTTTCTAGTGACAGCAGTGTCCCCAGTGACAGCAGTGTCTCCAGTGACAGCAGTGTATCCCAGTGTCTCCATTGACAACAGTGTCTCCAGTGACAGCAGTGTCTCCAGTGTCTCTAGTAACAGCAGTGTCTCCAGTGACAGCAGTGTCTCCAGTGACTCCCCAGTGATAGCAGTGTTTCCAGTGACAGCAGTGTCCCCAGTGTCTCCCAGTGTCTCCAGTGACAGCAGTGTCTCTAGTGATAGCAGTGTCCCCAGTGACAGCAGTGTCCCCAGAGACAGCAGTGTCTCCAGTGACAGCAGTTTCCCGAGTGTCTCCCAGTGTCTCCAGTGACAACAGTGTTTTCAGTGATAGCAGTGTCCCCAGTGTCTCCAGTGACAACAGTGTCTCCAGTGACAGCAGTGTCTCTAGTGACAGCAGTGTCGCCAGTGATAGCAGTGTCTCCAGTGACAGCAGTGTCCCCAGTGTCTATAGTGTCTTCCAGTGTCTCCAGTGATTACAGTATCTCCAGTGACAGCAGTGTCTCTAGTGAAAGCAGTGTCTCCAATGTCTCTAGTGACAGCAGTGTCCCCAGTGACAGTAGTGTCTCCAGTGACAGCAGTGTCCCCAGTGTCTCCCAGCTAGTGTCTCCAGTGTTCCCAGTGACAGCAGTGTCTCCAGTGACAACAGCGTCCCTAGTGAGAGCAATGTCCTAAGTGTCTCCAGTGAAAGTATGGTAGAGACACTGGGGACACTGCTGTCACTGGAGACACTGCCATCAATGGAGACACTGGGGACACTGCTGTCACTGGAGACACTGCTGTCACTGGGGACACTGCTGTCACTGGAGACACTGCTGTCACTGGGGACACTGCCGTCACTGGGGACACTGCCGTCACTGAAGACACTGCCGTCACTGGGGACACTGCTGTCACTGGAGACACTGCTGTCACTGGGGACACTGCCATCACTGGAGACACTGTGGACACTGCTATCACTGGAGACACTGGAGACACTGGGGACACTGCTGTCACTGGAGACACTACTATCACTGGCGACACTGCTGTCACTAGAGACACTAGAGACACTGCTGTCACTGGAGACACTGTTGTCACTGGAGACACTGGGGACACTGCTATCACTGGCGACACTGCTGTCACAGGAAACACTGTTGTCACTGGAGACACTGGGGACACTGCTGTCACTGGAGACACTGCTGTCTCTGGAGACACTGCTGTCACTGGGGACACTGCTGTCACTGGAGACACTGCTGTCACTGGGGACACTGCCGTCACTGGGGACACTGGGGACACTGCTGTCACTGGAGACACTGCTGTCACTGGGGACACTGCTGTCACTGGAGACACTGCTGTCACTGGGGACACTGCCATCACTGGAGACACTGGACACTGCTATCACTGGAGACACTGGAGACACTGGGGACACTGCTGTCACTGGAGACACTACTATCACTGGCGACACTGCTGTCACTAGAGACACTAGAGACACTGCTGTCACTGGGGACACTGCCGTCACTGGAGACACTGCTGTCACTGGGGACACTGCCGTCACTGGGGACACTGGGGACACTGCTGTCACTGGAGACACTGCTGTCACTGGGGACACTGCTGTCACTGGAGACACTGCTGTCACTGGGGACACTGCCATCACTGGAGACACTGTGGACACTGCTATCACTGGAGACACTGGAGACACTGGGGACACTGCTGTCACTGGAGACACTACTATCACTGGCGACACTGCTGTCACTAGAGACACTAGAGACACTGCTGTCACTGGAGACACTGTTGTCACTGGAGACACTGGGGACACTGCTATCACTGGCGACACTGCTGTCACTGGAAACACTGTTGTCACTGGAGACACTGGGGACACTGCTGTCACTGGAGACACTGCTGTCTCTGGAGACACTGCTGTCACTGGGGACACTGCTGTCACTGGAGACACTGCTGTCACTGGGGACACTGCCGTCACAGGGGACACTGGGGACACTGCTGTCACTGGAGACACTGCTGTCACTGGGGACACTGCCGTCACTGGGGACACTGGGGACACTGCTGTCACTGGAGACACTGCTGTCACTGGGGACACTGCCGTCACTGGGGACACTGGGGACACTGCTGTCACTGGAGACACTGCTGTCACTGGGGACACTGCTGTCACTGGAGACACTGCTGTCACTGGGGACACTGCCATCACTGGAGACACTGCCATCACTGGAGACACTGTGGACACTGCTATCACTGGAGACACTGGAGACACTGGGGACACTGCTGTCACTGGAGACACTGCTATCACTGGCGACACTGCTGTCACTAGAGACACTAGAGACACTGCTGTCACTGGAGACACTGTTGTCACTGGAGACACTGGGGACACTGCTATCACTGGAGACACTGCTGTCACAGGAAACACTGTTGTCACTGGAGACACTGGGAGACACTGGGGACACTGCTGTCACTGGAGACACTGCTGTCTCTGGAGACACTGCTGTCACTGTGGACACTGCTGTCACTGGAGACACTGCTGTCACTGGGGACACTGCCGTCACTGGGGACACTGGGGACACTGCTGTCACTGGAGACACTGCTGTCACTGGGGACACTGCTGTCACTGGAGACACTGCTGTCACTGGGGACACTGCCATCACTGGAGACACTGTGGACACTGCTATCACTGGAGACACTGGAGACACTGGAGACACTGCTGTCACTGGAGACACTGCTATCACTGGTGACACTGCTGTCACTAGAGACACTAGACACACTGCTGTCACTGGAGACACTGTTGTCACTGGAGACACTGGGGACACTGCTATCACTGGAGACACTGCTGTCACTGGAAACACTGTTGTCACTGGAGACACTGGGAGACACTGGGGACACTGCTGTCACTGGAGACACTGCTGTCTCTGGAGACACTGCTGTCACTGGGGACACTGCTGTCACTGGAGACACTGCTGTCACTGGGAACACTGCCGTCACTGGGGACACTGGGGACACTGCTGTCACTGGAGACACTGCTGTCACTGGGGACACTGCTGTCACTGGAGACACTGCTATCACTGGGGACACTGCCATCACTGGAGACACTGGGGACACTGCTGTCACTGGAGACACTGGGGACACTGCTGTCACTGGGAACACTGCCATCACTGGAGACACTGGGGACACTGCTGTCACTGGAGACACTGCTGTCACTGGGGACACTGCCATCACTGGAGACACTGTGGACACTGCTGTCACTGGAGACACTGCAGTCACTGGAGACACTGCTGTCATTGGACACACTGCATGCACTGATTCACACATGAGAACACCGCTATGTATTATATATACACCCTGGCACTATATGCACTATATATTTAAGCATTACGTAATCACACGGAAGCTTATATGAAGAATCTCCCATCGAAACGCCGACTGCTGCTCTCTTTCCAACGTTTTGGCAGCCATCTGGCTCCTTGACTTAGTGGGCGGGGCCACGTATTTACCATAAACGGCGAATATACGGACTTCCGCGTGCAACGTACGTAGCACTGTTCATTGCAATTTTTTGCAATATTTTAGTACGGGCGATCCGGGTATATTTTTGCTCATATCTCCATGACTACACGGGCTAGAGACTTCAAATTTGCTGGAGCAATAGTTCAAAGGTTGTAGTTGGTAATGGTGGCCTTAACTCAAAAAATTTTTTCCGCGCATTATGCTTGGTTTCCTCGTGGAGGGTCACATATACGTATAATAGTACTCTTCATGACATTCACAAAAAATAGTGAATTAGTATTCAGTTTTGACACTAATTTTCCAGTTGCTCATACTGTCTATCGTATACCTGTTGTTTCATTTCAACAATTTTGGTTACCTTCTCCTGGTCATGATACTTGCTGAGTATTGTGGTTCTGCCCATTGCTTCAGCCATTGTACGCATGTAGTTACCCGTATTGCCGCAGCAAATTCCTAAATACTTGAGCCCGAGGTCAACACAAGTCTTGGTGAACTTGGCAATTTCCGTTTCACTAACGAAGAAAGCACTGAGCCCGTGCGGATAAACTGGATTGTTTTCGGAACAAACCTTATCCGTAAGATCGCGAAATGTCGGCTCTTCCTTGCTCGTCCTGTACGCAATCGGTAGAGCACAGACCTTTTCTGGTGGGACAACTTTGACTATTTCCTGGACTACCTCCATCATTGTGTCTGGTCCTCGGAAACAGTTTGTTCCCACCAGAGTGGCACCCTTCTCCAACAGCTGCTGACAAGCTTTGGTAATGGGAACACCATCGGGCGTGGCATAGACCCCGTCACTGTTTCGCCCAAGGACAGCAAACGTGATGACCGCTGGTAGATCGAACGAAGTGATCACCTCCAGTGCTATTTCGGCTTCGCGGTAGTGAGTGAACGTTTCTCCAATGACATAATCCACACCAGCTTCTTTGGCCCAGCGCACTTGTTCCTCGAACATTGCACGAATTTCGGTGATAGGATCGACGATCGATTTATCGTAGAAGATGTTGGTGTTGCTGATTCCACCGGCAAACAGAGTTCCAGTCTCATCGGCAACCTCACGGGCAATCTGGAGGGCAACACGGTTGTACTTCTCCACCTTATCTTCTTTCCCAATCAGCTTCAAGCCTTGACGGTGCGTTGCATACTGAAACAAATTTGGATAAAGAGTCAGTCTTAGTGTAGTGTCCTGGACAAGCGCCCACTCCCGTGCTAGTGCCCAGATGCTTTACACGTAATGGAAAGCACCCACACTTTCTGCATGTCATTGAGCGCTTGCATTGTGGGATATATTCCGCTGAATGTACCTACACAAAGCCAAAGGCACATTATAGTCGATAGTTGGCTTGATTGTGCATCAATCCTATATTCGCAAAACACCCAACAATAGAATACAAAATTTAGTGCTCAATGAAAGAACAATTATTGCTTTGTGCTGACTAGTATCAATCATAAATTGCCATGGAATTGCTACTGTGATTATCATTGCACATTGATTCCATCCAATAATTTTGTGTACATCTAATTTTGGTAAGAGCCCGTTAGTATAATAATACACAAAGTCCATAATATTAAGCAAACCAGACATGAGAGTGTAGGGATTATTAATCGCAGGTTATTCAGGAGGGAGAAAACAGACATGTTCCAGGAGAATTCTAGGGAGGGAAAATCAACCTCAGGAGGGTGGCTATGCTCCCCACTCTCTAACAAATCCCTGAATGTGCAACACCAGTTATTCTACAAATAACTAGGCATAGGCAAATTCATCTCCAGGGACAATCAAATGCTATGCACAGAGTGCTCTACACATACGCCACTAAGGGAGCACTTTCAAACTATTTTTGGAAAAATTAGCATCATTATGATATTAAAAGGGGGGGTTAAGGCCGTGAAATTTACTTACGGTACACTATAATAATGTAATACAGCAGTACTATAGTATGGCAAAATTAATGGGAAACTACCTATGCAGCATGGAGCAATTAAGGGCATAGAAGCATAAACATTTTGTAATTACAGTTACTCATGAAAGATCTGGAGCTATAATAATATTATACCATTAAGCAACATTTTTATGCACAGGTAAAATTTATGTGAATCAGTTCAAAAGCTAGGGCCTCAAAAAATTTATACAAGTTTTATTCATGCGACCACAACCAGCCTTGTCCCCAGGCCCTCAGAGGGAGGAAGGAGAAAGAAGGCCTGGTATCCACTGCATGCGCATGCGCTACATTTTTCGTATAATTTACCGTAAAAGTGTCCGTACACTAATTCCTACCATGTGCTAACAAGTGAAACAGTCCATATGTCTAAAGAATATGGAAGGAACTCCTGACCTTTTGTACTAGTGATCGCATTAAACGTGTGCCCACACTGTTTAGAGGCCTTTGTCGATCGATGGACGTCACTCGGGCTACCTCGAAATCTTGCTCGAAATTCGAACTGTCTAAGCCTGCCATTTCTAGGTATGTTGAGCACGATGCATTAAGGTCAAAGGGCAAGTATACTAGGCAGTATCTGTAATAATAACAGCGCATGCATGTGCATGCAGTGGATACCAGGCCTTCCTTCCCCTCCCCCCTCAGAAGGCCTGGGGACGAGGCTAGACCGCAACTTGACTCCCATAATTCGCATAAATAAAACTCGTGTACCGTGTTTATGCTAATAGAACGCATGATCTAATTACCGCAAGAAAATTCAATTCCAGGAATTGTTTGTATTCTATTAGAACGGAAGCGACTGTCTGTAATTATTTTCTATGAATCCAATTAGCGCAATAGTGCTAAGGTGAGGCTATTGCGCATGCTCAAACCGCGTGCTGCACGGTTAAACCACACCTGCTTAGTAATAAACCGTTCTGGAAGCCTCTATTTTATATCTTGCTCTGTCCCTCGGACTCGTTGCTAGCCAAATCGAAAGTGTCGTTCGTCGTTCACGAGGGTACTAAACTATACTCGGGACTGACCTTAGTTGGAACTGCACTAAGTCCAGCAGTCAGGGCCCCAGGCTGCGATCAGCACGATTCAGTGGCATCGCTAACCATGCAGCGCGGCTGTCACAAGGCCTTTCTCAGGCTACCCTCGTGATGATCGGGGGCAGGGGCACAGGTATGATACCATCGATAGCCACTATTCGTCGTCGCTCAAAGCTATGCTTATTGTTCTATTACAATGCAACATCTAATTAACGCAAGAAAATTCACTTCCTGGAATTGTTTTGACTGTAATTGTGCGCAAACCAGATTTGAAATTATTTTTTTTGCTTGCGTTCTATTAGAATAAACACGGTATATTCATGTTTTGTTTTATGATAATTATGAGTTACTAGCTAGCTAGTGGACACTCCAAATATCGCTGATGCAGACAATGGACCCAACAACAGCCTCAAGCCATGACCTATAGGGGCAATGATCCTAGTCTGCACGTTACGAATATGAAAGTTGCTAGAAAGTAATAAGCATTGAGGTTCTCATTTTTAAGATCAATGAAAAGAAGTAGCCACGAAGCCAGAGTACAGTATATGAATTATCATAGAGTCGGTAGACTCTATAAGTAGGGATGGCACGGATACTCCATATATAATACAAGTATAAAAACAATTGAATAAAATTGAAGAATGAAGTAGGGATGGCAGGATCAAAAAGTACACAAACAAGAGATATCGCAACTACTATACATCCCTACGCTTGCTTTTCTCGACTATTATGCACCTATTAATGGTCAACGTGTTTGTTGAGTGTGGTATATGGGAGACATTCAGGTAGTTCCCTAGTTGTCACGATGGTTTGATTCAATCACATTATTACTGGTTATTTTTGCATCCCTCAAAAAGCAAGCGTAGGGATGTATAGTAGTTGCGATATCTCTTGTTTGTGTACTTTTTGATCCTGCCATCCCTACTTCATTCTTCAATTTTATTCAATTGTTTTTATACTTGTTTCTGTTCTTTTTTAATACACTTAGTGTAATTTATCAATGCCATCTTACATGGTTTGCTCACAATTTTTGTCCAGTGTAATTAAGTGGAAGATGGGAGGTGCCGAAGTTTGCAAAAATTCGTAGCCACGCCCCTCATTGACTAGCGTTCATATGCCTTGTATTACATGATGAAGCAGGCTGACAAAGAAGGCTGCTTTAGGCGGCCCAAGTAGTGATGAGACTCTTCCGCTTAGGGAGAAAATAAAGTTCTAAGTTTTATTGTTGGCAGCAGCTACTACGCGGCTACCCGGCATAATTTTATGATCTGTACTCAGTTACCGCTCCTCGAGTCTTGCGATGGTATGATATCTATGATCGATCCAGCGGAGCACTAGTGCGTAGCTCGCCTATGCCTAGCGCCTTACCGCTCCTCGAGCCTTGCACCTTCATATTCATATCCATGATCGATCCAGCGTACCGCTGCATGCACTAGCAATAGCGCTAGCACTCGACCTCGCCTTAGGGACAGGCGCAGTCACATGACTTCACCATGGCAACCCATTCCGAGCATGCGCATTATATTTAAAAAAAATGGCGTATCAGACACACCCAATCATTAATGCGCCGTACACACCCACTATTACGTAACTGTTGAGATAATGCCAAACTAGCGTTTCACTGCACTGCGCGCTACAAAATAGAGTGGATTTATATGAAAACTAAGGTGAGAGGTCCAGACAGACTTGAGTTAGCCCTGGAAATGAGAAAGAAAGAAAGAAAGAAGAAAGAAAGATTGAGAAATGGCCATTTTTTTGAACATCTGGTTCTGGCATATACAATTGATTTGATGAATGATCTTGGTCTTGTTAGATAGATAATTTGCTGGAGATTCTGATTTTCACACTTATAAATTTCATAAAATTACCTATTTTGAGATATTTGGGTATTTGTAATGTATTATATGTATGGCATATCCGGGCCATCCCTACTTATAGAGTCTACCGACTCTATGATAATACATTACAAAAATCCAAATATCTCAAAACAGGTAACTTTGTGAAATTTCTAAGCATCAAAATCAGAATCTACAGCAAATTATCTATCTAACAAGACCAAGATCATCCATCAACTCAATTGTATATGCCAGAACCAGATGTTCAAAAAAAATAGCCATTTGTCAATCTTTCTTTCTTTCTTTCTTTCTTTCTTTCTTTCTTTCTGTTTTCCTGGGCTAACTCAAGACTACCTTGACCGCTCACCTTAGTTTGAGTATAAATCCACTCCATTTTGGAGCGCGCATGTCTGTGGCACGCTGGTTTTGTGTTATCAGGATAGCGATTTAATTGTGGGTGTGTACAGCGCGCGTTTTGCGAGTGGGTGTGTCCAATTAGCCATTTTGTCATATAATGCGCATGCTCATTTGGTGTTGCCATGGTGAAGTCATGTGACCGATGTAAGTGGCGCGTGAGCCGGCGCAGCTAGCCTAGCCAGGATTAGTCTCGTTCCCAGATCCCGCCCCAACTAAGAAGGGGAAAGGGTCTGGGGACTGGCGAGCGTTTGCTGGGTTTGGCCGGCTTTGGGTGCGTGCGCCGACACCGCCAGCGCTCAAATAAACCTCGAATCTGATTGGTTAGTAGGCTCTACTGTTACATTCCTGCGGGCAGCGAGTCATATGACCGTGCCAAAGCTGTGATCTGATTGGTTTACCTGAAAACAAAACTGCTGATGATGCACAACCAAGAAAACGTTCGCCAGTCCCCAGACCCTTTCCCCTTCTTTTTGGGGCGGGGTCTGGGGACGAGACTAAGCCAGGATCGATCTAGGACCTGCTTGCCCAGAGGAGGTTCGACAGGGTCAAAAGGTCAGCAATAACCCTCCGTTAACGAGCATTCCTGTACTTTGACCCCGAATTTAGACAGTCCTGATTTATCATGGTGACAGGCGCTGCTTTCTCCAAGGCGGATGATAGACATTTTAGAAATAATCGGCGGCTTTTCTATGCCATCATTCTCGCTACAGCAGCTTGCCTTGCTGTTCAAGGTCACAAAGATCAGCCATATGGTAGCCTAGAAAATCGTTCACGAAGGGTACAGGGCTCGAACTAGTATTAGACACGACGAAAAATATGATAGAGATACTTTCGTAGCAGGATAGCTGGGGTACAGCGGAGAAATTAATACTCCCATACAAACATATGGGAGCACGTGATTAGCTAATTGTGACCTTTTGACCCTGTCGAACTTCCTCTGCTGCTCGCCGATAGAGCACGAGCGCTCAGCTGATCAGCTCAGTGAACTGTCGATCATAGTGGCTACTTACCAACAGTAAGCTTACTGGCCTATAAAATATGCTCCTGAAACGGAATGTTTTCGTCGCTACTTGGTTCTAAACAGCCTTCTTTCAAGTTCGCCGGTCGAGTCAGCCAGCTTCAGGATCGAGATAATGAGGGGCGTGGCTTCATTCGCAGCTCAGCTAGTTACCTGAGCAGTCTCGAGAACCCCACTGATGCACGTTCAATAGTGTGTGATGCAAAAGAAGACGTCCTAGTAAGCTATCAAAGACTGCCTGGCATTTGCACTTACAGGAGTGTTCAAGTTTGAATTCACGATGTGTTGGGGGTACCATAGCTGCCTGACTCAAAGCATAGAATATATAATCTATGCTCAAAGGTAAGATCACACAAACATGGTGTACTTGCTTCCCTATAATAATATTGTATTTATTGCTGGAGCACAGTTGGATGTAGCTATATAGGTCCAGAAAATTTTTTTGAAGTAGCTAGTTCCATGCATTAAATTTTTAATATTAAACAATGAATAGGCAAACCGGTCGCCATGGTATATGTATAGTCTTATGCCCAGCCTCTATCCCCATGAGATTAGTCAGCTAGGTGGCATTGATGAAAATTAATAACTACCAGGCCCTGAAGGCACTAAAAAAAGAACAGTAACAAGTATAATGAATAAAATTGAAGGATGAAGTAGGGATGGCAGTGCCAAAAAGTACACAAACAAGATTCGTAGGGATAATGTATCACACATCCACTATACATCCCTACGCTTGCTTTTTGAGTAGCCGTGCACACACTGGCATAATATTATATATGGGGCACATGCATATAATAGTTATCTGTCAGTGAGCGAGCAATATGAGCCCTGCAAGGGCTCATATTGCTCACTCACTGACAGATAACTATTTTGTTGTATCTAGCACTGTTGGTAATGTAGGATTATGTAATCCTGCACACCTAATTGGATTGTGGCTAGAGTGTATGGCGTGTACTCTGGGTGACTGCTCAACAACCAGTTTTATAAAACTCTTGAACACTACTCTACTGTACTTGGTTGCTTAGTAACTTACAACAAGCAGGAATGGAAAATCAATACTGTATACCCAGGGATCAATATCAATAGTAGTGACACTTTTAAATTACATGCTGAATCAGATGTATATGAGAAAAGCAAGCGTATGGATGTATAGTGGATGTGATACATTATCCCTACGAATCTTGTTTGTGTACTTTTTGGCACTGCCATCCCTACTTCATCCTTCAATTTTATTCAATTGTTTTTTATACTTTAAAATTATCAACGATATAATAATGTCGGTTAGAACACACATATATTGGTCTGGATTACTACTCTGCAGTTTCAGGGCCATGCATCTGCGTGACCACTCTCAGGGCTGCTGAGTAAACCAACTCTCAGTTATGTGGTCTATAACAATTATTACCTAATTTGGCAACCCAACAATAGGCTCAGGTGACTACATAGACAGATGTATACCCTGCCGACATCAGAGGGGTTATTAAACTTAGAGGGTACCAGTGCATGGTTAGAACTATAGTTTCTAAAGAGTACCTAGAGAATAGTACTAAACGTCTGACCTCTTAATGTCACAAGAAGAAGATGTACTACTAGGTTGCAGACTGTGCATACGTGAAAGCTAAGCGAGGGAGTATGTTCCTGCACTTTAGTGTATTAAATATCAGTGATGGATCCGAGTGATGTACAATCTTATCTATCAATCCTGAGTAATGTTGGGAAGCTCAAAGGGTGCTCCTACACGCACACAGCAGTATATATGAAGAAGAGCGTAGCAATTTAAGCTATATGCATGCTGCATGCGGGAGCTTGGAAGGTCTGTTTCAGTATGGGAAATTAAGTAGTACTATAGAGATGCAGTGATTACTTTTTTAGTCATATCTAAAATCTGGGTTTGACCATACCTGATAAGCTTCTGTAACATCAGATCCAGCACGAACAAACTCGTAGTGGAGGCTACGCAGCACTTCGGGGTGGTCGATTAGAAACTCTGGCACCCAGACACCGGTGGCCACATAGCCCCTTCGACAGAGGGCCAACAGGTAGCCCTCAGCACACAACACGTGCTCTCCAGCTTCAAGCCTCTCCTTCAGGCCTCTTCGGGCTGCAAAATGTACCAGCACAGACAGGGGAGGAGAGTAATAAATTAATTCTGATCAGAGGTCCTGCTTTATATAATATTATTTTATATCTAGCCTATCAATTCAGATCATCTATAAACCATCAAATCAGGAGCCTCCTGACGTAAAATACGAGCATCTACTTACCTATCTTAGCTCGCTTTGCTGGAGTGATGTCGTCAGCCATTATTAAAATATCTGACAACGTGTATAATTAACTGTAACCGTACTGAGCATGCGCAGATACGGTAGGGGTCAAGGTTCATAAAAATTAATGAACAACTATTGTTTATGTAATACAACAGAAATTGTGTGACAATCATTATACTAATCGTGATAGTGTTCAGGGATATAATTACAGCATCCATCGTCATCTGCCGGACTACAAGAAATGTAATATAAATAGACCAGCTAATCATGATTTCTGGGCATATTAAATTAGCAATAGCTCACTGCAATGTTCCTGACAGTAGTAGCATAGCTACGATAGCCAGCTCTCTCAAACACTTTAATCAGACTTCGATAGGTAGCACTGCTACCATTCGCTTGCTTCCATTTCCTTAATGCTTCTCTCCTATACATGCATGGCAAAGAAATAAAAGTGATTCATCTGGTGAGGATAAAGTTCTAGTGGTGGTACATGATATTATTATAACACAGAAGGAATTGCCAGTACTACTACTTATACCATGGGTGTAGTAATGTATCCTTATCCCAAGGCCCAGTGTTTCAATTAGTTATTAGCTAGCTATATTCATATATATACACAAGGGTCTGAGTTAGCCGATGTAATAAGCTTTACTTTTGTGACCAGTCAGGTCCCTGAAGATGAACTTAGGATACTCATTGTGTATTTAATATTTTCATACTTTTGTAAATCTAGTCTTGTGGGATATGCCATCTTAATTTCTTCAATTTCCGGGAGTGATAGATGGAGATGCTCGGCAATCGTAAAGGGGGAGTTTGTGGAGATGTTCAAACTCCTCTGGACAAACCAAGGAGGTGAAGGTGACGCTAATAAGCAGGCGAAACGATCCCACAGCAATAAAAAGGTCCAAGACATCAATGTCTGGCTGCAATGGTACGCACTGTATGTTGGTGTCAAGGCGTTGAAAGCACCAAACTTGATCCCAGAACTAATGGCGTACCAGATAAGCATACTAAGAGCCAGCCAAGAGTATGAGGGGACGGTGTGGGCAACTTATGATGCAGCCAGGTGGCTACTACGGGACACACAGAGTGGTCCAAGATCAATCCGTCACTGTATGGACTATGTTTCATGGGGAAAGCCAAGATAGTGCCCTGTTGCGAGATGTGCATGAGTGCTGCCCACAAAACGGAGGACTGCTCGCTAGCAGGGGACGAGGATCCGGACATGGCAAAGAGAATGAAGGTGGTAGAGTCAGCAGTGGTAGCATTCTCCTCGAGTAATGGAAATAATAAAGCTGGCCGTAGCCAGCGGTCAAATGGAGATCTATCGGCTATTCAATGAGAAACGATGTCACTTCCTTAACTATAAATACAGGCATGTGTGCTCTGGGTGCCAAGGACCCCAAGGCCTTCATCCGAGGCGTGGACGTCAATCGCTTTCAGCTCCCAGACCACCGAATGATGGTCACTTTAGACACCTCTCTTTTCAAAAGCTCCAGAAGGCCTCTTCAGCCCTCACCTCTGGGGCAAGGATGTCCCAGGACTCCACGAAATCGTCTGAAAGGCCCTTCCTTTCCAGTTAATCATGGCATCAGCAATCTTACCAAGATGCAACTCACTCTTTCCATCTTGATCCAGTACCTTGTCTAGATTAACTTCTGCTACATCCTTAAAAAATAGTATGCACAATGTCATTCATTGAAGCAGTTGTGTTCATAAACCAAAGATGCATGCACGCTTACGTCATCTTCCGGTAGACCATCAGACTCCACCAGCGGTAGTTGACTCCCACCAGACTCTGATTTGTGTTTGCAATTATTGATTTTTCTCACGATAATTAGTACCACTACTAGAATAATCAAAACTGAGACTGAGGTAAAAATTATGCTTAATGCTATAGCAGTTATGCTATTATTCCTGGTTTCATGTGTCACACTACTGCTACCATTTGTTGACATTTGATAATTTGAGTCTGATTTGCTATCTTCTGTAGTTGCAACCTGCTGTGTTGTGCTGACACTTCGTTGATGAGTTGCAACTGAGTCTGATTTGCTGTCATTTGTGGTTGCAGCCTGCTGTGTTGTATCGATGCATGCTTTGTGGATGGGAAGATGTGGCTCCATCAACTTGTGTCACAGAAGTACTATTTGGCCATATTATCGTTGTTGATAACATTGAACCTAATTAATTTATAGGGCATTAATTAATGTCCATGCAGTTAAATAATCTTCCATGCCGGCCCTTCATATGTAAAAAGAGAGAAAGGGTTTGGTTAAAAGGGTCGCACTAACACATCTGGTGTAGCTGGAATGCAATAATTGGCAATTCCGATGTATGTAAAAATAAAGACCAACCACCACGTCCATAACAAAAATCACAAGGTTGTGTAACACTTTAGCTGAGTATGCACCAAATAGAGCGACTAAATTCAACATTAAATTTCTTCCTGGAGGTGGGGGTTGGGGGGGGGGGGGGGGGGGGAGGGGTACTGGGGGACTGGCCCCAGATCCCTCTAGAATGGATGGGTTTTGTATAATTATTAGAATAAGGTGCTCACCCTCTCACATTAGTCATGTAGCTATAGGCCCCCCATCCCAAATTTTCCAACTTGAAAGGATAGTGTTATATTATTGGTCACACCAGTCACCGTGACAGTTCTATTCATTGTGAACAGCTGGCTAGCCCACTGTGACTGGGGATCATAGCTTATCTCACCGAGAGTTGGAGCAATGCCATCATTCAGAACACTTGTGCCATCACAGATGCTGATACTGTCTCCCGGAATTCCCTCAGTTGTTGATGTGCATCTTCCATTGATTTGAGATCCATAAATAGATACCAAATATTCGTGGGGGAGAGAATGGGCAATTGGAGGGCTAACTGTGATAATAACAACGTACGTAGGGTCATACTAAATATTATTGGCTCCCAAGACATTGATAATACCATACAGCAGGAAACTTTGGTGACGTTTTCAGAGGTGTAGGAAGATGGTTTAGTAAAGGGGGCTCTAGCTATACATATAGATCTATAGGCAAGGGCATGCAGTATGATCAGTGTGCATAAATTTAAAATCAGTCTAGCTGTAATATTATAATTATTCGAAAACATAGGGGGGTACTAGCCTCTGGAGCCCCATGGTTCCTATGCCTATGGTTTTTGATGAATTGGCAGTTTTCCACAATTTATTACATTATTGAGCTATCATATAGTGCAGAAGCGCTCACAATCCACCAATGTATGGTACCGGTGCATGGATTCTGGCGGCAGGGCTGCCAAATTTAATGTTCAACAAAGTTTCCTGTTAAACATTTAGAGCATGTAGCTAGGTTTGTGATTAACATGCTATAGCATTGTGTACTGGCTAGTCAGTACATCTAAACTTATCAGCGGCAATACAATTTTAATATGCGCCTACGACAATATTATTATTAATCAGCCACATGCATCGTTGCATGCATTCTTATTGTGTGTACTGTTATAATCATTGCAGTTAGTTTTTAATGTTATTTTAGCAACTAGATAAACATAATAGATCTATAGATGGTGAGGTATGAAAGTTTAGTCCATTATACTAAGCTAGATGACAACCAGGAGATGTGACCAGGTGCAACACTCACCTTTGCTATACTGATGAATCAATCATGGGAATAGTGGTACTTTTAGTTGCTACAACTAAAGGTACCACTATTCCTTTGACATTATGTTCATGACTATAATAAAGACGACATAAGGCATGAATAATAATATTATGTTTTATCCCAGTAGCTAGTGTATTTTGACCACCATGCATTGAGCGTATGCACGTATAATATTATTACATAATAATAATATTATATATACCAGGTCCTACGATTTCAATTCATGGGTGCTGCTCAAATTCTATCACCATGAAATCATAGGTATGTATCCGTATAATAATATTATTACACAAGTGCACACATTCACTGGTGGGCAAAATACACTACTAGGATATTAGGTCACACAGAATAAATTGCCTATTTGAATTAGCTAACATGACCACAAACTAGAAGTATGGTTGGTTGGTTGGGTGATAATTCAACCAAAAGAATTACAAGTACTGTACCTAGTGTTTCTACGTATGTAAACTTGTAGTAGTATTCCAGGTATCTAGAGGTGTGGGGGTAGGTAAATTATGCTAATTTTTTGCCTATAATGCTATTCTCGAATATTCAAAATTAATAATGCTCAAGAAGTGTATTTATAATTCCCACTACATTGCCCATTATGCTCAAATGTGAATCCTATCAAATATGAATACTATAATGTTAATAAAAACCATATGAGACATGAGGAGACTCAGTTACATGTACTTATTTCAACTCTTTACCAGTCCATAATATGTAGTCCAGGTGTTGTAATAAAGCTTAAAATACATTAAGACAGACCTATTAAAATCTGAGTCAGTATAATAATATTATTATTATTATGCCATAGTAAGCTCGGCTATTAATTTACAGTCGGTTGGATTAGTTCAACCACAATTTAATTCTGAGTGGTCTTATAATTATTATCATCTACATGATAGTTAGATGTTGGTTTTGCATATTCCATGAAGCGGCGAACCCGCGAGTAGAATTGCGAAACCAACATCTAACTATTTTGGCAGTAGTCACTACTGATCTGTTAACATACTAATGACCCTCTATCACTTCTAACTATCCCACAATTTGGGGTTGAAAATTATGTTGCTATGGTAACTGCTACCAAATTATAATAGTCTTGATTATAGTAAATAACTACAACGTAGTCAAGTCTCCATAGTCAGTCGAGATTATTTTATTGACTAGCTGAAAGATCAGAGGCACCACCCGTAGTAAACCAGTATCTGCCCATGCACTGTGCACACAGTGGTATCTGATACACATTATTAGTACTAACCACTAATAGACAATGATAACATTTTATGCATGGTTAATTGAATTGTATGCTGAGGGAGGTATGATCTTAGATGTGGACATGTGCAGTAGGCTATAATTATATACCTCTTCTTTGAAACTCAGTCGCAATTACAATTGATGTTGTGCAGCTGATTCCACATAGGATGTAACAGAAGAGGGCAAGATGAGAGGAGAAGATTGCCATAGCTATTATGCTCAGATGGGGTGTTGTGTTTTGGCAGTCTTCCAAGGCTCTATTGGAAAATTAATACAGAAGATCATAAAAAAATCAAGATCATATCAAGAATTGCATGGGGGGCTCAAAGTCTGGCCCACACCATTAGATAGTATGCATGCTCCATAATAGATGCAATAATTATTCCGGTATTATTTATCTTCCCTGGAATTGTTGCTTGTCAAACTCCAAAATTAATACCTTGCCTCATTAGCCTTTTAGCATGTACTATGGTCCCTCTCTTAATCCATGCCGACTAGCTAACACTAAGTGACACTATTAGAAATAGCGTAGCAAAATGCATGCGGTGGATATGTAGCTTAAGCTTGATGCAGCTGTTTCACGATTGCTAATAGTATACCTAACTGAGCATTATGGACCAGCTACCTAGGGAACACGCGCTGCGTATCTCTGATAGGATTTTGTGTAGCACACATTTATATTATGTTAGATCCTTACCTTAAAAATAAATAGCAATAAAATTTCTCTGACTTATCTCAATATCCTTGCACTAGGGCTTTAATTTTTTGCAAGTATAGATTACAAACGAAAACATTTCTACCCGGTATAGAACATTAAAATTTGTCGACCCTGTACCATTGCAGCGTACTAAACTAAACAGCAACGATCTTTACCGTTTAATTTCACACTAGCACAAAATTTCAATGACATCATTGCACCACCAGGCTAGCAGTCTTTAAATTTGCCATTATAGTACACATACACATGTATATGTAATTTTCTCAGCCTCGATCTGTTAGCTATAGCTATATACCGCCGGGTGGCAACCCTATTTTATAATTCTTTGATTCTTTTCCTCTCATCAAGATATATTGTTGTATATCATATAGCTATACAGAGGATCAGAATTGCCTGGGTATAATATTATTTATAGCTATAATATAATAATATTATGCAAGATTATAGATCAATGGGATATATTATAGATACTATCACAATAATAATATTATTAGCTAAAGTTTAACTTGGATAGAAGTCATTAGTAGTCACAAGCTCAACTGATCTGAAATCGAGGAGTTTCATCCATTCGTAACTGAGGATACAACCAAAGACCAAGAATTCAAAAATGGTGGCAGTACTAAGAGCTGAATGAAGTTTGAATGTTAAGGTCAAACCATCAATTATTATTATAATATTATTATTATAATATTGTCATACAAATACTAAGTACATGCAGGCACTAGATAATACTATATCATGGTACTATTCCACGATGTGTAGCAAATAATGGATCTTACTGGTGGTCCCATCCATACCTTGTCCCCAGTCGGGCTCCCTCATAATGTCAATAATTTATTAGAATGTCATGTATTATAATAGGATCGAATAAGGTTAGCATGCATGTGGCACATACTAGTCATGTGCAAAGGGCTACATGCATGACATTGTATTACGTACTAATCTTAGGACATTAATTATTGTGTGTGTGTGAATAAACCCTTGTTAAGTTATTATGCAGCTACACAATAATTACTATTGAATGTGAGGGGTATTTATACTCTTACTCCTAATTTGAAAGAGCTTTTGCAGGCAGATACTAAATGCACTCTGGAGTCAGATCTGTATTATCACTGGTATAGGTAATCTTAACAAAGGACCTGTCATTATCAATTTATCCTACCCATATATCAATATCATCCCTGTCTATTTTGCAACAAAATTTAGTTAATCATCAAAGGATACAATATGGCTCACAGTACCAGAAATTTTTCAAAGAAAAGTTTAAAAAGCCCATCACTCCGATGATTTTTAATATGAAAAGGACACACCTAGCCTTAAAGATTCTTTGCTCCTGCAATAATAATAATAAGGATAAAAGCATTTTGGAAGAAGGAGAACTATGGCAAATTTTGTATAATATACCACTTTTGTGGATTTTTTCCCATAACGGGAACCACAGTTTAATAGAATCAGAAAACTTAATTCCTCCAACAATGTAAAGAGTAGATATCCACACCAGCTATTTGCATGTATGTCTATGAATAGAGAAAGATAGTGAGGAAAATGGAGGAGGAACTCGGTGAGAGAGAGAGAGAGAGAGAGAGAGAGAGAGAGAGAGAGAGAGAGAGAGAGAGAGAGAGAGAGAGAGAGAGAGAGAGAGAGAGAGAGAGAGAGAGAGACAGATAATAATTATGATTATGATTATAAGGCTGCTATATACAACGTAGTGCAGTGTCTGTGTTTGCTACTTAGGTTGAATATTATCATAGTATTATTAAGCCTATTTCCTTAGGGCTTTATTAGTGGTCACTTCATGCCTCCATGAAGTATGTCAGACTTAACCTGGACTGTGAACAAGACTCGCCGTTACTCTATGTATCTCCCCTAGATGCTGCTTTATGGTATAATAAAAGTTTATTACCTTCACTTTCATTTAGACCAATGAATGTCACCGTGTAGAAGCAAAAAAACTTGATTATAAACATCAATAAATTAATTTTGGTCAGCCACTGGTACCACCACTTGTGTTGCAGCAAGCTTGGTGCTTGAGTGACGAACTGATGATAGTAGAGGAGTGCATCAACCAAGCAGGGAAAGAGAGTGAAGGACACTATTAGCCTTGTGATGAACTGCCCAGGTTGATAATCACCCGTAGTTTCACTCACTGAGGGTAGATATTCTGGAACCTATGGATTAATCATGCATGATCAACATTAAAGTACTAGTATTACACTTAGCCAGTGCAGGGTAGTTTTTCGTATTAACTAAATTACAATCAATGATTACATTATTGCAAAGAGCGTACCACATCATGGCCTTTTACTCTTCAGATCTCCTTTTCATATACTATACTAGTAGCTTTTCACTCATCACAATATTATTTGTATTTTAATAATTATGCACACTGATGTCAGAACAGTAAGTTTTTCTAGATTGCAGCTTCGTAATAATATTATTATCAAGAGTAGATTAGAATAAGAGACTGTGGTCACATGTGTAAACTGTCACGTATTGTATTGTAACACTGTAGAGTTAATTTAGCTGTGTGTCTGTGATGTCATTCTACCGGAACGTTGTTCTACTACTAAGTACTAGTTCAACACTCTTATCCCTAATCTACTCTTGGTCACATCAATGCTTACCAGTACTAGTGCCCCAGAGGATGTGGTCTGGGGACAAGCTCACGATCTGTAATATTGTATGCCTCCAAAATTTAATAACTAGACTTGATTACTCTCAACTTTATCTGGCATGCTTTCCTGCCACTATACATAAAGCTCATTTTTGACCCCCCAAAAGTTCAGTGCTGGTGCAGAGGGTGCCAGCCCCTCCCCCTCGCTATTGTTCCACTCAGCCCCGCCCCCGCTTGCAATTACCGGTACGGTATTGCCGGCTGATGGAGTGACGACCTTTACCTAACATGCAATCTAGTCAACTCACCGGGCATACTGTGATTGCGAGTCGCTCATAGTTGTAGAAGATTCCGAGCAGGTAAGCCGCTATCAGCCCGATCGTCTGCACGAGAGGCACTAGAATTTTCAAGCTGTAATATGTATAGCATGTGGTGTAGGAGCGAGCCGGCTCTAGTTTCGTAGCCGCTGCCAGAGTTGATGACGCCGGCCGCACTGAGTTCCTCTTCATACGGTTAGAGGGTGGCATCGGATGAATTGATGGCTAGCTGAGCCTCGAGTTTCTTGAAAACGTATTAAATAAACTTGACCATGCAGTAATACTACACTGCAGCTGGATGCGTAATAAAAAATAATATTGTAATATATTATTGTAGTAATACAGTCATAACATATCAATTAATTAACAAGTGGGTCCGGGTTAATTAAGGTTGGCCCATGACTCCCTCCTTTTATCATTAACACTTTAGCTAGCAATTGCTGTGGTTGCTAGGAAGATAAGTCCAACAAAGAGATTAGGAATGTTGAGGGTGCCCTGTGAAGTACCTAGTAATCCCAGGCGATCTTGTTTACTAGAAGTATTTTCAACACATTAATTGCCACATAATTAGCCACTTGAGTTAACAAATTCATAGTGCAGTCCCTGGTTGATAGGCATATTATTATGATAGTGGTAAATTACAACGCCACATGCAGTGCAAATAAGAAAAATTGACTAAATTATTTTGCACCAAAATTCCATAGCTGCGTTAATAATATTATTGAAGCAGCAACATTTGTACTATTGTAGTATTTGGGCTTAATCCCTACCAGCATTTTTTCCGGACATTATACATCAGATTCTGCTTGTGATGTATGTGTGTATGGAATCTATAGTAATAATTGAGTACCTTACATACAAATGTTTATCAAGGATGATCTGTCCCCATCACCCATCCCCACCACCACACACACAATGAAACATTAAGCAAGAGAAAGCCAATGCCTTAATTGGCATAATAATAATAATTATTAATACTATGTAGTTATACAAAGATAAGTGAATTATGACAAGATCTTGATTGCATTATTATTAGGCATTGGTAAAATTAATATCCATGCATTTAAGATGTTTCAAATAATATATTAGTACGTATACTGTGGGCCATCATGTTTAGCAGCATTCAGAGGGGTATGACATTGTATGGTATGAGAAACTAGGGCTGTGGGTAGTTGCCGGCCCCTCCCGGTTGCAAGACGGGACCAGCAGATGAGAGAACCTCAAAATGCCTCAGTATCTAAATTCCTGGTGATCAAAACATCAATTATTAATCAGGTCATAAGTAGCACATTCACTACAACGTTGGTGTAACAGCTGCTGTAGCTAATCATGTAGCCCTGATCCCTATTTCGCTAGTTTCCTGGCAATCAGATATGTAGAACTACAGTGAAAATTTTGACACGATTAGTTCGTGCATGAAGACCATACTAGCTATAATATTATTATAATAGCTAAGCTGTTCATTATCAGCTACATACCTGACAAAACTAATATTTTGCACTATTGCTCAAGCAGTACTATAAAAAGCACACACCAGAACAAGCCACTTCAATTCTGCATTGATTTCAAGCAATTATAACTCTTTGTAACTTGGACCACAAAAAATGGCGATGTACTTGAACCTTGCTCTAGCAGCAACACTGCTGGTGATATGTGAAGCTGGTTTATATAAATCTCCACGGCCATCTGCATCTGCCCGTGAGTTGATAAAGGCACCACTAATGTGCTAGCTGATTATGTATGCATGCTACATCCATGTTGAGCAACAAATCTTAGTGGTGTTGTATGATAATAATAAAGTTTTGAACCATGAGAACAATTTTAATATCATGCAGCATTAACAATACTGTTCTTATGGCTTAAGCAAGCTCTTGTAACTAATTGTACCCATGAATCTGATCAGATCTAGACATGTACAGCAGTCAACCTTTTTTATAACTTCTCTTTCCGCAGAATATTATTATCGCAACCGGGACATAGCTAATGATCCGGGCTATTACTACCAAAATAGGGATGCCAATCAGCAGGGCTATTACTACCAAAATAGTCGAGATAGGGATGCCAATCAGCAGGGCTACTACTACCAAAATAGTCGAGATAGGGATGCCAATCAGCAGGGCTACTACTACCAAAATAATCGAGATATATATAGGGATGCCAATCAGCAGGGCTACTACTACCAAAATAGTCAAGATAGGGATGCCAATCGGCAGGGCTACTACTACCAAGATAGGGATGCCAATCAGCAGGGCTACTACTATGGCTACTACTACCGCTATAAGGATGCCAATCAGCAACGCAAGTCATTATTATTATTATATACAATATGCAAGATATTGCTGAAAGCTTGACCATGAAGAAACTTCATGGCATGCATGAAATAATCCTTGGAAATAACTATGTGCATGATAAGGATGAATTATGTTCTTGATTTGCAGAAGCTAGTTCCTGTATGCTACAAATTGAACCACCCAGCAAAACTTTCACTATCTGTGTGAGACCAGGTAGCTAATTAAAAAAACATTATAATGATTATAATAGTCACCATTATGATACAGTGTGTGCACGCTGCATGCACACACACACACACGCTCGCTCATTACCGTTTGAGAATCTTTTCTCCCTCCATGCAGATGAGGTTTGCACCAATATCAGTGTTCCAGCTTGCACGTCCAGTGCTACCAATTGCCAACAAATCAGCAATGAACTTTTGGAGATTTTCAAGCAAATCAATCCTGACGTGTATGCTCAAGAATGCACGGAAACAACTGGAGGGTATTGCTTGTACACAGATGTTACATATGGTACATGCTCATCGGCACAAGCAAGTGAGCTCCTTAGTATTGAACCATAGGTATTGTTTCCGTGTTAATAACAATTCATTACATAATTATGTAGTGGAGGACAAATTCTGCGTTAAGCTCTCTGATGGAACAGAGAGGTGTACAGAACTAGAGAACCTAGCGAAAGCTGCTGGATTGAAGGATGGAAATCTGCCGTCCAAACCATAAGCTCCACTATAGCCACCAATTGAAAGGGACTTGTAACCAATTAAGCTAGCAAGCAAGCAAATTAAGTGTAGAATATAGTGACTGATACCTTGATATGAACTATATATAGATACTAGATAGCTATAGCAAAATCAAAGAATCTGTATATATAATATTATTCTGATCAGTGAATATAATAATGTTTTTGTATAATGAATATCACACATTAAAAAGGCTTGCTCTTAGACATAAAGTGTTGGAGTGACTGGTTGGTAGATCATGTTGATCTATGGTGCAATGGTTGGTACCGTATCCGATCTAATTAATGCGCCATGAAAAAATAATTACGAGTGCTGGGTGGCGCGCCATTAGAGCGTGAAAATTACCCTTCGCGACCAGGTGGCGCGCAAAATTTGTACACAAAATTAAAAGTATAGGGACGCGTGGGTGGGCGCGTTTATATATTACACTTCAGGCCAAGGTGGCGCATCTATTCGAGAGGTGCATTAATTAGATCGGATACGGTATGCATAGATGGAGTTGGTATGCTCATAGCTTCATGCGTCAAGTAGCTATTAAGCACTTTTACACAGCAATTACATAATAATAATATTATTATTACCATGCCCATTTGTTGCTATGAAAATGTCTGTCATAGCTAGGATATATAAAATTTTTAATATTTGCTCAACTCTTGATCATTTCACTTATAATAATATTATTATTATAATATTATGCATACTTAGTTATATTCTTCAAGCATAATGACTGCATTAGTAGGGGTAGGTAAATTATGCTAATTTTTTTTGCTTATAATGCTATTCTCAAATGCTCAAAAATAATGTTCAATAAGTGTACCTATAATTCCCAATAGATTGGCTTGCCCATTATAATAATAATATGCTCAAATTGAACTGACTATAATGTTAACAGAAACCGATATGAGACATGAGGGGACTCGGTTACACTATCATTTAATGCAGCCATTAATTTTCAGTTTTACCATGCATGTACTCGGGTTCAAAAGTGGGCACCAGTTGATTGATCAACCCTTTCCTAGTATAATAATTATATCTCTATACGGTATAGTCTAGACATTGTGACCAATGTCAATTTACTTAAACAGCTACTTGCAAATGCTTACATACACCTATTATGCTCAAAATTATGCCAGCATAATTTATCTACCCCTATTATTATGACTGAGTGATAATGATGGTCATGATCACGTTAGCTGAACTACTTACAGTACAGCAGCTGTACATTAGCAATTTCTGCGGTTGTTAGGATGATAGAGTCTAATAAAGAGTTCAGGAATGTTGAGGGTGCCCTGTGAAGTAGTAATCCTGCATGGGCCATCTTGTTTACTAGAAATGCTTATCCATGCATGGCATTGCTTATCAATTGCCACATAATCAGCCACTTAGTTAGCAAATTCATAGAGTACTCCATGGTTGATAGGCATATTAGTGGTAAATTACAATGCCACAGTGCAAATTAATTAAACTGTTTTGCATTAAAAGTTGAACTGGATGCAGCAATTACTTTGCAATAATGATTTTGGGCTCAATAGCCAAATTTAACAATAAATCAAGTATTATTTCTGGCTAATTATACACAGATCTGGACTACAATAATTAAAATTTATTGTTCATACAATCTCCGTTCCAGATTTTTACACCCTAGCTGGGATCATCACTATTAGCATGCACTATCCAAAGGGGGGGGGGGGGGGGGGGGGGGGGAGGGGAGGGGGATATAATTATCATTAGGATGAATATTATAATGCTATTGTTATGACTTAATAATAGTAAGCACATGAACATTAATAGCCTTGCAATTGTCAGACAGTGGCTATCATAAGCTTCTTATTCCCATAGAATCCAATTATAGACACAACTGGGACATAGCCATGGAATCAGCAACAACGCTACCAAAACAAAGATGTGAATCAGCAATATAATTACTATCAAAATAAAGATACCATGGCTATATAATCGTATCAGGATGCTATGCAAGGTGAGTTTAACTTACTATGGATAGGCTAAAGATCAAAGGCACAGCCTGTAGTCTATATACAGGAAGTTATACCACAGCTGGGCAGTTATACCATGGGTAGGTACAAGGTGTTGGTGGCCATAGTACAAGCCACTTAGACTATGGCCTGTACGTGGTTTATTAGAATAGTCCCCTCAAGGCAGGCAGTTAACCACTGACAGTGTGGCCTCTGGTTTAACAGTCTGCCTCTTAATTGGGTCCTATTCTAATAAACCACTACAGGCCATAGTCTAACTGTAACTTATGCATGCAAGCAAACTAGTTACAATATTCTTGTAGAAAGTATGTCATTGATTAACTTATTCTAACATTGAATTGATTTACAGAAGCTATAGCTAGTTCGTGCATGCTATAACTTGAACCACCCAGCAAATTTAAACTTTCACTATCTGTGTGAGACAAGGTACTAACATGATATTATGTCATCTGATTACATCATGCAGTGTGTTCACCTTGCAATCACACACACACCCTCATTCATTACTGTTGAAGAATCTTTTCTCTCCGCATGCAGATGAGATTTGCACCAATATCAGCGTTCCAACTTGCACTTTCAGTGCTACTAACTGCCAAGAAATCACAACAATGAACTTTTGGAGAAATTCTGGCATGCACCCTGCACCATGATGTGTACGCTCAAGAATCGAATGCATGGAGACAACTGGAGGGTATTGCTTGTATACAGATGTTATATTATACGGTACATGTTCATCAGCGCAGAAGCAAGTGCATGAGCTCCTTATAATTAGTATTGAAACAAGTTATTATTGCAATGAGCATTATTCACTACATAAGTAATAGTTATTGACCAACTCCCGAGGTTTGTATGCAGTATAGAAGCACAAATCCCGAGGGCAAAGCCCGAGGGGTGAGTGCTTCTATACTGCATACAAAGCGAGGGATTGGTCAATAACTATATATTTTCTAGCCCATTGTTTCCACGGATACAATAAACATGTTTTTAGCCCCAAGAACTGTATGAATGTTTGCCCTGGCCCTCAGGAACTGTATAATAGTAAACATATGGACATGAGCCCTACAAGGAGGGACTGTATCACATATACAGTACCTTGTATACCTTAGTAACCACATAGCAACGGGCTGGAATAATGCATGCAGTGGAAGATAAATTCTGTGTTACTGTCTCCGATGGAACAGAGAGGTGTATAAGTAAGAACAAAAATACTATTACTAATTTTGTCACTGTAGCTGCAATATTCATTTATTTAGTGCTTTTTATTACAATAATTATATACAGGACCAGAACTAGAGAATCAAGTGAAAGCTACTGGTCCAGGATTGGATGATGGAAACTTGCCATCGATGATCCAATCCATATTATTATTATTAAGCCACCAAAGACTCATAACCAAGCTAGCAAATTAAGCATAGAATAGAGCTACATAGTCACTGGCATCTTGATATGAACTAGATAGACAACATGAAATTGTACTAACATCGTAGCTGATATAATATTATGGTAGCTATACATATGATTATAGTAGTTGTACTGTGGTAACTAGGAAAACAACATGATCCCAAGGGAGAGGTATGGTTTTCCACGATATATAAATCCATGCATGAGTGTTATCACTATTGTAACATTCCTAATTCTATTATTAGTTATTTAATGAAGGTAAAACTGAAAATGTTTCACCGAATAATGAATATTATTATTTTGAAAATTATCTTATCTTTTTGCTATGGTATAGGACCCATCTAACGGTCCAGTGTTTATCAATTACAAGACAATAATTATCTTTGCATGCATACACATGCAGTTCCCATCGCCTGAAATCTACTACCAGTAACTGTCTATCTTTAATTTGTAGCGATGCATGGATGCATAATAGTATTATTACAATCTATTGTAGGCATCAGATCCTAGGAATCTCACTTTAACTATATGGCAGCTAGAGTGGGTAAGTGGTGGATGAGGCAATCATTATAAAAGTATTATTATGACAATAATTATAATAATATAGTCACTAGTCTCTTGGTTTCACATTAGAGTGATGGGTTGCCATATGGCTATGACACGATGGCTTGCATAGATGAATTTGACCTGCATTGGTATGCTCATGGCTTTATGCGCAAAGTAGTAAGCACCTTTACAAGCTAGTATTTGATTTAATTAAATCAAGTAATTAAAGGGTTACATGTAAATGAGGTCTTATAAGCATGCATAGTTGCTGATCACATGTGCTACTATGCAAGATCTGAGTCTAAGTAGCTATGGCTATGAAAACTTTCTCCCGTGAAAATTTAGAATCTTATACAAGGCATGCATTAATATTGCTGGAAACTGACTCTGATTTGTATCAGAATCCCTGCAAGCATGCTTACAGCTTGAAAATACTAGCACTAACACTAAATGATTAATAAAAATGTTGTGATTTACAGAAACTAGTTCGGATCCTGTATCCCACAACTTGAATCACCCAGCAAAACTTTCACTGTCTGTGTGAGACAAGGTACAAAAATGACTTGCATACACACTATGACATGCTCATTACTGTTCAAGAATCTTTTTCTCCCTGCATATAGATGAGATTTGCACCAATATCAGTGTTCCAGCTCGCACTTCCAGTGTTACCAACTGCCAACAAATCAACAATGAACTTCTGGAGAAGTTCAAAGAAACACACCCTGCAGCTGACATATTATACGCTAAAGAATGCATGGAAACAACAGGAGGGTATTGCTTGTACAGACGTTACGTACGGCACATGTTCATCGGAACAAGCCAGTAAGCTACTTAGAATTAATTATTTAACCAGGTATATACTAATGGATCAATGATTCACTAAAAATTGTGCAGTGGAGGATGAATTCTGTGTTACGCTCTCTGATGAACTAGAGAGGTGTACTGCAAGTAAGAAAAAGAACATTGCCACCATGGCCATCAGCATTCATTATTTTAACCTCTAATTTACTAGGATCAGAACTAGTGAAAGCTGCGCTGGATTGGATGATGGAAACTTGCTGTCCAAACCATAAGCTCCAAGAGTGACTGATTTCACCTTCTAGACTTAGAATTTTGAATATTGGTCGGCATCTATGCATGTATGTACGTAGTCCCCATTACCTGAAGCCTCTTTTAATAGCGCGTTTGCAAAAATTAAATAAAAAGTGTTACAATTCTACAATTTGTAGCCATGTGATCGATCTTGCTTTGTGGCAGCTAGAATGTGCAAGTGGGATCACTATTAGCTAGTCTAAGCCACTAGTCTCTTGGTCCTATATTAATTAGTCAGTAATCATGAAAAAACGTGGCGATCACGAAATTTTTATCACGAATTTTTGATCATGGGATTTTCAGCAATTTCACGAAAATATTGAACCACGAAAATTTGGAGCTACACGGTAGTTGGCTATGGTGCAAGGGCTTGCATAGATGGATTTGGTATGCTCACAGCTTTATGTGCAAAATAGCTAAGCACACTTTACACGTAGATTGCCAGTTTTTAACTTAATGAATCGAGTAATTAAAGTATTACATGTAAACAAGGTTTTAAGCATTGTTACTGATCACATCTGCTACTATGCAAGTTATTTGCCATGAAAAACTATTACAGGATGCATCTACATTAATGGTAATTTTGTTCAACTCCTGATCATTAACTTTCATAATAAAAATTACGACAATGTACATAAACATTAGTTGATTATCCTTATCAGTCTTTAAGTTAAGCACATGCACATTGCAGTTCGGTGAATCTAGAAATGTGGATTCTAGGCTGAAAATGTGGTACTGTATACATACGTATGGTTTTTGGCCACCTTAAATGGTATATAGCTAGGGGTTGTTGAATTAAATGGCGTACTAACCCTCCTTGCCCATAACAGGTGACATGCTACGCATAATTAGTAGTATAAACTTCAGAAATAGTTCTTTTTAAGTACATGCTATTAGAATTACCAGTAAGTTTTGCTCACTAGCTCGTACAAGTGACTGTGTGTATGCACATACTGTCAAAGATCAATAATTACAAAAGGCCTCTTTAAATTTTATTCAAAATGTTCATATAGCAGCTAATAGTGTACAAAACTATAATGATGAGCGTGACTGAATTATTACGCACAGTTGCAAAAGATATGAGATTTAACTTGCAAGTATAAACAAGCACACAGCGAGGTTCATTGAGACCAGCACAATTTCCACCAGAATCAGGGTACCAAGGTGATGCCAGTAGGTGTTGGTCTACAGGGAGTGAGTTGAGTGAGTGAGAGAGAAAGAGGAGAGAGAGAGAGGAGAGAGAGGGGGGGGGAGAGCTACATTACAAATCGAGTCAACTTACCACAACAGTTTCCCTGGTATGATCAGTCTTTTCCGTCGTCAGCATCAGAACCTCCTCTGCTTCTAAACAAGAGGAAAAAATGACACATACATACCATATGATAATCGGCGTACATGCATAGCCTCATCCCCTAGTGTACACATCTAGTAAGATACATAAACTCCCTCTCGCTGATAACTGCACCCACTAAACAGCCAATAAGAGGGTTTAGCTCACTAGTCCACCAGGCCCCCCACCCCCCCCCCCCACCCCCCCACATTTTTCCAACACAAACTACAATCTTATGCTGACAAGGGCATGGGAATGAGAGTAAATACAGTGTGCGTGTTAACCTCGACCCTAGGCTTACTTTCAGGGGCCCCCAAAGTGAGCCTGGGTTCGAGTATATACTCAAATGCACATACCTTTCTGGCGTTTCTTGCAAATCATAGGCAGGAGATTGTAGGTGATGTGCAGAGTGATGAACATCAGGGAACCAACAAAGCTGACAATGATGAAGATATTGAATGCTTGAGAACGACTATAGTCCAGCAGAAATATTCCAATAGCAATATTAATCACTGCAGGTTATTGGAGAAAAGAGTGGAATACAATATTTACATGTAATACAAAATATTATGCGGCATCTCCAAGCAGCATACCTGCCAATTTGACAGTCGAGTAGCCTATAAATTTTCCATGAACAATGTTGTAGATCCAGCGATATGTGTGTGATGGTTTGCAGCGACAGAGGGAGAGGGCAGCGTTGGTCATCTGAGCTCCAGTGATGATGATCCCCAGAATGAAGTGAGCCAGTGGGAGGGGCTGTGATACATCAATCAGGCCGGGCGGGGTGCGGTCCACATGAGCTACAAAGATGATCACAAAGGAAATGGAAGATGTCACCAGAGAAGCTAGCATCAAGCCTCGATGAAGCTACAGCAAAAAAATAAATATACATATACAGAAAATAATTAAAGTTGCTTCTGATAGGTATTAATACCCCTGGGCCCATTTTCAGTTTTAGAACAAAAGCTGGGAATGTGAGGATAAACAAACCAGGCTTTAATACTACTTTATGCAATCACACCGATCAAGGATACAAAGCAGATACAAAATACTTATATTACATAGTTAGAAATATTCACTATAATGAATGATTCTCTGAAATAGGAAATTAAATCAACTTACATGAAACCACTCCCCTTTCTTGGAGAGGACTGCCTTGAGGTAGGCGGGATAGTATATCGCTGCACTAGCCATGATGGGCCAGGCAATGATCATGAGGATCCCATGAGCCTTGGTCAGTGCCCTAACAGCAGAGCCGCTCAGCTTCTGACTCAGTGCCACAGCTACTGTTGTGTTTCCGACCACGTTTATCTTTTGCGAGGTAAGAGTGGGCGTGGTCTGATGATACGTGAACCCTCCAGAGCTTGCTGAAAGGAGAGTAGCAATGAAAATGTACATGTATAATTATAAAGATAATAGATTTTTATCACTGAAAATCTATATTATAACAAAAGTAGAGCTCTGTAGAGCACATACCCCGCACACACATTGTGCAATCTATAGATTTACTTTTGGTGCATTGCTATATTACTTTGTAAACTTCAGAGAAATAGAACATTAATGCTGCTTAGCCTACTGGGGGTTCCAGTGACACTTGAAAAAGTGCTCTCTGCACTCAGACCTAGCCCAGACTAGGAAGATATGAATTTCTACCCATATTTTTTGTAATAATAGTAGTATAGCTGTCTTACATTATGATTGGTTCCAGATTTCAGTCACTATAGACATCACGAGCATTAGTTTGAACATCAACGATCTTTACCAGTCATATGCTTGGCCACTTGGTTGTGCGCATGAGCAGAAAACAAAATTGGTATGCATATGCATTGTGGGCATTGTCGATAGGCGTGGCTACGATGGCCAACAAAAAATCACTATTTGTGACACTCGTGGACCGTATCCCTCGATTTCACGCACACTGAAGCCAGTTTTTCGCCGAATTCGATTGATTTGTTGTGATTACGAGTCGCTTAGAAGCCTATATCTCGAGATATGGCGATTTTTGTGCTAACGACAACGACGACAACAACGACAACGACGACAAGACCGATTACTTTACCCCCTTGCGCATGCGTGCGGGGTAATAATGTTAGCCTCGACTAGAGGCTCCCTGACCTTTCAACTCTCACATGCATTGAAAAGATGGAACCATGGCTATAAAAAGCATAATTGTTATAGTTGTACTAACATGTATGGGAGAGTCGTTGACAGAGCTGACTCTTAATGTGAGTGCAGTGCGTGGTAATTAAGGATCTCACATGACTGTGCTGTTTCTCCAGTTCCAAACATCAGATAGAGATCAGTATTAATGTCCAGATCTCGGCCAGGAGTATCTCCAACAATCTTACGACTAAACCTTTAGAACAATTATTGTGTACAGCAAGTTACAATTATTGCTTACTTACTTAACTACATGTACATGTACATGTTACTTATAGCTGCACTTTAGTTGATGACAGTCAAGTTTAACTTACTTGCAGGACAGTCGTCCATTACTGTATGTTACATTGTTAGTACAGATGTCAGTCTGCGGTTCATCTAGCACATTGATTTTAGGTGTTGTCGGGTTCCAAGTATCAATCGCTAACACAGTCCCATTCCCATACCGGTTACACCCAAACACATCTGCATGATTCTGGAACACCACATACATGTACACATATAATTAGCCCTATAGATGTACACATGTATTGCATAATAGCTTTTCCTTGGAACGCTTGACAGAAGGAAATTCTTTGCAGGTATATAGGAAAGGAGGCTGAGCCTGACACATTTCTAGACTAGAAATTTTAATCATTACTGGAAAGGATTGTAGAAATCAGATTTATGGAGCCAAAGGGATAATTATCATAAATGATAAATGCATGGATGATTGGTGGTCTACAGTACAATTAATGTGCACTTGAATCTTCCACTGGAAATTAAGGTATCATACCGTAGACTCTGGTTAATAAGCGCATGCGCTTATAGCGGTAAACGGAATGTCAGTATGCGCTTAATAAATGATATGCGCTTATATGGCACATAACCACGCCCATAAAAGTTTGGGCACGTGATGTATGCGAGGCCCGCTAGCGCAAGCGCTCGATCGATCGAGCACTTTAGCGTTTACAGTTGCCGCTCAAGATGACAAGTGCTGGCGATTTGTCGATCTTCTTGCATGATAACGTTATTCGTGGCCATCATTTCTCCAAAGATACCTGACACCCAATACTTTCCAGCCGGTCAAGGTCAGGTTCATAGAACGCCACGCCTATTAAGCGCATGCGCTTAATAAACACTAGCTTATGACAAGAAGAGGGCATGCGCTTAATAAATAATGTGCGCTTAATAGCGAGGTGCGCTTAATAACCAGAGTTTACGGTACATGTCTCATTAGTCAGGCCAGCTACATGTAGACTCTTACTCCCCCTCTCCATATTATTGTTTTTGACCGATCTCAGCATAATGAAGGGGGAGTGGGTCTATAGCTGGCCATGCAGACTAATCTCACATGCACCCATTGCTTACCATGGAAGCAGTATCCGAGAAGCCGACGGCCACCCAACCTGTAGCACTGCCCTCCAGATGGAAGTCAATGTAGGAACTGTTTTTACTGTTGGTATTGATTCCCAGAAAGTAGGTACACTTGGTGATGTTCTTCTCACAGCCGCTGGGAACGGCCACGGAGATACGATACTTGGACGTTTGCTGTACAATAGAATTAGAGCTATAACTTACATGTACAACATTGTTGTATGCACAAGTTAAATTTTATGCTACATATAGTCTGGCTGTAATGCTAAGATACACAAAAATCTCTAGAGGCTTGTTTTGACAAATTTGCATATTGCATAATATTATTATTCTCACAAGATACACGCAGTTCATATGCGTACTATTGTAAAAAATGGGAGCCTGGGGATGATGCTATCTTCTTACCGTAAACAGTGGGCATGTAGTGGCAGACAGCACCACAGCCAGCTCAATGGTGAATTCACTGTCCCGAACAGGGTTGAGCTGAAAGGAACTGATGATGGGTGTGGTTTCGTGGAACGTAAATCCTCCTTGGTTAGACCCTGTAGTGACAATTAAATAGACTGAAAGCTGATGATTGAATACTTTAGAATTTATAGTATCTACAAGGTGGTATTATAAAGTTACTGACCTTGAGGTGTGCTTCCAGTGCCGTAAAGGAGGTAGTACTTGCTGTTGAGGTCTAAATCTTGTCCTTTGGATGTCCCTTTGATCAACCGACTAAACCTGGGCAACAATAATTATTGATACTGACTCTCTAATAATATTGCATTTCCTTGAAATCTCGCCAAGGCAAGATTTTATTTCAAGGCTCTGTTTGATATGGTGACAATTAGAGGGCAGCTAGATTTCGAGGACAGTGTTTATAGAGATCGGCACGCACAAGCGTACGCGGCCTCAATAAGGAGCCCATATGTAGGTATGTATTAATATTGCTCGTGCACATACGTACATGTATATGCTGTATGGCGGGTAATTTTCGTGGGGTGCAAATTTTCATTATTTTCGTGGTTGACTTGCAGTCACGAAATTTTCCCACCCACGAAAATTAATGCCTATGGTGATATGCGATGGGCGTGGCCACAAACATCGTGGCAGCGCGGCCAATAACACTTCCCAGTATAATTTAGCAAGCAACAGTAGCCACTGTCCTCTAGCTGATAGCATACCGTATAGCGGGAAATTTTCGAGGGAGAAAACTTTCACGGATCGGTAGGAAAGGAGCATTTCGCGGAGAAAACTTTCGCGGAATGTTAAAACTGGTTGCATAATGGGGCGTGATATGCCTAGAATTTCGTGGAGAAAACTTTCGCGGATGGCTGAAAAATCGCGAAATTCGTGAAAGTTTTCTCCCTCGAAAGTTTCCCGCTATACGGTATTCAACACTAATATTCTTCTATCTCATGCTACCTTTCCAAGTCTCCGTAGGTATGGCTTAAACAAAGAAGATTGCGAGCGCGTGTATTGATTACATCATCGCTTGTGCAGCAGTGCCACGCCCCTGGACTGGTTGCTGTCACAAAATTTAAAACCACGAACATTAATTTTGAGGGCCTTTTCAGACTTTCACGAAAATTAGCCACAACGAAAAAAATTACCCGCCACACGGTAGTTGGCAACCCTTTAACATGCAGCAAAATTTTGAGGGTCCATGGCGTTTATTAAAATGAGTTGGATGAATATGCTGCGACAACTTGAGGGAAGTGGAATATCAAGTAAATACTGTACATGCATTACATGTACGATAAAATTTAATGTCATTAAGCAAGCACAACTCACGTGCAGCGAACCTTCCCATTTTCAATCTGTGCACTGGGACGACAGATGTCTCCCTAAGGTATGAAAATGCTATAAATTTGACGTTGTATGGTATGCGAACAAAATTCTAAACAAACCTTATCTTTGTCAAGCATATTTGTTTTAGAACCTGAAGGGTTCCAAGTATCAATGGCTGCTGCACTACCATCACTGTAGACATTACAACCCAGCACATCTGCAGTTAGCTGAAACCAGAAGCATGGAGTAGAGGTATAATAAGTGATATTCCCAGAA
Source organism: Cliona cf. orientalis (assembly GCA_963930775.1). Lineage (NCBI taxonomy): Eukaryota > Metazoa > Porifera > Demospongiae > Clionaida > Clionaidae > Cliona > Cliona cf. orientalis. Next base: position 2,635,174 of record OZ005704.1, read on the forward strand.
ATACTTAGTCTATTATTACAATGGCTATTATGATAATGCATGTACATTGTATACATGTACACTTACCATGTCAGGTGTTTTTGAGAAGCCAATGGCCACCCATCCCTTCACTTTAGCCTCCAGAGTGAAGTCAAGATAGCTGCTGTTCTCACTGTTGGTGTTGATTCCAACAAAGAGGTTACATCCATTACTGGACTGATTACAGCCTTGGGGGTTGCTAAGAGAAATCCGATAGCTTGAAGAAATCTATATTATAGTCAATTAATTAATGCACATGTGTACATGTACATCATGTACATCACAGAAACAGTGAGCATACTGTAAATGTGGGGCATGTTGTGATGCTGGCAACCATGGCCGATTCCAGACTAAGACTGCTACTGTCTTGAGCGGGATTGATCAGAGTGGTGCTAATTGCAGGGGTCTTCTGGTGGTAGGTGAACCCACCACTCTTGGATGCTACAAAGGCAGTGAAAATATTTATGCATGTAGCACCATGTAACAGTGCCATAGAATATGCAATGTTACCTTGTGGTGTGTCTCCAGTCCCATAGAGTATGTAGTAGCTGCTGTTGAGGTCCAGGTCCTGATCTTTGGAGTCTCCCTTGAAGCTGCGACTGAACCTGTGAGTCAAAATGCCATGCAATCAATAGTAGACTCACATGTATACAAGTCGTTTTCGTTTTTTTTTTTTTGCTTACGTGCATCGCACTCTCCCATTTACAATTTGCACAGAGTGTTGACAAATGTCAGACTGTAAATTGATATGCATGTGATTGAATAACATCGTATTCAGCAGTAGCTATCAACCTGATCTTTATCCAGCACATTAGTCATAGTGCCTGAAGGGTTCCAAGTATCAATGGCTGCTGCAGTACCATCACTGTACACATTACAACCCACAACATCTGAAGTTGGCTGAAGATTTATTGTATAACGCATAAATAATTTTCTCAAGTGCTGTCACCCTTAAAATGGCCTAGTCTAAATATAGTTTCATACCATATTAGGTGTCTTTGAGAATCCGACTGCCACCCATCCCTTGGCCTTGCCCTCCAGAGTGAAGTCAAGGTAGTTGCTATTTTTGCTGTTGGTATTTATCCCTAGGAAGTAGTTGCACCCATTACTGGACTGATTGCAGCCGCTGGGACTGCGAATTGAAATCCGATATGTAGAAGAATTCTGCACCATGAAGTAATAAATGTTTTATATTAACATGTGAAAACAAATATACTAGAAATGTGGGACATGTTCCAGCACTTGCGACCATGGCTGATTCCAAACTGTTGCTGTTTTGAGTGGGATTAATCAGAGTGGTGCTAATTGCAGGGGTCTTCTGGTGGTAGGTGAACCCACCACTCTTGGACGCTGTAAAGACAGTGAAAATATTTATGCATGTAACAGTGCCATAGAAATAAAATGCATTATCACTTTGTGGTGTGTCTCCAGTCCCATAGAGAATGTAGTAGCTGCTGTTGAGGTCCAGGTCCTGATCTTTGGAGTCTCCCTTGAAGCTGCGACTGAACCTGTGAGTCAAAATGCCATGCAATCAAATGCAATAGCAGACTCACACTAGTCTTTTTTTGCTTACGTGCATCGCACTCTCCCATTTACAATTTGCACAGAGTGTTGACAAATGTCAGACTGTAAATTGATATGCATGTGATTGAATAACATCGTATTCAGCAGTAGCTATCAACCTGATCTTTATCCAGCACATTAGTCATAGTGCCTGAAGGGTTCCAAGTATCAATGGCTGCTGCAGTACCATCACTGTACACATTACAACCCACAACATCTGAAGTTGGCTGAATATTTATTGTATAACGCATAATAATTTTCTCAAGTGCTGTCACCCTTAAAATGGCCTAGTCTAAACATAGTTTCATACCATATTAGGTGTCTTTGAGAATCCGACCGCCACCCATCCCTTGGCCTTGCCCTCCAGTGTGAAGTCAAGGTAGTTGCTATTTTTGCTGTTAGTATTTATCCCTAGGAAGTAGTTGCACCCATTACTGGACTGATTGCAGCTGCTGGGACTGCGAATTGAAATCCGATACGTAGAAAAATTCTGCACCATGAAGTAATAAATGTTTTTTAATTAACATGTGAATCTAAACATACTAGAAATGTGGGACATGTTCCAGCACTTGCGACCATGGCTAATTCCAAACTGTAGCTGTTTTGAGTGGGATCGATCAGAGTGGTGCTAATTGCAGGGGTCTTCTGGTGGTAGGTGAACCCACCACTCTTGGACGCTGTAAAGACAGTGAAAATATTTATGCACGTAGCACCATGTAACAGTGCCATAGAATATGCAATGTCACCTTGTGGTGTGTCTCCAGTCCCATAGAGAATGTAGTAGCTGCTGTTGAGGTCCAGGTCCTGATCTTTGGAGTCTCCTTTAAAGCTGCGACTGAACCTGTGAGTCAAAATGCCATGCAATCAAATGCAATAGCAGACTCACACTAGTCTTTTTTTGCTTACGTGCATCGCACTCTCCCATTTACAATTTGCACAGAGTGTTGACAAATGTCAGACTGTAAATTGATATGCATGTGATTGAATAACATCGTATTCAGCAGTAGCTATCAACCTGATCTTTATCCAGCACATTAGTCATAGTGCCTGAAGGATTCCAAGTATCAATGGCTGCTGCAGTACCATCACTGTACACATTACAACCCACAACATCTGAAGTTGGCTGAAGATTTATTGTATAACGCATAATAATTTTCTCAAGTGCTGTCACCCTTAAAATGGCCTAGTCTAAATATAGTTTCATACCATATTAGGTGTCTTTGAGAATCCGACTGCCACCCATCCCTTGGCCTTGCCCTCCAGAGTGAAGTCAAGGTAGTTGCTATTTTTGCTGTTGGTATTTATCCCTAGGAAGTAGTTGCACCCATTACTGGACTGATTGCAGCCGCTGGGATTGCGAATTGAAATCCGATACGTAGAAGAATTCTGAACCATGAAGTAATAAATGTTTTTTAATTGACATGTGAATCTAAACATACTAGAAATGTGGGACATGTTCCAGCACTTGCGACCATGGCTAATTCCAAACTGTAGCTGTTTTGAGCGGGATTAATCAGAGTGGTGCTAATTGCAGGGGTCTTCTGGTGGTAGGTGAACCCACCACTCTTGGACGCTGTAAAATATTAAAATGCATGTAGCACCATGTAACAGTGCCATAGAATATGCAATGTCACTTTGTGGTGTGTCTCCAGTCCCATAGAGAATGTAGTAGCTGCTATTGAGGTCCAGGTCCTGATCTTTGGAGTCTCCTTTAAAGCTGCGACTGAACCTGTGAGTCAAAATGCCATGCAATCAATAGCAGACTCACACTAGTCTTTTTTTGCTTACGTGCATTGCACTCTCCCATTCACAATTTGCACAGAGTGTTGATGTAATGTATGCATGGTTATTATGTTGAGTTATGTAATAGTATCACGTGCATTGTATTGTATCATGTGATCATGTATGTATGTATGATTGTATATGTATTCTACCTCGTGCTAAAAGTAAGTAGTATTAATCTTTGTCAATCTGCCATCGGGAACTAAACTACTACTAGCGTGCCTCGTGTAAGCAGCTAAACACGACATATTTGGCGACGAGGATCAAAAGGAGACCTCACGACGATGGCAAAGCACGGGAGTATCGGCGAGTACAAGTCAGAGATCGAGGAGTGGCCTGCCTACGCCGAACGCCTTCAACACTATTTCGCCGCTAATGACGTGACCAACGGAGACAAAAAGCGAGCTATTCTACTCAGCGTCTGTGGCCCACAAGCGTATGGACTAATCCGCAGTTTGGTTCAACCGAAAAAGCCCTCCGAATTTTCGTACACACAGTTGGTTGAGAAGGTCAAGAAGCACTACAACCCCCGCCCATCAGCCATTGTCCAGCGTTTCAAATTCTATTCGTTGAAGAGGCAACCCGGTGAGACGGTTGCGCACTATGTGGCTGAACTTCGGAAACTGACGGAATATTGTGACTTTGGCGAAACGTTAGACGATATGCTCCGGGACAAGCTAGTTTGGGGGATCGAAGATGCTCGGACGCAGGAAAGACTACTGGCAGAGGATAATTTAACCTTCAAAAAAGCTCTCGATCTCGCTCAAGCCCTAGAGGTGGCAGCCCAGGATTCTAAAGAGTTGTCTGCCAGTACCCCAGCCGTGGTGCACAAAGTACAAGGGTCTGCACCGGGCCGTAGCAACAAATCGCAAGGACGCAAGCCTGCAGGAGCTACATCCAAACCCCCATCACCTTGCTACAGATGTGGAGGTCAACACTGGGCTGCTCGATGCCGCTTCAAATCAGAAAAGTGTCGAGCATGCGGCAAAGTCGGACACATAGCTAAGATGTGCCGAACTAAGGGCAAACATGAACACACCACACACATAGTGGATGACGAATCAACGTCCGCTGACGAGTACACCTTGTATGCTGTAGTCACGCAGAAGGCTGCAGCATCATCACTCCGCACAACAGTCCTAGTCGACGAGCACCCATTGGACATGGAAGTTGACACAGGTGCAGCATTTTCCCTCATCAGCGAAGCAACCTTCAATAAGCTTTGGGGCTCCGATCCTACACCACCACTACAGCCCTCTGGACTCCCATTGCGCACGTATACAGGGGAGCCAATACGAGTATTGGGCTCTGCCATGGTGACGGTGAAAGATAATGAGCAAGAAGTCAAACTACCCTTGTTGGTGGTCGGAGGTGATGGCCCTAGTTTACTGGGACGCAACTGGCTCTCAGCAATCCGCCTGGAGTGGAAGAAAATTTTTTCGATTCGCACGCAACAAGGTTTACAGATTATTTTGGAGCAACACAAGGATGTCTTCAAGTCTGAATTGGGAACGCTAAACGGAGTCGAAGCGAAAATCCATGTAGATCCGCAAGCGAAACCCATCTTCTACAAAGCAAGGACGGTCCCTTTAGCACTGCGACAGAAAGTGGAACACGAGCTTGAAAGGCTTGAGAAGCAAGGGATCATCGAACCAGTCCAGTTTTCGGATTGGGCTGCACCCATCGTACCGGTCGAAAAGCGTGACGGAAACATCAGAATATGTGGCGACTATAAGCTGACCGTTAATAGGGCCGCACAGACAGAAATATACCCTATCCCTCTCATCCAGGAAATCTTTGCATCACTTGCCGGTGGCAAAACCTTTTCCAAGCTTGACTTGTCGCACGCCTACCAGCAGGTCAGGCTTGAAGAAGCATCACAGCAGTACGTGACAGTGAACACGCACAAAGGATTGTTCCGATACAAGCGACTCCCCTTTGGTATATCATCGGCACCAGCGATTTTCCAGCGCTTGATGGAAAACCTCCTTCAAGGTATATCACGAGTATGCGTGTACATTGATGACATCATTGTCACTGGGAAGACGGAGGAAGAGCACCTCCAAAATCTGAACGAAGTTTTGAGTCGATTGGAGAAAGCAGGAATGCGATTGAAGAAAGAGAAATGTAAGTACATGGTGCCAGAAATCGAGTACCTCAGCCACAAGATCAACCGTGAGGGACTGCAGCCATCCGACAGCAAGGTTGCTGCTATTGTGGAAGCTCCGCCGCCCACGAATGTGTCTGAACTCAAATCCTTTCTTGGTATGGTGAACTACTACGGCAAGTTCCTACCCAACCTCTCTACTACCTTGGCGCCCCTTTACCAACTACTGAGGAAAGAGACCCCCTGGCGATGGGGTGACGAAGAGCAGCAAGCTTTCGACAAAGTGAAGGAGTTCCTGCAGTCGCCCAACCTCCTAGTACACTTTGACGGGGAGAAACCAATAGTGTTGGCATGTGACGCCTCACCCTATGGGGTAGGTGCAGTCCTTTCGCACCGCATGGGAGACGGCACGGACAGACCGATAGCATTCGCATCAAGGACTCTAGCGCCAGTCGAAAAACGCTACTCGCACCTGGACAAGGAAGCTCTTGCTATAGTGTTTGGCGTGAAGCACTTCCATCAATACATCTACGGTAGAGCATTTGTGTTGCTGTCTGACCACAAACCACTGATGCACATACTCAGCGAATCCAAGGCAACACCAGCAATGGCCTCTGCTAGACTGCAGCGATGGGCCCTTCTACTAGGAGGGTACGATTACCGGATCGAATACAGGGCAGGAGCCGAGCAAGCCAATGCAGATGCCCTCAGCCGGTTGCCATGTCGCTCACAACCGTCCAGTGTGCCAATTCCACCAGAAACAGTTCATTTAATGGAACACTTAGCTTCCACTCCTGTAACAGCATCTCAAATCAGAGCGTACACAAACCGTGATTCATTGTTGTCTAAAGTGAGACAGTTCGTCCAACAGGGTTGGCCAGAAAGAGTGGAAGGCGAGTCAATCGACATACAACCGTTTGAACGACGCAAAAACGAGCTCAGCCTACACGATGGATGTGTACTTTGGGGAGGCCGAGTAGTTATTCCCCTGCAACTCCGTGACCGCGTGATCGACGAGCTACACGAAGCTCATCCTGGAATCGTCAAAATGAAGGTCTTGGCCCGTCGGTTTGTATGGTGGCCAGGAATAGATGCACAGTTGGAGAAGAAGGTAAAAAGTTGTCACAGTTGTCAGTCGGTTCGTCAAAATCCAGCCCAGGCACCACTCCACCCGTGGGAGTGGCCACAACGACCGTGGTCGAGAGTTCACGCAGACTACGCCGGTCCCTTCCTGGGGAAGATGTTTCTTGTCTTAATTGACGCACACACGAAGTGGATCGACATACACATGACCTCATCCTCGACGACTCAAGTGACGATTGAGAAAATGCGAACCACATTTGCCACACTAGGAATTCCTGAAATGTTGGTGACAGACAATGGGACAGCGTTTACGAGTACCGAGTTTGCTCAGTTTGCCAAGCAGAATGGCATTCGACATGTGACTACGTCACCCTACCACCCTGCCTCAAACGGGCTAGCCGAACGCGCTGTCAAAACCTTCAAGGAAGGAATGAAAAAGCTGTCAACCGGATCGCTGGAAACTAAGCTGTCGAGGTTTTTGTTCAAGTACAGATCAACTCCGCAGTCGACGACTGGAGTGTCACCCGCGGAACTCATGTTTGGAAGACCTCTGAGGTCACAGCTTGATCTACTGCGCCCTAGTGTTCAATCCAATGTCATTCATCGTCAGGGGCAGCAGAAGTATGGTCACGACCAGCGAGCAAAGGAAAGAGACTTCAAACCAGGAGACCTTGTCTACATTCGAAACTTCGCACAAGGAGCAACTGTTACTTGGTTACCTGGGGTTATTGAGCAAGTTCGTGGACCTGTGTCGTACACTGTGAGTCTGGAAGATGGAAGAGTAATGAGACGCCATATCGATCACATCCGATCTCGAGCATTGCCAGACACCACACTGAACAAACCAACCACCCCTAACTGGGACAACACTCTCCCAGCCGCACCATCTGCTGACGATGAGCCTGCCTCTGATTCAGGAGGTGGAACTGATGACACACAGAGTGATGATAATACGTCTGGTGGCCTTAGACAAACACCGCTGCGACGTTCGAGTCGTACTCACAGATTACCGGATCGGTTTTCGAAATGAACGTATTGAATGAACTTGAGAACTGAACAGTATGACTGTGTTGTTTAAACTAATGGTGGAGGAATGTAATGTATGCATGGTTATTATGTTGAGTTATGTAATAGTATCACGTGCATTGTATTGTATCATGTGATCATGTATGTATGTATGATTGTATATGTATTCTACCTCGTGCTAAAAGTAAGTAGTATTAATCTTTGTCAATCTGCCATCGGGAACTAAACTACTACTAGCGTGCCTCGTGTAAGCAGCTAAACACGACAGTTGACAAATGTCAGACTGTAAATTGATATGCATGTGATTGAATAACATCGTATTCAGCAGTAGCTATCAACCTGATCTTTATCCAGCACATTAGTCATAGTGCCTGAAGGGTTCCAAGTATCAATGGCTGCTGCAGTACCATCACTGTACACATTACAACCCACAACATCTGAAGTTGGCTGAAGATTTATTGTATAACGCATAATAATTTTCTCAAGTGCTGTCACCCTTAAAATGGCCTAGTCTAAATATAGTTTCATACCATATTAGGTGTCTTTGAGAATCCGACTGCCACCCATCCCTTGGCCTTGCCCTCCAGAGTGAAGTCAAGGTAGTTGCTATTTTTGCTGTTGGTATTTATCCCTAGGAAGTAGTTGCACCCATTACTGGACTGATTGCAGCCGCTGGGATTGCGAATTGAAATCCGATACGTAGAAGAATTCTGAACCATGAAGTAATAAATGTTTTTTAATTGACATGTGAATCTAAACATACTAGAAATGTGGGACATGTTCCAGCACTTGCGACCATGGCTAATTCCAAACTGTAGCTGTTTTGAGCGGGATTAATCAGAGTGGTGCTAATTGCAGGGGTCTTCTGGTGGTAGGTGAACCCACCACTCTTGGACGCTGTAAAATATTAAAATGCATGTAGCACCATGTAACAGTGCCATAGAATATGCAATGTCACTTTGTGGTGTGTCTCCAGTCCCATAGAGAATGTAGTAGCTGCTATTGAGGTCCAGGTCCTGATCTTTGGAGTCTCCTTTAAAGCTGCGACTGAACCTGTGAGTCAAAATGCCATGCAATCAATAGCAGACTCACACTAGTCTTTTTTTGCTTACGTGCATTGCACTCTCCCATTCACAATTTGCACAGAGTGTTGACAAATGTCAGACTGTAAATTGATATGCATGTGATTGAATAACATCGTATTCAGCAGTAGCTATCAACCTGATCTTTATCCAGCACATTAGTCATAGTGCCTGAAGGGTTCCAAGTATCAATGGCTGCTGCAGTACCATCACTGTACACATTACAACCCACAACATCTGAAGTTGGCTGAAGATTTATTGTATAACGCATAATAATTTTCTCAAGTGCTGTCACCCTTAAAATGGCCTAGTCTAAATATAGTTTCATACCATATTAGGTGTCTTTGAGAATCCGACTGCCACCCATCCCTTGGCCTTGCCCTCCAGAGTGAAGTCAAGGTAGTTGCTATTTTTGCTGTTGGTATTTATCCCTAGGAAGTAGTTGCACCCATTACTGGACTGATTGCAGCCGCTGGGACTGCGAATTGAAATCCGATACGTAGAAAAATTCTGCACCATGAAGTAATAAATGTTTTTTAATTAACATGTGAATCTAAACATACTAGAAATGTGGGACATGTTCCAGCACTTGCGACCATGGCTAATTCCAAACTGTAGCTGTTTTGAGTGGGATTGATCAGAGTGGTGCTAATTGCAGGGGTCTTCTGGTGGTAGGTGAACCCACCACTCTTGGACGCTGTAAAGACAGTGAAAATATTTATGCACGTAGCACCATGTAACAGTGCCATAGAATATGCAATGTCACCTTGTGGTGTGTCTCCAGTCCCATAGAGAATGTAGTAGCTGCTGTTGAGGTCCAGGTCCTGATCTTTGGAGTCTCCCTTAAAGCTGCGACTGAACCTGTGAGTCAAATGCCGCACCATTGATCAGTATGAGGACAAAAAAGACAATAATGTTACGACATAGTATGTTAACTTTATACTTACATGCAGCTCACTCTCCCATTTGCAATTTGCATAGAATGTTGACAGATATCGGACTGTGAGTGGAATTACATTATGTGCTTGAGTGGTCAGTCACATGTACTTCAAACTACTAACCTGATCTTTATCCAGCACATTAGTTTTAATGCCTGAAGGGTTCCAAGTATCGATGGCAGCTGCAGTACCATCACTGTAGACATTACAACCCAGCACATCTGCAGTTGGCTGAAGATTTAATGTACATGTATTGTGCATATTAACTTTTAACGATAGTTGTGGTCTAAAAATAGCTACATACCATATTAGGCGTCTTTGAGAATCCGACTGCCACCCATCCCTTGGCTTTGCCCTCCAGCGTGAAGTCAAGGTAGTTGCTATTCTCACTATTGGTATTGATCCCAAGAAAGAAATCACACCCGGCAGCAGACTGATTACAGCCTGTGGGAGAGCCAATGGACATCTGGTACGCAGACTTTGCCTGCGTGAAAATGGAGCGAAAGACATGAACATTCAAAATTAAGACTTCTCATCTAGACCCCACCTATGCAAATGGCAAAGAAAACTATCTCTACATCTATCAGATACACCTATTATAGTCATACTGTTACAAACAATAGAGCCATAGGTGTCTGCATGCATGCCCTGAATGTATATGTACATGCATTCAAAGTGTTCAGCTTACCACAAACTTAGGACACATTTCAGCAGTGGTGACCATAGCTAACTCCAAAGTAAGGCTGTTATCTCGAGTGGGATTGATCCTTGAGGCACTAATTGCGGGGGTTTTCTCATGGAAGGTGAATCCCCCACTTTTGGATGCTACATGTATATAAATGATATTGATAAGGTCACATACAATTTAAATGTTTGCAACTTTACATTGGGGTGTATCTCCAACACCATAGAAAACATAGTGATTAGTATTTAGATCCAGGTCTTGCCCCTGGGATGTTCCTTCCAAACTTCGACTGAATCTGCCATAATTATTATAACTCCTTTAATGATGAATATTGACCAATTATTAAAAACAAAACTCACGTGCAGCTTACGATGCCATCTTCAAACCGAGCACTGTCTTGACAGATGTCATTCTGCATGGGAATCATAAATATAGCACTCATAAATATTGTGACTTGTGAACACTTAGTAGGTAGATGTAAATACCTGATCTTTATCCAGCACATTAGTTTTAGTGCCTGAAGGGTTCCAAGTATCAATGGCTGCTGCAGTACCATCACTGTAAATGTTACAACCCAGCACATCTGCAGTTGGCTAAAAGCAAGAACGTTTGAATAACTTCGGCTCAAATGAATTTGGGATATTATTGGCTACAATATGTGACCTGCTCTGAGAAAAGGGACCACATGGGATAAATTGAGTTTTTAGCATAAAATGATAGCTGTGTGTCCTTGATCCAATGGTGCATGTTTCATGAAAACAATATTGATCACAAGTGGAGTTATGATCATTTTATGCACTCGGGTAGGTACATTCATTTTTCGGAAAATGCGCATTTTTAATTAAATTTTGCATTAAATTGTATGTGTCCAAGCAATTATTTGTGCCCATTACAATGGTTTACATAATGCAACTACTGTATTATCTCTAATTTAACAGACATCTCTAATTATCCGGACACCATTTCGAATTATTTTTTTACCTCTAATTACACCGGACAGTCAATGAGTTTGAGTTTTTGTTGTTCTAGTTATCCGGACATCGTTGGATAGCTCGCGCTAGCGTGGTACTGATCGAGCAAAATTTGCAATGGATAGCTGCTTCTTTGGTGGTAATGAAGGAGGTGAGCTGTTCTCTTTCCCACCATGCCAGGGAACAGGGAGCTCCAGGTACCGTCTCATTTTCTCAATCTCTGCAGCTGCTCAATCGCACGTCCATTTGACCGAATGCGCATGTGTGAAAGCGTGTTCTAATTCATCGGACACTTCGAACGCCGGTTATTTTCGTGTGCTCTAATTATAGCGGACATTGGCCAAAATAATTATTTTTCTGGTGTCCGTTAAATTAGAGGTAATACGGTACATAAACATAGCATATCAATATGAAGCCAAATTTCTACATTTTCTGGTAAAGTAAAAACCGGAAAAGTGAAAAATATTAACTTTCCCCACATTTTAGCTATTATTGGAAAATGAAATTTTATCTGATTACATGCCAGGTTTCAAGTTCATAGCTGCTATGGGTTCCAGAGATATAAACAAAAATGCAGGTACAGCCATGTAATGTGTAAGTGCCCCCTTTTCTCAAATCTGGTCATATAATACCATGCTTGGAGTCTTTGAGAATCCTACCGCCACCCATCCCTTGGCCTTGCCCTCAAGGGTGAAGTCAAGGTAGTTGCTGTTCAAACTGTTGGTGTTAATCCCAAGAAAGAAGTCACAACCACCAGTTGAGCTGTCACAGTCCTTGGGATAGCTAAGGGAGAGACGATACTCCAAAAGCAGTGTCTATGAAGAAAAAAGATGGGAGTATAATATTATTATAGTGTCGTCCATAAGTCCTACTCCCTAGCCTAGTGCTCAGACCTGGGCCCCTTGATGCTTCAATGCTTATAGATATTGAGGATCTCCGAAGAGATCACTTTTCTGACTTTCTAGCTATTCAATGTTTGCTATAATATAGAATATTGCATACAGGCAGGGAGTAGGGCCAGTAGGATGAGGTCATGATAAGAGATACATGTACACGTAGACCTACTGAAAATATGGGGCACGTCTTAGCACTTGCAATCTTAGAGATTTGACTGGGATTCATCACAGTGCCACTAATTGTAGGGGTCTTCTCATGAAAAGTGAACCCTCCACTTTTGGATGCTGAATGTTGGAACAGAACTTTAATATTGACAGTGTCATGTAAAATCATGTAGATTAGTATTGTAAATTTTACATGTAGACTACATAATAATATCTGAGGCTTAATTTAACTGCTTAGTCTGTTTTGAGCATGCAGGATCACCTTGAGGTGTGTTTCCAATTCCAATTAGAAAGTAATAGTTCCTGTTGAGGTCAAGGTCCTGATCTTTGGAGGTACCTTTGAGGCTGCGACTGAATCTGTGATGCAAGGATCAATATATGTAACTCAGATAGAAAAATATCTCAGCTAGAGGTCAACTAGCCTCGTCCCCAGGCTCCTCCCAGGTTTTCAATATCATAATAATATTATTATTATGCAAAAAAGGTGCTTGCAGTAAGTACAAAGTACATGCTGGATAATTATTGAATTGCTGGAAGGGTCTGAGGATGAGGCCAGCGAGACATTGTTAGTTTCAGTTATATGTGTACATTATGTACTATGGAATGGGTGATCTTTCCGTGAACATTATTCCTCCCCCCAATGGCTGGATTTAAACATTGTGTTCAGTTTGAACTCACGTGCAACTTATGCGTCCATTTTCGATCTTTGCACTATGCTGACAGATGTCTGACTGCATTTGGAGAAACATGCATGCACAATGTCATTACTACATGTACGTGATGTACTGTACACATTAAAAGTTATTAGTTACATATTATAGCAGTTAAGTTACCTGGCCATTATCCAGCACATTAGTCATAGTGCCAGAAGGGTTCCAAGTATCAATGGCTGCTACACTACCATCACTGTAGACATTACAACCCAGCACATCAGCAGTTGGCTGAAACCGAAACATTCTCTAATGGACAGATTTGATCTAAAAATGGATCTTTAAATTTATACCATATTTGGAGTCTTAGAGAAGCCGATTGCTACCCATCCTTTAGCGTTTGCCTCGAGAGTGAAGTCAAGCATGTTGCTGTCCTGGCTGTTGCTGTTGATACCCACAAAGATGTCACAGGTGTGGCTGTCACTGCAACCTTCAGGAATTCCTTGACTCCAATGATAGCTGGTGACGCTAGACTACATAAAATCATGTACAAGTAATTAATGCAGAGGGAATGCTCTGAGATTCTCCCATCAAACTCTGTAGTGGCATGTGATCTTATATAGAACCCACCAGAAGCATTCCCCCAAACTCCCTAATTCGTAATTCCACACCTCCCACCTGAAATAAATCACCGTAGTGTCCCGGGTAAGCATCCATGGGTGCTTAAACATAACGCGCGATTTTGGCCCTCATGGGCGCTAACCCAGGATATAATTTCCATACGTCTATATAGAGGGGAGTGGGCGCTTGCCTGGGACACTACAGTAATAATATCTAGTCATTTCACTTCAAAATAGATATGCTAATTATCTCACAAGAAAATCAGAGTTTTTCCCTTGTTCATAAGACTGAATATATTAAATTTGAAGGTGAAAATTCAGAGGCTTTTTAGCAAAACAAGTGAAAATTTTATACTCACGGTAGGTGAGGGGCAGTGCTGGTTGCTAGAGTCAGCCTTCCCAGTTGTATCAGATTCATCAGCCAGCTTTGAAGTGAGCAGAATGAGCAGAGCATCAGCGAGTGAGTGATCACTGACTGGGTTGATCATCATCTCACTAATGGGTGGAGTCTTCTCGTGGTAGCTAAAGCCCTCAGTCAACAGATCTGGAAATGAAATGCACGATTGCAGGATTTGAGATATGTAGCTTTATTCCCAGGGCCATTCCCAGGCCCATTCTCAGCCGAGTAGAATAAACAATAACGTTGATCATGCAAAAGAGGAGAAGGAACCATGTTCATTTGGATTAGTGGGGAGATAGCAAACAAACTATGGGAAACTAAATAATTATGTGTGAAGGGATTATTCTAGATCTAGCCACCCATTCCCTGCCCTTCGGCACAATAGTATGAAAATTTCTCTATTTACTTCATCTACATATGTACACATATGGTGTACCCACTTGTTGTAAGAGTATCTCCTAGGCCATACATGAGATAGTAGTTATCATTCAAGTCCAGGTCACGATGAGGTGAAGATCCCTTGATGGACCGACTAAAACTAGTAAACAATAGCATTAAACTCGTTAACTGCAAATATCTACTAACAATAATATTATTATTGAATGTTTTGGCAATCAAGAGATTCACAAGCACAACTGTGCGCAATACTGTATAGCACAAAATTTCATGATTCTATGAAAGCCACGAAATCATGCAAAAATTTCCCGCTATACAGGATTCTTAAATACAAAATTATGATCAACCAGCATATTTATTTTAACATTACAGATTTGGCCTGAGTAGCATAAGTAAAATGCAACCTAAAGCTCACCCTATGGTATACTAGGATTTACCTGCATGCCAATCTTCCGTTGGTGTAATCAGTATAGTAATAGCAAAGGTCATCCTTTGGAGGTCAAGAGGAGAAGTTCTTATATCTCTCAAATAATAATGCTTCTTAATTAATTTTCTGACCTGAAGTTCGTGAAGCACATTGGTCTTAACCAAGTCATCATTCCATGTATCAATGATCGTTATTGATTCGCTGACGGATCTTCGACACCCAACAACATCAGCAGAATACTGCACCATTAAAAATAATAATAAGTTCACTGCTGCTACTATACCAGGGACTGATACAGAGAGGGAGATCAGAGGCGATGCAACCTTCTGCTGTTTACTTAACATTTAGATGCTGACCAGGCTGTAACCGTGACAGATTTATCCTAGGGCACTTATGCATCCACTCTAAGGTACAGATTCTAACCCAGCTTTCATTATGCACAAATGCATAACTGACTCTACAGTGTAAGATATCGTATATGACATTGTGCTTTGTGACCCCCCCCCCCCCCCCCCCCCCCCCCATATTGTGGCACTGTTCTACAAGGGAATTCCCCACAAGCATGCTCCCTGGATCTAACATTGTGAGCCGAGCAAGGAACCCCCTACATTAGTGTGTCACATATGATATGAAATCTCCAGTAATGAAGCATACCATGCTTGCGGTCTTCGAGAAGCCGAGAGCCACCCAGCCACTGGTTTGACCTTCAAGTACAAAGTCCAGGAGGTTTCGATCTCCATCGTTGAGTCTTATTCCCACAAAGAACTCACAGTCATGCCTGTGGCAACCCTTGGGTAGTCCTTGAGTAAAGGTAAACGTCTGGTTGGACTGAAGGGGTAAGTACAAGGTAAAGATCGCTGGTACACAGTTCCCCCACCCCCTTTCCGGAAATGGAAGATCGCGACGTGCGCGATTAATTTCTGAGTGATCACTATCGATTTACTATCGCGACAGTGGTCTGTATCGATATCAAGAGTATACTCTTGCCGATACAATGCACCTGACTCCATGCAGAATAATAGTAGGTCAATCTAATAGTAGTATTTTATCCCTATATCGATACACCCTCGACACAAAAGCATGCATTTGTTCGACGTAAAACTTACTGCTGGCGATTTTAGTGGACAGAGTTGAGCTTTCTCGAGCAGACAGCTGGTAGGAAATACGAGCAGAAAGACAATTCCAGCAGCAAGCACCAGGCCAGCAGAGGACGTTAGATTGTGGTCCATGGCTCCAATGAGCGTAATGTGAGTAAATGACACCAATTCAATTTTACATCCTTTTTAGAATCCCATACCGAGAAAAGTGCGCGTTAATTTATCACAGCGTGCACACGCGCACGCCGAAATGTATGCGCGAATTTAATTTTATGGCACCAGGATTGAACCGTTTGCGCATGAAGCGGCTGCAAAGATGGCTAGGATTGTCGAGTTCTTCACGCTGCTCGGATTTCTGTCCTTTTACAACACCAGCGTCTGTAGAGCTCAACTGCCAGCCGTATGCACCAACCCGACCAACTTTCATGATCAAATCTGCTGTCCCGAACCGTTCCTTGGAGCGGGCCCCTGCGGCTCGCTCCTCTCAGTTCCTCGGGGCGAGTGCGTAGCTGTTGTCACTAACCAAACAACCATTGACGTGCGCGGAAATTGGCCTCACTACTACAAAAACATTTGCGAGTGCAGCGGCAATTTCGGTAACTTTGACTGTGGAGAGTGTATCTCGGGCTACAAAGGTGCAAAATGCGACAAGAAGGTGGTGAGAAAGAGAAAGCTGCTCAACCACTTGTCACCAGAAGAAACATCGGAACTTATCGATACGCTGTACATGGCAAAGGTGTTTCCGTCCAGGTATGTGGTCATCACCAAGGAGACGAGGCCAGGCACCATACCACCAATGAGCATCATCTCTGTGTATAATCTCTTCGTATGGGTGCACTATTACATATCCAAAAATTCTTATGGTAAGGCCTGAATAAATGTTAGAAGGCTGAAGCTAATGTTGTACCTAATAATATTATAGCATCCCAAAATTTCTGTTAGGTGATTATTAATAATTATTATTATGATAATAATAAAATATTATATTATGTGAATTCTATTATGGCCAAATATACAGTGGAATTTTCAGGTATAATAATAATAATAATATTATGATAAAAATTAATTTTCGTGGTTACTTTTGATAATGAAATGTATGCATGCATGTAATTTTTTTTTCAGTGTATGATTTTGGTCACGGTGGGCCAGGCTTTCCAATATGGCATCGTTTCCTTCTGATGTGGTTTGAGCGTGAGCTCCAGTGGATGCTAGGTGGAGACAGCAACTTTGCCATTCCATTCTGGGACTGGTCTCTTGATAAACACAGAATGTTTCCATTCCAAGAGCACATTTACGGAGCATCCGATGAGAATGCAACATTACTAGGCAACTTTGCTAACTGGACTCTTGTCTGTGATGTCACCCTCGATATTATTTGTGATCCTTCCCAGAGTACACAGTACATGACTCGTTTTGGCAATCGTGAAGTGTACGTAGCAGATTACCCAAAATGGCCAAGGAGAGAGGAGATCTGTAAATCGATGACTATACCTGTCTATGATAGTCCACCATACAATAGCAATGTGTTAGGGAGCAAGAGCTTTCGTAACTACATGGAGGGGTTCTATATCGGGAATGAAATCTGCAACAAGACATTGTTTGACTGCAGTGCTACCAGCAATACCACTAGGTTACAATTACATAATCAGGTATGCTATAATACTTCAGATACATAACCGGGTACATAAACTACTCCCCTAAATATGTATTTTTTAACGTACGTTCCAACTGCCATGCAGGTGCACAATATGCTAATAGGAACATTTACTAATGTACCAATAGCCGCCAATGACCCTCTCTTCATGAGCCATCATGCATTCGTGGACTACATCCTCGAAATGTGGATTCGTCGTTTCCATGGAGAATACCAACCTCCAGCTGGGAACAGTTCGGCTGCCAAGGGCCACAACCATGATGACGTAATAGTACCATTTCTCCCAATTGTTCGGATTCATGAGATGCTTGTTGAAAGCACTGAGCTAGGATGGACATATGAGTCGCTCTATGGTCTAGACCTGGACAAACCTTATGGTTGTGAGTACCAACCCAATGATCCCAAATATAAATCATTACACGAGGAAAAATTGAAGATTCAACCTTATATTGCTCTCAATCAAAATAATATTCTCAAAAGTTCCACTGATTACTGGAAAGAAGAGATATACAAGGTAAAAATTTATTGGCCTCGTCCCCTGGCTCATTGATGAAACTCCAAAATTGCCACTCATAAAATTTAATAATGTGCTAAAATTGTTCTTTTCTCACAGCAGCAAACTAGGCTGTCATTTCACCAGTGTGTGTTGATGTATGGAAAGCTGGCATTCCAAATTCCACCAAACTGTGATGAACTGATCTTTCAGAATAACCTTATACTTCCTAATGTACTCATTCCATTCACATGGTACTCCTGTGCAGCTGTGTCCATTCCAGAAAATTCCATTCCACAAAGCAACCTTGGAATCCAGCAACAAATATTTTACATTTGCACATTGAACTGATTTTTTACTTTCAATTTGAACTACAAAGTCATGTCAATTCTATTCATATTATATCAAAATTATAATTATTAGTGAGACACTAAGAATCATAATAATACCGACATCGATAGTACATGCAATAATCAACTTTCATTCCACTCATAGTCAAAGACTAAGCCGCATGTTTTACCGTGAGGTTGAGAGGCAATTAATGGCAGAGCCATCAGAAACTTTGCCTGCACCTCCAAATTCTCCATAATGCCCATAGCTCTTGATATTCCTGTTGGATCTCCGGCAAATACCTCATCTAATGTCCGAAGTAGGGTACGATACGTCTGGTGAAACATCTTAGTTCTCTCATATGCTCTTGTACTTGGATTGAGGTCCCCACTGCTTGGGTTGTCTCTCACTGGCCACACCCCATTGTCGTCAAAGGGTATGGGATCACCAGTGTAGGTGTAGTTGCTAACACCGTGAAATATGAGCTCCTTTCCACACACTATCTCTTGGAATTTGAAAAAGTGGGCCAACTCGTGTCTAGCATAGCCGTGTGGGTCCCCTGGCTGCACCCCCTCACCCTGCTCCACTATCTCATTGATAGCTTGAAGTGCAGTGGCTAGGTCGTGAACAATATACACATTACCATAGTCATTACTGTAGGGCCACTTAACTTGTAATGAAGTACGGTTTGGATAGAAAATTGGATCACCATGGGAGTACAAACACTTCCGCATTTCATGGTAGAGCTGTCCAATGGTATGTGAATAGTTCACAAATGTCCCATATTGAATATTGACAACTCTGTGAGGGTACTCAATGGCCATTAAAGTGTGATAAATGTGCTCCAACGAAGCCTTCTTGAGTGGTACACTCAAATGAGGCAGTACACCACCCGGCAGCCCAGTGACAGGGTATTTGGGTGCAGTGGTGGCACTATCAATGACTGGTCTTCCTCCAACAGAGATCAGGAGGTTGGCAGCTTGCAACATGTGAAGCATCTCTTGCATCACAACACTGCGAATTATGTAATAAGCTTCGGTATTGTAGCCATCCTTAATCGAGTAGAGAGCCATGAGGTAGAGTGGTATTGTGTAGAATTCGAGTTCAAAGGCCTTTTGGAGACAGTAATGGATAGTAGGTATGGAACATGTGCTCTTCGCAAGCTCCTCAATGCAGTTAAATGACTGCATGTTGGCGTTGTACTTGGCAGTGTATTTGTAGTACCCATTAAAGTTATGAGGTTGATGGTTAAAGTCGCCCATCACAGAGCATTCGTGATCGGT
Source organism: Cliona cf. orientalis (assembly GCA_963930775.1). Classification (NCBI taxonomy): domain Eukaryota; kingdom Metazoa; phylum Porifera; class Demospongiae; order Clionaida; family Clionaidae; genus Cliona; species Cliona cf. orientalis. The sequence goes on from OZ005704.1 coordinate 2,654,840, forward strand.
GGGTGTGGGCACGTACTGACCTACCCTGCGCTTAGCATTCTTATCATGGGGTTTGTTTACAACCCCGATTGGAAACAGACAGTTACTGGAGTTGTAACATGGCTTTGTCAGCCATTCTAGAATCATTTTTCGCTTTCTGTTAGATAAATCACGAGAAGCGGGCATGTGGTTTGGGTGGTTCCAGTCCAGTTGCAGGGAGAAGTTGAGAAGGTGACGGATGTACGGCTGAATCACAGCTTCATAGTCCGAGAGGTTGACAATGTTTTTCATCACAGGATATAAGCGAGCATACTGTAGAAAGATTGGGTACACGTGATCAACCCAGTTTGAAGGACTATCATAAGATACGTCACTGTAGAGTTTTATGGTTATTGCTTCAACGCAAGTCACTCCTCCGTCAGAAATTCCGATAGCATTTTTGATATCATGAGTACAAAATTGGGGCTCTCCTTTGACGTGATATATGTACAAGTACACTTGCCCATCGATGTCATTATTTTGACGAGGCATTTCAATAGAATTGGCACGAAACACGAATCTTGCATATCCAAATTGGTTAACCCTAGCTTCATGGTTGTAACTCACACCATCCACTGGTAGTACTGGGTACGGTGTTGGGCGCATCTCAACAACTTCACCAAATGCTGGTCGTCCAAGTGAAGTTACAAACAGATCAACCACTGCAATCTCAGCTGCTCCCTTCTCAAGTACAAATGTGTAATGGTTATGTGGTCGTATGTAGTACCTCTGCTCTAACATGATGGTAACATATGGGGGTTCATTAGCCCATGTTCTCAGAAATGCACCGTACTGTGATTGACTTCCACAGTGAGGGTATGTGGTGAGTGTTGGGGTGAGCCCTTTGCTCAGTGGCTTGGCAATCACTAATGGATTGTTCTCCACCAAACGTAGCTGTCTCTCTGTCAAGGGATAATCCATGATGCATCCATTCAATTCTCTACAGTTATCATTGAAGTAGTCAACGTAGCCTATTGTTTCCACACACAGGACCTGGTAGTCTCCACCATCAAATGTTAGCAATATACCCAGGTACAGATCACCAATATTCCTTATACCACCATACCAGTCCCTTGTGAATGCACTGCTAAAGTCGACAGCAATTATTTTGGTGATTGAATTGACTTTGAAAGGAGCTCGGTATGCCCAGTATGGTAGCCATTCTTTTTCTCTAGTGCATGGATCACTAGCAGGCCACAAGAGGTGGGGCTGATCCACAAACTCAAATGAGAGTAATCTTTCACCACCAAAAAACCGAGGCTCACTCGGATGAGCATATCCAATGGTTCCACTTATCCTACCATAACTGAAGTTCCCTGCACTTGTGTTTCGTATGAAGTCATACATTGTAAGAGAAATACTCAGTTGCCCACCATGCTGGATACTCATTTGTTTCAATTGCTGAAGGATCTCTGAATCAAGCTCACTTGACCATTGAATGTATCTTAGTGTGCTAGCAGTTCTAGCACCATGGATATCATTATAATCAGTTCTGGAAAATTTGCATGGCACCTGATGCCAGCAATTTTGATGAAGCACTGAGTTTGGAGGAAAACTCCCTAAGAATCCAAATTCCATTGAATTCATACTTTTTCTCACTCCAAGAGTGACACCGAAGAGAGCAGACTTGTTCCAAGCATCGACATCAAACGATGACAGTTTTCCATTGGCAGAGTATGGATTTGTCTCCATAGGTGCTCCAATGAGAGGGTCTGTGTTTGTATTTGAGTTTCTAGTACCATTGAGATATACTACTGAAGTAACTGTGCAGTCTTGCAAGGACCAGTCATTACCACCTAATGGGCTCCATTCCGGGAATAACTTGTCCTCGGGTACTGAAAGTTTGTAGTTGGTGTGAAAGTTATTGATTGTGTTGACGTCAGTGTAGTATCGGCCAGAGAAATGTATCCTTGGATGATCGAGGTATGATCCAGCACAAACATTGAGCATAGCAATAACCCTGCACGGTTGACATAATATATTACACACCCATGAAAACCATAATAATTATGCATCTGCCCACTTAATCGTAAGATATCTGCTCTCTATAGCTAGCTTCAGAAGTAGATGCTCATGGCATTTAGTCAGGCGGGTCGGCCTATCATAACATAATCATGTATTGAATTGTGATACCATGGTGATACTCAGGCACCACTTTCGTTTATCACAAACAAATAACTTACCACAAAGCTAATCTCAGAGCCTGCAACGGCATCCTAAATCCGTCGTTGAACGATAGAAATTTCTTCGTTTCTCAGGGCCGATCAACTTGATAATAAAACAGCGTGATCATGCAGCTGAATCCCAATCAGCCGAATCAGTGGCGTTTCTAGTTTATCCACCACGCAAAAGGGAGAATCTCAGCGCCAAAAGCGACTTTGATGTGACAGAAAGACGCGTAAATCCAGCGATAGGTAAGGGACAGCGATACTGCATGCAAGTCGTTTACTGACAATTATGGTAAAGATCGCTATCGCTATCTATAGACTGAGGAGATTAACGGCAATCACCCATAAGCATCACTCTTAGTGTCTTTGTGACCAAGCCAGAGTTTACATCTATGATACTGTTCAGTGATTAAATTTTTATTGCATACTTTACAATCTATGACTTTACTAGACAGTCATGGTACATATTAGGAATACTAAGTTAAATCTTATTGTAGCTACGTTCTCAGAAGTAATGTAAATATGAATGGCCGGTGCATGTGCACATGCACACCAACTACTTCTAGCATAACTTTAGTATGGAGGATCTAGTATATTATATGTTTACTCTGCTACAGTGGCTGGTTACCATATAATTGATGACATTAGTTTAAGTGGTTGCAATTGGAGCATTATTAGTAGCTATGGTACAATAATTACCTGAAGGTTTTGGCCCATTGATCTATATGTCACACTGGCAATCTACTTGTCATTGATATAAAATAATACTCTAAGTTAGTTACACTGTAGCTAGCTATAGACAGGATTCCATTGAAATGAAAATTTTCTTGCGTGCTAGCCAAGACCATTAAGGGTGTGGTCTATTACATCTGGAAACAGCAGCTGCCCACCTGGTCAGTTCTGCCACACGATGGACTATTCATTTTAGTCGAAATGAGCTCTTTTTACCAGACTATAATATTGTCAATGTAACACTGATATTCATGTGTCACCGGGAGTCCATAACTAGTACTATACAAAGGACTTGACTGTAGCTATAAAATCACTACTCACTTATCATGAAGGAGCTAGCTACAGAAGGAAAGCATCACAAGAGTCTGATGTTGGTATTGAGAAGGAGCCGAGTCACGGAGTAAGTAGCTAGGAAGTAAAATCATGCATGGATTTGGATGATCTCAGTGATGATGAAATAGCCAGTGAACCAGAGGCTGTTAGTGAATCTGAACTAGAAGAGCCAGTGTTGCAGTGATCAGTGAGAGAAAGATGACCCCCAAACCACTATGGAGAATGGGCATCGGTTGATAATGGAATGCAGAAAGAGCCAGGAACAGTGGCAGAAGCCATAGCTAGTTCAGAGAAGGCCAAATGGATGAATGCGATGGACAAGGAGATGGAACCACTTCGAAAGAATGATGCCTGGGAGTTGGTAGAGTTGCTCAAAGATCAAAAGGCTATTGGAAATAAATGGGTATTTAACTTCAAGACTGACTCTGACGGGTCTATTGAATATCACAAGGCCCATCTTAGTGGTTTAAGGTTTTTTTCTCAAAAGCATGGTCGGATTATGATGAAACATTCTTAGCTACCAGTGATCAGATTTGAATCTCTCTGAACAGTGATTGCGTTGGCGGTGCAGAACGATTAATTTTGCAGTTGCATCAAATGAATGCTAGTGAGTTAGAAGAAGTTTATAATAATAATATGCGTCAACCAGGTTTTGTGTCTGAAGGCCAAAAGAGCACCTAGTGTGCAAACTCAAACGAAGTATCCATGGTCCGAAGCAGTTGCCACGTTGTTGGAATTCTATATACTTTTGACTGCCAGCTAAAGGCCATGTGTTTTGCTCAGACGACCAGTGATCCTTGCCTCTACATCAGTACAGGAGAAATGTTTGTAATAGCTGTATACGTTGATATAGTACTTGCTGGGAAGAATGATAGGAAGCTATCCGAAGTTTAGAAAGCCTTGGCCTCAAAATTTGATGTCAAGTATCTAGACAAGTTACACTATTTTTTGGGTGTTAGCTACATGACTCACAAAATCCAATCTCTTTCGGTACACGCATAGTCATATCTAGCTACTAACCAACTCGTTCTTGGCCAACTTTCGCAAATTCTGTACTCCCAAGTGCCCAAAACATCGATGACTACACCTCCTATTCGATTCCTGATAGTTCTCAGCAATACTAACATTTTGACAACTGGTAAGGTAGTCAAGATAATAAAGACTGCCTACTCTCGTGCCTGTTGCAATTAGCTTCCCTTTTGCATGCATCTGAAATTCGACATCCACTCTCATTGAACTTGGCTATTTTTCCAGTCTTGATGGCTTTTGGCACGCTGAGAAGGTTGTAGGATAGCTTGGGCACATAGCTATAATATATTATTCACTTTGCATGTTTTTGTCATTCCACCTGGTAATAATGCTACAGTTCCACAATCAGTAGCTTCCAGTGTGTGACCATCACCCAGGGTGACTTTAAGAGACTCCTTGAGGCTACAAAGCTCAATAAACAGCACTACGTCATTATACATAATATGACAGGTTGCACCAGAGTCCACTATCCAGCTGTCTGATAGATTCTTGACATGTGGCACACTAGCATCCCTGCACTCTCACTGTCTGAACTGCTGCTGTCTCTTCGCTTCACCTCCGCTTTATTAGCCTTTTGACTACCACTCCTCTTGGCTTTAGCAAGACCATAGCAATTACGCTTGATGTGGCCAAACTTGCCATAATGAAGACACTGGGATCCATTTCTCCAGAATTACTACTCCACCATTAAGGCTTTATCACTGCTTCCACTAGCATCAGCTCACTCCTGTTTCTGCCCTTCATGCAGTAAGCACCACTTCCATCTTCTTGGATACCTCTGAATTTGCCTCGAGAACAGTCACAAGCATATTGAATGATTCCGGCTAACTGGCTAGCAGGTGAACGGCACGATCTTTGTCAGATACAGGAACTGATAAACCATCGAAAACGTGCTCTTGGACTTCAATCTCAAAGAGTGAAGCTTGCGTCTCAACTTGAGCTTGGTTGCCCCTTCTTTTGAAACTGATCCGCTAACTTTTTCTAAACTGCAACAGGGTCCTCGGGATCACCAATGAGATAGAGCAATGCTGGGTCCACTGACAATACGATAGGGCCAGGCAGCAAGAACATTATTATTAGTGAATAATAAAATTAGAAATGGCAGTGCAGATCATATTAGAATATTATAATATTGTATATACACACAGGTGCATACATCATATTATATGTACTACAAAACATTCTAGAAGGATCCATGAGCATGCACGAGTAGCATGTGTAGATAAGAGTTCACACCACACTGAATTAGCTAATATGAACCTAGACATAAACAACACGTGCACACACAGCAAAATTTAGTAACTAAATAATATTATGATACATTTGGACACATACACAAAAGTTAAGTTAGCCAAAAGTGGATATTTGCAACAGTTTCCACCTCATAGCAGATACACAATAATAATATTATTATAGTAGTAGCTAATTAACGGTTATTGTTTATGATCACACCATGCACTTCTCATTCCCAATTAAGTCCTTTATAAAAGCTGAACATCTCATTAGCAGCTTTAGGATAGTTTTCTTGAAAGACTTTTTTAACAACCTTTATCTGGCCAACAGCCCTCTCCCTTTCCCTTGCAGTTAGGGGCTCTCCCGTTTCATACTTATTCATCAGGCTCCTATCAATTTTACGATGGTCTGATCGATTTGTATGGCTATCGACCATACGCAGGTTGGCACCATCATTCAGAAGATCCCTCATTTTGCCATCATCAAACCTTTTTCCAGCCTTTTCTTCAATGAAGCGTGCTGTCTCTATTGACAATTTGTGAGAAACATCTTTTGAGTCTTTGAATCGTGATGAAGATTGCTCACGGTATTGACGTTGCCGATAGGAATCACGCCATGGATCACCTCCATCCACCTGGTCTTCATCTTCACAGCTGTTGGTACACAGATCTTGCAGGTATGCTGACCAGAGCATCTGCCTATCATCTATTGCATTGTAGAAAAGTTCTGCGGCTTCCAAAAAGACCCGAGGACAATTCTCATCATGGTTAAAGAGGAATTTAATCTGTTGCTTAGCCCTTTTCTCTTCATCAGCGGTTAGTGCAATACCTCCTTTATGTTTGGCTTTCAAAGAATCGTCAATGCATTTATACTTAGAGCCCTCTTCCTTACTCACTAGGCAATAGTTGTCATAATCATTCAAGAGTGCTCTCATTTCATCATCACTGACGGCCTTCTTTCCACTTGAATCACAGATGAAATGTGCTAGGTATGGTGAAAGAATCCAAGAAACCTCCAATTCATTGTTCTTTGGTACTGAAAGCTCCTTGTATGTTGTTCTTGCAGCCAGATCACACCAGGAGTCCATGCTCTTTCTGTTTAGCCAACTAGCTATATAAATATAGTTGTCTACCGCGAACAAGTTCAATTCCTGGGCGGAAAACCTTGAAGGGGGTGCACCATAGATCTCCCTTTATGCGTGCGCAGCACGATTGCTCGACGTGCACAAGCCTGTTCCGGTACATGGTCATGGTGCTTTCCCTGGGGTTCTCCCCATCTACTCATGACTAAAACCATTAAATTTACTTTTGATAAACACATGATAGGCGTGGCATGCGTAGCAGTAGAGTCTGTGGGGCGCCAGCCCTTGTGAACGAAGGGGCTGGCCGCACCTAGACCGTGACTAGGCTAGCGTAGCAGGGGGTCCGGCCGGCAGGTCAGGCACTTACCGGACCAATACTTTGAGCTATCTCAATATAATATAATACTTTCATAAGCTTGAATAAATTAGACTCTCACTCAAAGAAGCCTGAGCTAGCTACGTAGTTCTTTGACGATTCTCTTGCGTAAGAGCTGGATATTGGAGCGCGAGCATGACGCCCGGCGCCCGAGCCCACAACTTACGTCACGTGACGCAATAACCGCTGCGCATGCGCGTTTTGTATTACTTGGCCTTAGCTTTACCGCTTAGTACCAAAACCAGTATGTAAATACCGATCTACGCATATTCTTGAGAGCAAAAAGGGAGGCTGCTTCAAACTTCCTGTTGAGGATAGTTTTCAGTTTCGGTTCTGCTGCAGTTTGCCCTCTTTGCAGCTCATCACCATTGCAGCTGCAGTTAGCTAGCTACCACTCACATGAATGGTTCCTGTAACCAGTGGATGAATGGAAGAAATCGGAGACGACCGAGAGAGCTGCAGTTGCTGCAGTTCCTGTAACTTGGAATCTGAGATCTGCGCCCATGGTCATGAACAGTTTCTGAGATGAAGTGTGACTTTGCCAGTCAGGAATTCTCACAAGAGGGCCTGCTATGTATCAACATCTATGGGGGGGGGGGGGGGGGGGGGGGGGGGAATTTCAATTAAGTTTATGACATGGTGTGCATATATAGCACACAGCCCCTACGCTAGCTATCTCAAGGTTCATTCTTAAGGCAATGCCAGTGATGATCTCAAGGTTGAATGTTCTATGCGTGATGATCTTAATTAGTAGGAGGCAAGAATAGAACCTCTCTTCCATATAATGGAAGATCCTATAGCCAGTGATGGGGACTCCAGCGCTGACCTCCACTGGGGCAGAGGCACTGGCCATGAAGATCTCCAGATGACGATTTTCATTTCTACCAGGTTAATAATAATAAGGTACGTATGACAATAATATTATTAAGCTTTAAGTAACCCTCAGCACATGTGTGAGGTTACGGTAGTCGTTCTGTGTGTGTCTGTGTATCTGTTAGCTACTAAGCTAGCTGCTACACACTATAAATTGCGTGTTTCGTGTGATAAATATTTTTCGCGTTAAATTTAATAATTTTTCAGACAAACGACTCTAGTGCGCATAATATACCGTATAGCCGGAAAATTTGGCGGGGAATTAAATTTGGCGGTTTGGCGGTTGTAATACCGGTACCGGTATAGACCGCCAAACCGCCAAACCGCCAAATTTAATTCCCCGCCAAATTTTCCGGCTATACGGTAATATTAGTTTCATGCGTTTAATTTTCGCGCTTTGTTCTCCAGTATTGGCGGATGCTAGGCTCTTGACTGTTTCCCAGCTAGCTAGTGGTAGCGATAAGTTACATGACTTGAGTATAAATAGAACATTGTGTATAATTATGTGTTGCACGCTGTTATACAGATGATGTATGTATTATTAACTGTGCCTCGGTGCATGCATGCACTTAATTTAGGCATGCATGATTGCATTGGGGGAGGGGGGGATATAGAATGTACTGCGACAGAACCAGACCATTCCGGTGTATCAACACTGAAAAGTGATATTGTAGTCATAGTTTGATTCTCATTATCCTATGTAGAGCTGGCATGAATACTAGCCAGAATAAGGATGATGATTAGTATAGTTTTCATGACGATGGTTGTAAGCAAAATTAATAATAATATTATTCCTAATCAGTCATTTATACTCTCTGGTCATCTTATTATACAAGATGTTGGGGTGCAGCTGGATGGTGAATTGAGACAGGAAAAGGAAGTAGAGTACAGCATCATAGGTGTGGCTAATGTCCAGCAACAGCACACAATAATATGGAATGAGTGGGTTTCCTAACATCATGCATGCTACAGGGACTTTGTACAGGAATGCTCGAGTACAAGAGCGCATAAGAACTGCGCTCTTGTCGAGTATAATGGGGTTATCATTAAAGCTTCACTGTAGATGCATGCATATGCATACTATTAAGAGCACAAAAGTTATTACACAGTGGAGAAATACTAGAATGCACCATGCACAGCTTTTTTGAGTTCAGTGGCCACCTGACTAAGTTCACAGTCATCAAGCAGCTCATAGAGACCCTCCCATGTGGCAGGGTAGTTGTGAGGAGGGTGCTCCAACCAGTACGAGAGAATAGCAGTGCAACACTCCTTTGCATCCTTCTCTTTTGCCCACACTTCAACCTGCTGCCAGGGAACTAATATCAAATCACCCAAATCTCTCCACTTGTGCACGATGGACTGCTTCAATTTAAACTTTCTTATCTCTCCACTTTCATCCTTCCACCTGATGATTGTCAAATTAGAGGAAGTGGGCTTGGCTGCAAAGTGATAATTTAAGTATATCGATGAATAAGTTGAGTCAACAATGTAGATACTAAATTACAAACATAACATGACGGTTACATACATTATGCATACTTACACATGATATAATTTTGCTCTTCTGTCATTCGAGTGGATATTGAAACATATTCTGGAATATGTGGCAGGTGAGAAGCTGCAAATGGGCAGCAAGGGAAATTATTCCAATAGTTATATGATCTAACTGGACATTATTTTCAACATACCAGATGATGGGGTGGATTGAATAATGGATTCACCAGGAGTTGACTGTGTCTGTGCTCGAGGCAAAGCATCTAGTGGAATGATGGGACACAGTCAACACCAAATTATTAAGGGTATTGCTTAAAGATATAGTGATACAGAGACTAGCCAACTCACAAAGAGTAGTCTGAAATGTTCCAATAACACTAGAATTGGAGTTTGTAGCCAGATCTGAAGGTGTTGGAAAAAATCAGAAATCTTATTAATGTTATCTAAACAATGGTGTTGAAATTATTATTCAAAATATTATTTAATTGAGGACTGGGTGAATGCTGGGCACATCTCAGACGAAAATAAAAGAGGGAGTACACTAAATTTCTCTTTAGCATTCTCAGAGTTATATCCCTTATACCCATAAAGCCTCTGTAGCTAAAACGTAGTATCATGATATTCAGTATATATGAGTTCAGTAAATAAATACGGTACTATAAGAATCAACTGACTCACTTTTAGGAGAGGAAGTTTGTAAAGTAGCAGGTGGAGTAGCGGGTGTGTCACTGTCATCAAGTACTGTATAATTAATGACTCGATAGGATCATAATAGATGAGGTGCAGATATAATATTATTCTAAATACATGTATATGCAAATGTGTACCTGTTCCAAACCAGATGTGATGGCAACTCTGAAGTAGACCACTGACACTGACATCATCATCACAGCACCAAAACTCGTTATCGTGACCGACAGAAGCAGAGTGTAGCTTAGTTTTCACTGTGGAATCGTCAGAACTAGCCTCATAATGTGGACAGACAAATCCTATCTCTGGGTATGTCTCCTTGTACTTCAGTGCTCTACAAGCAGCAGCGATTCCACTGAAGATGGAGCCCTTTACCATCGGCAATAGACGAGCACAGTGTTGAGCGGTGGCTTGTGCACTGATGTTGGCATAAACTTCAATGAATAAATTTGAGTCGATTGCAGTTACTATGCAGGGCGGGCTAGTCTTCTTGAGGCAGAACTTGATACAGTTTCGATAAAGGGGAACTTTAGTGTTCAGCAAAAGCTCCCACCCACAGTGGCGGATGAGGTGGACAGCAAAGCAGCAAAATACCCCAGCACGTCGAGAGCCCAGAGGAAGCTTCACTAGTAGAGCTGCGGCTAAAGGAGATGATGTACGCTGTTTAGAGTAACCAAAGAAGCAGGCATTACGAAGTGAGGCCCTGATTCTTGCTTAGGAGAAGAATTTTGTGAAGGTGAAAATGAACCCATTGGAAGCGTGCCTGATGGAACTGTAGCTTGTGAAGGTTTTTCCCACTCAGGAGTAGGAATTGGAGCAAACACTAAAAGCTCCTTGAGGAGCTCTGAAAGGTCATCTACTGTGAATATCTCAGGAACATAATGTCGAGGGAACTTCTTCATCAGCTCGGGGCTAATTACACCATGGTCTCGAAAATGCTTCCATTTACCCTCGGTAGGAGTGGAATCAGATGTTAACTGCTCTTCTTGTACTGATGGGTCTCCTCTGAGAAGATAACTCTCTCTAACAAGCTCTGAAACTTTATCCAGTGAAACTTGCGATTCTGCAAATACGACGTTGGGAAGCACTTTTGGTGAGTATTTGATCACATTGAGCTCATCAAAAAATCTCAAGGCTGCTTCTAAATGTCTCTCTTTGAAGCCAAGGGCATTGGCAATTTCAAGGCACTCAGCTTTGCTGAGAACCTTTCTTCCCAATTTTCTGGCCAATTTTTGCAGTTGTCGTTCAAAAATGTACCACCAGATTGGAACATCTACTTCTTGTGCTGGAGCATTCTCCACAGCCTTTCGAATCACTGAAGCCTTGGCTTTGTCTATCTCTTCTGGATTGAGAGTATTGAGTGTAAAAAGTAACTGCTTCATATCCTTGGAATGGTAGATCAGCTGATCAGCAAATTCTGGCTCAAGCATTTCAAGCAGTTGTCGATTCTTTTCTTCCAATGACTCGAGGGATGAAGAAGTAGGCTCGGTTGATGATTCTTGCGGTGGACTGGATTCACCATCAGAGTGAGTGCTAGATGCTCCCTTCTGCTTATCTACCTCCTCCAGTACATCTCGGTGAGTGCCAATTAGGATGATTTTGGGCTTCTGGCCTTTGGTAGAGAATGACTGGATGGTGTTTACAAGACACTGAATGGTATCTTTGGCAGAGAGCTGGGACTGCTGGGCAACACCAAGGAGCTGATTTTCACTGTAGTACTCGACAGCTTGAACTTTATCGAGTTGGTCAGGCAGGCGAAGGACACACAAAGCAGCTGAGATGTGTTGAATGAACAGTGGTAGCAATTCATGATATTGAGGCTGACCAACGCAATCTGAGAGGTAAACCCAGATGGATTCAAGAAGTTTCCTTGACAGACTAGAGGCAGTTTCTGATTTTTCATTTCTTAGCCTAGTAATAATTTGCACCAGCTTTTCCATGATAGCCTTCACTGCTTTTTGGCATGCTTCAAAATGGGCACTAGGCTGCTGTGGGTCTGCCTTGACAATAGGAAGGTTGTCATCATGCGACTCGTCTGGTGGTTGACACGTACTACGTCTGTTTCCCTTGATCCAGCGAAAAATTTTCAATAGAGGATTTTCTGTCACCTTGGCTTCTGAGGAGCGAACTTTGTCTTGCTCAGACACAAGGATGATCATTTGTGCAACAATGTTCAGCATATCATCATTGTTGACTTCGATCCATTTTTCTCCACTAGTTATCAGCTTGATCTCGGAAATTGCCCGTACATTGATCCTGATAGGTGTCTCGGCACAGATGGTGCTGCTGCGTAGCTCTGGTGGAGGTAGTCCCATCAGGAGGAACTTCAAACACGTCTTCCCCACTCCTGGTAGACCAATTGTGATGCATACAATATATCGCATCTTCACCACTCCTTCCTTTAGGCCTTCTTCAAGAAGTTGCCTATTTTCTGGAAATGCGCAAGATCAACATAAGGAGGGGGCTTTTTCCTCATTCCTTCTATTGCACTAAGAGGATTCGATACAAGCATGATCTATTTTGACATCAAAATGTTTTTGATTGATAGTATATTCTGTTTCAACACACGGCTAAAATGTTACTAGTTATACAAGAAACTGGTTAGTACTGTGTTTATTCTAATCAGAGCGCAAGCTTCACTATTATGATTTTAGTGTGATTTTCTGGTTAAGGTCGTCAAACTCTCCATTGAGATAAATTATACAATAACTATGAACAGTCCTAGAACACAAATTTTCTTGCTCTAATTACCCCGCACGCATGCACAAGGGGTAAAGTAATTGGTCATGTTGTCGTTGTTGTCGTTAGCACAAAAATTGCCATATCTCGAGGTCTAGGCAACTGAGCGACTAGTTAGTACAATGAATCAGTCGCATCTGGCGAAAAACAGGCTTCAGTGTGTGTTGTGCATCTTATTGTACATGCGTTGAGTTGTGCTATTCTAATTTAACAAAATTATATTACCATGTGAGTTCTGTCGGTCATGATTCTTTCTGTAAGTGCTGTTGCTGACAATATCTTACATGTATCCAAGATAATCCTTTAATTTTACTAACTGAATCTGCAGTACATGTAAATGATCCAGTGTTAGATCCGTTACATGGTCCTTCGAGCCAGATTGAGCGGAACGGAGAGATCTCACTGGAAGGTTTCTTTGGATCACACAGCACCATGTGGACATGCCAGAAACTGAAGGACTTACCCGAAAACGAAAGGTTAGAGCGGCCCGTCGTGGATCGGTGACCAGAATTATAAGTCAAGTCTATGAAAGCCTTGAGTCTGGGGAGGCTTTGAACTTACCGAGACTCAGACAGCAGAAATTGCAGCTCTCTGGGAAGCTAGACGTACTATTGAAACTGGATGATGAACTGATCGAGATGGTGGCAGAGGACGAGTTGGATGTTGAAGTTGAACAAGCGGACGTAATTAAGGAGAAGATAGGCCTGTATATTATGGATATTAATCAGGCACTTGAACATCGTAAGGCAGCTGATACCCCCCGTGCTGATGGTCGCACGACACCCCCCAACCGAAGACTCCACGTCAACACGTACACACTCTGGAGGGACACCCCCCATGCCCCCTCCACTGAAGGAGATGGCAGTTATACTGATCCGGTTGATCCAACGTTGACCCCACCACCCCCCCCCCCCCCCCCCCCCTTAATGGAGATTTGACAAAATGGGTCGCTTTCTGGGACTCCTTCGACTCCTCTATACACAACAATCGAAGCCTATCAAATGTCGACAAGTTTAATTACTTGAACTCCTTTCTGGAATCAACTGCTGCGGAATCAATTCCTGGACTTACCCTGACTTCAGCAAACTACGAAGAGGCTGTGGCCACATTGAAGAGGAGATTCGGCAACACGCAATTGATAGTAAACAAACACATGAATGCATTGCTGAACTCAGTTCTCATCATGACATCAAAGGACTTCGACACCTCTACAATTCGGTGGAGGCGCATGTGAGGGGACTCCAAGCACTTGGAGTAGCGCTTGGAGTAACTGCTGACTCCTATGGTGGCTTCTGACTTCGATTCTGATGAATAAGTTGCCGCCGGAGATACGGTTGATCACTAGCCGAGAGCTTACCGAAGAGAAGTGGGACGTGGAGAAACTCATGAAGATTGTCAATCGAGAAGTCGATGCCAGGGAACGATCAGCCGCTTCGCGCACCTCGAATCCTAGTTCCCAAAAGACCACTCCCTAGGGCACCGCCTACCGCTGCTGCTCTCATGACTAGTAATGTTGGTCCTGCTCATTGTGCCTTTTGTGAACAGAATCATGTCTCGAGCTCCTGTACCGTTGTAACTGACATCAGTGCAAGGAAGGAAGCACTCCGTAAAGCCGGAAGATGTTACGTTTGCTTGCGGAAAGGCCATGGCACATTAGCCGTAACTGCCGATCCACGGGAGGTTTTTTTTTTTTTTTTTTTTTCTCTATAATATTTATGCAAAGCAATGGACACACAAATAGCAAAAATATGTGCTAATATTAAATGTGAGCCCAGAAATTATTCTTAAAGTATGGTATAGATGAATTAATTAAGGTTAGGGGTAAAGAATTCCATGTACGTATACTTCTAGGTACAAATGAGTAATAAAACTGATTGGTATGAGCAAATACAGATTGAAAATATAATTGAGGAGCCTGAGCCAAAATGGCAGTTGATCTGGTGACCCTTTGACTTGGTGATTGAGAACAGAAAATGTTAGGTGGAAAACACATCATATTATGAACAATCTTAAACATGGTAGACATATCTATGAAGATTCTCCGGTCCTCATGTGACTGCAGCTGGCACATCTCTAGCAGAGTCTCATAGCTCTCGTTCCAGTTCTTTGTACACATTCTCAAAGCAAATTTTTGCACTCCTTCAATTAGCTTGACATCAGCAGCTTTATATGGGTTCCACACTGGACTGCCATATTCGAGATGAGGTCTTACAAGTGATATGTACATTTGAAGTAGGGTATTCGAGTCAGCATATTGATAAAACCTACGATACAGCATCCCGAGCATTCTCTTAGCCTTACTACAGATTGTACGTATATGATCGGACCACGAAAGGTCATGTGAGATCAACAAGCCAAGGTACTTGTATGCGTCAGTACGCTGCAAAATCTGACTGTTTAGTTTAAGGATTGGTGTGGAGGCACTTTGCTTTTTGCGTGTAATTTTCATTGCTTTGCACTTTTGAACGTTAAATTGAAGCAGATTGATGTCCACCCAATGAGCAATTGCATCTATGTCAGCCTGGAGATGAAGGTAATCTTCAGGACTCGAGACAGGTCTGTACAAGAGCATATCATCCGCATACAGCACCAGGTTGCTGCCAACTGAGAGACCTATGTTGTTAACTCCATCGATGTAGATCAGAAATAACAATGGTCCAAGAACCGACCCTTGTGGTACCCCAGATAATACTGGCAGCATGTCAGAAGTAGCACCATTCACCACCACTTGTTGCATTCGATCAGTGAGGTAGCTCCTGATCCATCTGATCAATATTCCATCCAATTGTATCTCGTTCAATTTCCTGAGCAGGGCTTCATGAGGGACTGTGTCAAACGCCTTCTTAAAGTCGAAAAACACAGCTTCAACTTCTTCCCCTTTTTCCAGTATCTCCAGCCAGCTGTGACATGTCCCCAGTAGAGCAGATATCGTTGATTTGCCAGCCTGGAACCCCCACTGATTTCCAGATAGAGGATGCTCACTCTGTAGATGATCCATTATTAGGCCATGGATGTACTTTTCCAACAGTTTACTCAGAACTGATAGTAATGATATGGGGCGGTAGTTGGTGGGACTGGCATTTTCAGAGGACTTCGGAATTGGTACAATGGATGACAATTTCCAGGAGTGTGGAAAAACTCCGGTTTGGATGCTCATGTTAAAAATCATGGCAATTGGCGTAGCTATGCTCTCTGCTGTTTCCTTCAGCATTCTTCCTGAGATCTTATCAGGACCAGAGGCCTTCGAAGTGTCTATGGCTTTTAGCATCATTAACACCTCCTGCTCGGTGCAGAGAAGACTTTCGGGGCATTCGTGACTGCTGTTATCCATCCTGCTTGCAGACAGTGGCGGAAGCTTTGTGTTAAAGCAATCAGCGAAGAAGGTATTCAGCATGTTGGCTTTGTCTAAGTCATTATTAGCTTTTTGTCCATTGTGAGATAGTGTTGGAATTGTTGATTGACTTTTATTCAAGTATTTCATGGTTTTCCAAAACTGTTTTTTATTCGATATGGACAGATTATTAGCAAAGAATTCTTGTTTTGATTGTCGAAGCATGGATACAGTCTTGTTGCGATAAGCCCTGAAGTATTTCCAGTGATTTGGGTGGTTCGTTTTTCTGGCCCTTCTAAAGAGACTATTTCTTTTTCGCATGGCTCTAAGCAGGTTTTTGGTCAGCCAGGGTGGGTTTTTACGTCGAGGTAACACTCCTTTTGGAATGCACTTTTCCATTATTTCCATAAAGCAACTTTCCCAATCCCTCAGTGACTTATTTACATCACTCTCATCTATTATGTCATCCCAGTCCACCTCAGAGAGTAAGTTACGTGCCATTTCAAAGTCTGCCATCGAGTATTTCCAGATGGTTCTTGGTTTCGATCGCATACGTTTTGTAGTTTCTCTCCATTTCCATTTGAACAGTATCCCTTTGTGATCTGAGTTGCAAAGAGGTGGTATGACTTCACAAGACTCCACCTGACTTTGTGAGGAGACCAAGACTAGGTCCAGCAGCGTATCTGCTCCTGAGTGGTTGATATGGGTAGGGTCCTTAACAATTTGAGTCAGTGAAAAAGTAGACATGATATTGTCAAGCTTATGATACAATGACTGGTGAGTGTCATAAAAATTAATATTAAAATCCCCTACAAAAATAAGATTGGACAATAAAGAAACATCCATATTTTCCAAAAAAGTATAAAAATCATCCATGCATGCATATGAAGAACTTGGTGAACGATAAAAAATACCAACACAAACACTATTTGTTGAATTAGCTTGACTCACATAAATAAGTACTAATTCTAAATTACCAGGACCCTTACTAATTACATTGTATGTCAGGCTATTATGGATGTACACAAGAATACCACCTCCATGTCTGTTACGATCAAGTCTCAGAGCTTGGTAGCTAGGTATAGTCAATTCCACATCTTGTATATCGTCACTCAACCACGACTCTACAATACACACAATTCCAGGCTTATGTGTTTCACATAGTATCAGCAGTTCATCAAATTTAGGCAAGAGGCTCCTTGCATTAAAGTAAAGAACAGAGAGATTAGAAAGAATATAAGAGTTTCCAACACCCCCTATATTTCCCCAGCTTGATTGTCTTTGATTTAGTTTGGTGGTGGCCCTAAAAAAGGTGCCTCAGCCTGATCTACTGCAGGAGGGTCACCATCAGGGCAAGTAGTTGCATTAGACTGAATAGCACTGGCATCATTTTCCTCACCATTATCCATATGCTCAGACTCGGGGCTCTCTTCCTCAGGCTGATGCTCTACAGCTGGGTTGGATCTCTTTGGTCTCTGACAGAGTTCCAGCTTCCATCGCGCAGAATCTGTAGCAGATCTCACTCGCGCCCATTCACTATCAAGTTTCTCAAGGATGCTTTCGTCCGACCTAACTAGATACCACCAGTGTTGACGATTGTCAAATATTATTCGAGACTTCCTTTGAATCGCCACCTTGTTGCCAACCGAAGTGTGTTGCTTTAAAATTCTGACGACCATCGAGGTAGAAGTATCCTTTCTTGTACCCCATATCCGTCTAACTGACGGTACTTTCTCTTTCTCCACGGTACCAGAAGCTCCACTGGGAGGCGTGCGATGTAATTGGCCTGCGTCTTGACACGGTCGGTTGCGAATCATTCTATGGTTCCGAGTAGCGTTCCGCTTACCACTAGCGACCGTAGTCCACTGCTTGTCCGTTCCACTTGAAGACTGCGATTTCACATTCGATTTCATTTCTTCCATGGCAGTCCTTAGTTCTAGTACCTCAGCTTTCAACGCCTCGATCTCGCCGCGTAGGTCTAGGATAACCGACTTACTTGTCGTCAGTGAGCATGCAACACAGATGAATGACGTGGCTATTGTTGCATAGTGGCGATTCGGTATCCCTGCACAGTATCGATGTAGCCAGACCCCACATTCACTGCAATTCAGGGCCTCTGTTTCAGGGATATCAGCCTTACAACCATCACAATTGTGCGGTTGTTGGGTTGCAGTAGCACGTCTCGAGGTCGTAGTCTTCTTTAGAGAGCTTCTTGCGTTCTTCGTGGAAGTTTTCCTTGGAGGCATGGTGAACGCAAGAAAATTGTTTCCTGTAATAGCTATAATATATCTACCGACGTACTAATTTGGTCTTTACGCAAGAAGCTGTGCACACAAAATCGGTAAGTCAAAGGGATCCGTCCTAGCCAGCTATATTTAACTCAGGTTGCAATAAATGCCGCAGAAGACACCACCATGCCGTCTGCCCACGTAGGAATGAGAGCGCCACCAACCCATCTACCACATCAGATCCAATTACAGAGGATGAGCCAAGCATCTGCGGCCACTCATAGGCCTACTAATGTTTCCTATGTTGACTCGCAGACGCCAATCCTGCTACAGACGCCAAAACTACAACTCTACAATCTCAATAATACTGTGGACCCGCCAAGTTGTATCGAGGCCAGAGCTGTCACGGATAGCGGAAGCCAGAGGATCTACGTCACCAGCCGCTTGAGGGAGAGTCTTCATTTACCGATGAAACGAACTGAGTTAAGACCTTCGGGTCCACTGAAGGATACGACACTACATGTGAAGCAGTTGACCTCGGCCTTGTCGCGAAGGATGGTGAGACTTTGAGACTGACTGCACTAGTTGTCCCATTCATTTGCAACCCTCTGACCTCCCAGCCGATTAATCACGCCAGGAATCACTATGACCACCTACTAGAGATTGATCTAGCAGACTCTGCCAGCATTGGAGACACTCTTGAAGTTGAAAAGCTAATAGGCTCTGATTTCTATTGGAGCCTGGTCACTGGTAGGGTGCGACGGGGGAGAAGTGGACCAATGGCTATTCACATAAAGGTTGGATGGATTCTTTCTGGACCGATTGACAGACAGGAGGTTTCAGTCAATCTCACCCTCACTGCTACACATGCACTGAGGATAGACACCCACCCTGTTGAGCGAAATTTGGATGACCAACTAAGACGATTCTGGGAGTTGGAATCGCTCGGCATAGCAAAGGATGAGCCATCTGTGTACGACAAGTTTGTTCAGCAGATCTCATTTGATGGAGAGAGATATCAAGTGAGCTTGCCATGGAGGGAAAACACTCCACCATTGCCAAACAACTTTGAGCTGTGTCGTAGATGGCTGGACAGTCTTCTCAGACGGTTGAAGCAGAATCCTCCGCTTCTTGCAAAGTACAACTCTGTCATCAGAGATCAACTGAGACAGCTCACACTCTGGTTGTTGTTCAGGATTATGGTCCTCGCCTGGGAGAGCTAATACCTTGTGAAAATTGGACGAGCTAGCCTGACATACGATGTACTCTCGACACTTGTAATTGAGAATGAAGCAGTACTGAACTGCAGACCACTTACCTATGTTCCCATGGATGATTTGGAGGAACCTTTCACTCCCTCCCACCTGCTACTCGGCTACCGAGTTTTATCACTGCCAGATCCACCCGGCCCTCTCAGATGACCCTGACTATGGTGAATCAGCAAATGACCTGAGTCGTAGGATGAAGCACCTCTTGAAGACCTCTGAGAAATTCTGGAAACGTTGGAAGAGGAATACTTACTTGAACTCCGAGAGTTTCACCGCACATCCCGAATCAGCAAGGGAGTCAAGGAGACGGTCCAAGAGGGTCAGATTGTCACAGTCTATGACGAAGGACAGCCAAGAGGGCTATGGAGAGTCGGCAGGATCGAAGAAGTCATTCCAGGCACGGATGGAATGATCCGTAGTGCTCGAGTACACGTGCAATCTAAGACTGGATGGACTACAGTGTTGAAGCGACCAATACAGCACCTGTAACCACTTGAGATTGGTTATGAGAAGGACTCGCAGCCTGAGATAGTGACTACTGAGAATAATGGGGCTCCGCCTACCCCTCAGTGTGAAGATGAACGCTCTTGTGTGAACACTGAAACTCCTCAAGGTGGTCGACCTCGCCATTCAGCTGCTATTGAAGCCTGAGACAGGATACTGGGGTGCGTGACGGATTGACTGTATATGCATTTACACGGTAATAATATATTATGTTAACTCATCAGAGTCATAATTGTTAATCATAATTATTGTTGATTTGTGTTAGTGTCGAACATTCCTGTTCAACAGGGGGAGGATATTGTGTATCTTATTGCGCATGCGTTGAGTTGTGCTATTCTAATTTAACAAAATTGTGAATTTTCATTACCATGCGAGTTCTGTCAGTCATGACTCTTTCTGTAAGTGCTGTTGCTGATAATATCTTACATGTATCCAAGGTAATCCTTTAAATTAACTAACTGAATCTGCGGTACATGTAAATGATCCAGTGCTAGATCCGTTACAGTGTGCTTCGAATTGACGGACATGGTCCACGAGCGTCACAAATAGCACCTTTTTGTTAGCCTCCGTAACCACGCCTATCGACAGTGCCCACTCAATGCATTATGCACTATGCAGGCAGGCCTTGTGCTTTCTGCTCATGCGTATATTATTACTAGGATCACCCGGGGGGGGGGGGCCTTCGCCAATAATATAGATCTTAATAAAGTAGAGGGGGAGGATTGGGATGCCCCCTCTACTATCTTTGATCCATAGTATACATGTATATGAACTGAGCTATAATCGGGTGATGTTAGACATGCACTTATCCTTGCCTATAGAGTTGGCTAGCTAGCTATTTATAGAATTTGGTTCTTTCCATCATAGTTCTTGTTGTAATACATGTAATTCCAACTAAACTACCGTCCTGATTATAATACAGGCCACAGCCAATTTGCACAACAGATTTGCACCAGTCACATTCACATGAAACGAGTAACACGTGAGCATGATGGATAGCCTCGTCCCCAGGCCACTCCCAAGTTAACATGGGCTTTATGGGATCTAGCATCGGACTCGGCCTATCAAGTGCAAATCCAGTCTTTTGATGGGATGTCTTCATTCAATGTATCATATCATATGCAATTGAACATGCATCAGTGGGACTCTTGAGAGACATAGCTGCAGGTAACCAGTGTGCGTCATTGCAGTACATCATGCAACACAGTAGCCATGCCCTTCGACCTCATTAGCTTATTCCTGAAGACTGCTGGGACAAATCTGAGAGAAGGCTGCTTCACACCGAGTAGCGATGAAAACCTCCTTTTTAGAAAGGCCATTGTTGATAGTAGCCACCAATATCGATAGTTCACTGAACATGCATGAGCTGAGCGCTTAAACACCCAAGCACCATGGGCCACTGACTTCGGTCACATGACTTCACCATGGCAACAGTGTAGAAGCATGCGCATTATATGACAAAATGTTGTGTCAGATACACCCACCTTTTAGATGCACTGCGTAAAATCCATGATTCAGCGACTGTCACGATAGCAAAAGTAGCTACGCTCAACAAAACGGAGTAGATTTATACTTAAACTAAGGTGAGAAGTCACGCCAGTCTTGAGTGAGCCCTGGATAAGATAAACGAAATAAGAATGAGGAAGTGTACTTTTTTTACACAGCTAGGCATATCTGATTATTTCCATGGGTGTTTCGGGGCTTGATAGATATTCTAGCATAGATCACGAATATGGAAGTGGAAAATCTTAAAATTCAAGTTGTTCAGTGAGGTATTAACGTTGTACATATAATATGGCATATCTGGGCCATCCTTACTTATAGAGTCTACCGCCTCTATGATTATCCCATGATTGTGACATCAAACATACTTGTTCTATGATTATACAGCTGTAATACATTGCCTATGTTCAGGCTACTGTGCTGAGGATCAACGTTTGCACGATAGTGCTTCACTTTACTTTTAACATCCGTAGACGATATCAGAAGTTAGTAGACATAAACATGATAAGAAATGGACACACATGTAGACAATTTTTTGATCTAAAACATGCACTACACCATTTG
The DNA here is from genome assembly GCA_963930775.1 of Cliona cf. orientalis. Lineage (NCBI taxonomy): Eukaryota > Metazoa > Porifera > Demospongiae > Clionaida > Clionaidae > Cliona > Cliona cf. orientalis. The sequence goes on from OZ005704.1 coordinate 2,677,004, forward strand.
CATATTTTTGTAACATGCCTAGGTTCTCATAAACCCAATCACAAATAGCATACCGCAGTGTCCCAGGTAAGTGCCCATGAGCACCTAAACATAACTTATGATTTTGGCCCGCATGGGTGCTTACCTGGGATATAATTTCCATACTTACATACATGTAGAAGCTGCTACAATGATACCTTGAAACAAGCTACACCCAGTACCCAGGATTGGGGTGTTTGCCCGGGACACTACGCTACAGAGACATTTACACATTACAGCTGCCATAAGACTGTGCAATATCAAGCCTCATAATTAACTGGGCCTCGATTAAGACTTCAATGTCTCTATGACAGCGTGGGAATTAAATATTTCCTTACACTCACCAGCTTCCTCGTCCCTTAGTGTGATACTGTCAGGATCACATAGAGGGTACTCAATAGTCTCATCTTGCTCTAACATCTACATGTAAATCAGAAAGAGAGCTCTGTCGAGCTTTTCGAGCTGTCTCTCTCTCACCTTATTGGCAAGTAAAACAACAGGTATAGGGGTTTTCCATTAGGCAGTCAAATCTTTTCATCCAAGTCTGCTTTATAGAACTGAACTTCTTTGAATGTATCTGGTCTTCTAATGTCAAATACAAGAATATAGCTCCAGTTGCTCCTCTGTAGTAATACTGGAGGATATTATCAAGAAAAATATCACAGGCCAGTCAACAACTACTGGACTGGAACGGTGGACTGGAATGGCAGAATCACACAGTCAGCAAAGTCAGCAAAGTCAAAAGGTTGTACCAGTTAGATATAGGAGAAGGGTACATGTATACCCAAATTGATGGCACGATGAACAGCTACACTCTCTAGGTACGTACATATACCACAGATTGGGAAATTTTTGTTGTTAAAAAATTTTTGTTCACAATCTTTCCCAATAAAATAAACACGTGATGTGTGTCAATTATATTACGTACAATTATGTATACACATGTACATGCGACAAGAATTAGACTACACCAAAACTTTACAAGTGAAATACTTTGCCAGTGAAATTATCCTGATCTACGAATATAATATACATGTTACATACACGACAATCTGTCCATCAATCATCTTGAATACAGTCATGTCCTATCACAGACATAGATTTACACTTCGTGATGTAACTTACCATTATTATCGTATTCATTATTTTGCTAGTTGAGTAGGAACCAGGGAGGCCACTGGGCCACTGCCCCCCTCCCCCTTCCCCAATAATCAGGCTATGGATAAAAATTTTGCCAAGATCAGCTATAAGTACCTTTGTATTGCAGAAAATTTTCCAGGAAAAAATTTTCGCCAATGTGGTAAAGGTTGCCATATCCTCTATGCAATCTTGAACACGGGATAAAAAATTCACCTTTCACCAATGAGAGTGGGTGGTGAAATTGGCAAAAATTTCTACATATTATGCGGTATACATTGTAACCTTTCGTATGCTGTAGTCTTCTAATTCTCATCACATATCAGACTTTCTTTGCACAAGTCTGGATTAAATTACTAAAATAACAAAAAGGATCACAAATTCAGTAATCAAAGCCACGTCCACAACCTGTATCGGTGACCCCTGCAACACTCATTAGTTTCCTACTCCATTGTTAAATTAACTGTGAAGCTACCTAGATGTACCCTAATAGGCATACATACATGTAAATAGCTCGATCTACAATCTATCCACTAACTATAGTCTCGTACCCAGGCCCTTCAAGAGCAGGAAGAGAAACTTAAGGTTACGGGATAGTATTCGACGCGCAATTTATAAATGATTACGCATGGACAAAATTCACGTATGTTTTAATGCGGTTTAGTCGGAAACGCAAACGAACGTCGACGTCAACCATTTCCAGATGTAAACAAAGCCCAAGTTTCTTGCGTCAGCTTTTGAAGACCAGAGACTCGAACGAACTGACTTTGCTGTCGTTCATGATAGTCCATCGATCGGAGCAGGGCCAGGTATAGCGCTTTTTCGAAAACTCTAGGATGGTGAGTCGTCAGACAAGGTTTTGTTCTGGAGGGCAGCCATCAAGCGAGTCATATGACAGCTGAGCAGTAGGTTTTTATGTTCGCTTTCTGTTCGTATAACTCGACAGAGTTCAAACGCTATACTTGGCCCTGTAGAGACTCGTAAGCTATTGTTTCATTTGTATATCATTACATAGAGGCTGTTTACCTTGGCAAAACCTGACACAGGAAACTGCAAAACTTACCCGCACTTATAGACAGACAGTGGTACATGTAGGTTTGCTTTTCGGTTTTGTGGACCATGGGGCAGGCATCAGGAGAGCTACTTACCTGTGCCTTGACTGTGCAAAGTGCGTGGACAAAAATTAACTGGAATATAACTGTCTCATTTATTATTCATGTGAACTTTGACCATGCGTGGGTGGAACACTATCCTGTAACCTTAAGGGCCTGATACATACTGCACACACATGCGCTGGAGTCTCCATAGAGACCGGTCGCATTACCATAGCGATCATTAATTTTGTAGTTTCTGCATGCACTCCTATCGGGAAACGGAGAGTATACGATAGAATATCCAATTAGTACTCCACATTTTTCCGGGGTCCCACAGCGCATGCACGTGCAATGTGTACCAGGCCCTTTCTCCTCCTCCTCTTGAAGGGCCTAGGAGGCTAAAGAAAGTTTTGCTTTTAATGGCGATAGCTAGGTGCTAACAAAGTTAAAAATCTCAGGGATAACAACAAACCTTTACACATCCTTTACCATTAATAATAGTTAACCTGTTAAGGTTGTTGGCTAGTCTATCATCATTCGCCTTCCAGTAGTCATGTAGTATTGCTACTGTCCAGTTAGCTTCATTATCCCGTGAGCATGCGCAAGGGGTAAAGTAATTGGTCATGTCATTGTCGTTAATTGTCATGAGCACAAAATTGTCATATTTGTGGGCACCTGAACAACTCGTAAGCACAACAAATCAAACGCTTTAGTATGCTTCAAATTGCGGGATACGATCCACAAGCGTCACAAATAGTGCCTTTTTGTTGGCCACCGTAGCCACGCCTATCGACAGTGCCTATTAAATGCATAATGAATGCGGGCCATGTGCTTTCTGCTCATGCGCACAACTAGCTGTGTGACCAACATGTACATGTAGCTAGGAATATGCACTGGTAAAGATCGTCAACATGTGCATGTATGCTTGTGACAGGGTGGCATAAATTTCCTATAATATTATGTTGGCAGTGCCCCCAGACCCCTCTAGCTGCATGCATGCTGTGTGCTCGCCACGCCTATGACACATTGCCCCACAAATTCCCCACCCCCCCCCCACCCTCCACCAAAAAATCCTATACTAGAGTGAGGATAGATATAGTAAAGAGAGTTGAATAGCACAAGAAGTTGGAACATTGCCAATACACTTGTGTGGGCTTATAGATTATGCTACATGTAATTAGGCCTGGGTTCATCATCCTAGGAAATATCCCATCTTTGTTGAATTTGTGATTCCACTATTTCATTCCACCATTTCAGTCCCATGATTGTATATAGACTATACTATCTCACAGTTCAGAAACTGAATAGTCAACTTACATCAGTAACTCCGGTAGTGTGGTAACTCCCTGCAAGGAGATAGAAGACAAATCAGCACCACTAGCAGGGGTTCCCGAAACTATGTAAATATCATAGCCAAATTGGCTACTAGATCATTTCTTTTATAGCCAAATTTCATATTCAATAGCCACAGTATATAATATTATTATGTTGCACAAACTTTAATGAGAGACAGATATGTACTCACACTAGGAGTGCAGGCAGCTGTGCAGACAAGTGGTTATGTTTGCAGCATTACTGTAGTGGGTGTTAAGTACACTGTATCGTTGTGGGTTTGGTACCTGTGTAGTAGAGTTTAACCAGCAGCATTCCTTTCACCTAGCGCCCACTACCTACTAGGTACACTCCTCCCACATTCACCAATTTGGCGATCAGCACGACTAGACAATTGCCAGAAGCCATTAGATAATCGCAAATGACGATTTTGGTAACCATCTGAGGAACCATAAACTAGCCACAAAAATATTCTATAACTAGAGCTCTATAGAGCACATATTGCGCAATCTGTAGATGTACTTCTGTGTACATGGTTATAATTTTAGATTAGTGGAAATGCTGCTTAGTCCCAATATTGTCAGGCAAACCTAGACTAGGAACATACATGTATGAACTGCTACCACACCTATATTTTGTTTTATTATAACCATCTTGCATTCTGATTTGGTTCCATAGGGTTTCAGATTTCAGTCAGCGGATCCGGATAGCTAGCAGCCAAACACTATAAGGCTAATACAATACGTCATGTAGATGTCATGAACATTATTTAGAACATTTCGGCGATCTTTACCACTTCATATATTATTTGGCCACTTAATTGTGCGCATGAGCATGCAGAAAATACATTGTGCATGCATTATGCATTGAGTAGGCCTGTCGATAGGCGTGACTATGGTGGCCAACAAAGGTATTTGTGACGTTCGTGGACCTTATCCCTTAACTTGAAGCCAATTGAGTTCGATCGATTCGTTATGCTTATGAGTCGCTTGGATGCCTACATCTCATGATATGGCAATTTTGTACTCACAATTATAACAACAATGACAACACTACCGATTACTTTACCCCTTGCACATGCGTGCGGGGTAAAACGGACACCAAAGTATATCACACAAGCGTTTTGCTTAGCCATTTAAGAGATAATGCACCCCACTGGGCCAGCCCTACCAGTAAGTACTTCCGGGTAAATAATACCTGTGCTATATATACCGTACTTAATCTAATACTACGCATGGAAAAAAAAATAATTTCAATTTTGAAAAACGTGCGTTTTCTGGTAAAGGTTGGCAATCTCTCCATATATAAACGTTATGAGAATTCGTAAAATGCTAATTTATTGCGTTAAATTGGATCATGCATTGTATTTGATTAACTACGGTAATGTCATGTATAATGGTAGATTTTCAACGGTCATAAGACAATCGCAGCTACACTATTGTATCAAAATTTTGGAAGTACTTTTAATTTCAAGCTAGATCCCTTTTCACCTGAAGACCTTTACCCACTCTATCCAGGGGTTTAGCAGTGGTCGGTGTTGGAATGCAATGAAGCCATATGAACATGCACCAGGCTCAACAGCAAGAAAAGAAGCAGATGGCCCTGTCTATGTTTGACAGTAGGCCTCAACAAAAGGGATGCTCATGGACCATATGTCCATTGATACTGAAGCTAGTTTATTCATTGTGCTTACAAGTCAATCAGGTGCCTACATGTAGATCTTGAGATATGGCAATTTTTGTGCACACGATACGACACAACCGATTACTTTACCCCCTTGCATATGCACACAGGGTAAAAACAGGCACTAGATATAGCCACGCCTACTGACAGTGCTTACTCAATGCTTAATGCATGCAGGCTACGTGCTTTTTGCTCATTTGCAGGCCTAGTATCTGTACTCATCGAAATAATGCTGATGACATGCTATACTGTTTGGCTGTTACCTTAGGGGCTTAGCAGGTATTACCCTGGTGTATTTAGTGAACAATTGGAGACAAAACTTTTCAACTAAATCAATGATAGTGCAATTTATACCCACACATTTCCGGAATTGCAGTATTGTCATCTCTAGAGCTCTAATTTTGCCACAATTACGTTACTCTACACCCATGCACAAATTGCTTGCATGAATCTATACCTGAATCTGATTGATCAGATGAAACGACCCAGTGTTGATAGAGTGGGTAAAGGTCGTCAGGAAAGGGGTCTAACTTTACAGACTACCTTAGTGTCGCTAAAGTTAACTGCATCAATTTAACAACTGGAAGCAAATTCGCTAAATCAACATAAGGCTAAAATTTCTTCGCAATGGTATAATTTGTTTAATTAGAAACAAGGTTAACTAAAAAATTGAAAAATGCAATTAACGTTCACTTGAGTCCAAGCTGTAGAGTCCAGTTCTTCATCAGAATTTGTACAGCTAGCTACATGTAGCTACTAAAATTAGATCATGACGTAGTCCTTGCACCCAGACTATAGGCCTAGCCTGTGGATACCTTTTGGTGAGCTATATTTAGAGTTAAAATGCGGCCAACATTGACGATCTTTAAAGCGATGATTTGCGCATGCGCTGTGAGCTAGCGAGCACGTGTTTGATGTATCGCTACATACATACAAACATACATAAGGACAACGGTTTTCTTGTAGTACTGATTAGTGTGGGGCTCGCTCAGGCTCGCCCCAATAACGCGCTTATGCACACATGCGCATGAAGTACATGTATGTCACAATCGACCTGAAGTTTGGATGCTGTACTATGCTGTCAAGTCTCTGTGGTTATGAGGTAATTATGGTGTAATCTATGATGAAACCTATGGTATAATCTATGAGGTATTTAAGAGAAAATTCAGGGCCTCGAAGGAGCCTTCTGGTACCTGAAAATCAGTAAATATGTAGAGAATCTGCGTGTTATCTTCTCTGATAAATAAAGCTAGCCTTGTGCTATATATAGCACTGCATGCACGTAGCTGTGAGACATACCACGGTCGAGCTGAAGTTCGGAAGCTGTACTGTCTAGTTCATCTCTACATTATTATTATTATTGAAGCATTGAAACTTGTCACTACTGAGGTCTCTGTAATTGCATGAGCATCAGTGAAGATGGTGTACACACAATATTGAGGACTCCATACCACATGCACCATTACTATGCAGCTACTAGGGATATGGTCAAGTGTTTCATATAATAATTATAGCGAACAAACTAGGACCTTGTAACTCTTTAAGCCTTTTGAGTACTACATATTCTGCTGACCTGAGAAGCTCCTCAGCTGTAGTTTCATGGTGATATGTTTGTTCCAGTTGAGCTCTTTTATTGCAAAATCCATTCCAATCTATTAATGATGTTAAGGAGGAAACTAGCCATTAAATCTTAGTTAGAAACAATGTGAAAAACAGTACACCTCGGAGTCCTCCCGATTAAGGGTGATGGGTAGGTAAAAAAAATTTCCATTTTCTTAGAAATTTTGGTGAGCAGATGTAGAACACAAAGCAAAAGAATGAGAAGATAGAATCCAAATCTATCCCAGTATTGTGTCAATGTCAATGCACTACTGTAACAATACTATTTTATTAAAGGATACAGTTGGTGTATCTGCTGAAAAAAATGTCTGATGACCATATCTATAAATGACGCTGCTCTTCCCTGTGGCCGAGTCACCAATCACCACCACATTGTACATGCACTTTTGTTTTCCAGTTGATGCCTTCATACAAGTCATAGATATGAAATCACGACGATATCTAGTTATGCATTCCAAATTTTTATCGCTGTATCTAGAGCACCGGCACCGGTACCGGAAATTTAGAGCTTCGAGTACCAGCAGGTATACATACCCGGCCTCAAAGGGTGCTGGTGATCAATTAAATACTGTAAATCTGGAGATTCAGAGGGGACAGAGGTGGGTTATTGGTATACACGTACATGTAGATCTTTAGTAGCAGGGTTGTACATGTAGCTAAAATCATTTATAGAGTGGTGGAAGCATAACAGCAACATCTAACATCAGGGTTTCATTTAGGACTTTCGTCAAGGGGCGGGGGACAAATGCAACAATCACAGAGTTAAGGGGGGCAAGGATTGTACTAGTGTTTTTTACCGTATGGCGGATAATTTTCGTGGGGTCTACTTTTCGTGGAAAGTCCTAAAAGGCCCTCAAAATTTATTTTAGCGGCTTTAACTTTCGTGACAGCAACCAGTCTAGGGGTGTGGCACTGCGGCATAAGCAATGATATAATCGATACACTCGCAATCTTCTTTGTTACTAAGCCATACCTACAGAGACTTGGACAAAAGGCATGAGATAGAAGAATATTAGTACCGAAGACACTATCAGCTGGATGATAGTGGCTACCGTTGCTTGGTAACACTGGAAAGTGTTGGTCACACTGCCATGATGTTTATGGCCATGCCCATTATCATGGACTCGCAGTACCATATCACCGTAGGCATTAATTTTCGTGAGTGGGAAATTTCGTGACTGCCAAGTCAATCACGAAAATAACGAAAATTAGCACCCCATGAAAATTACCCGCCATACGGTATCAGCCAAGAATAACATAGTACTCATTAACTTGTTTTTACTAGGGAGGTTGGGGGCATGCTTCCCCAGGAAATTTTAACCGCTGAGACTGTTTCTGGTGGCTTCTGAGACCGGACTTGTCGATGCATGGTATCTACTGGTTCCTCTCCCTTTTAATACAGTATGTTTCCTCCCGTGCAGAGCATGAAGCTGAAAATAATTTATGTTAAAAAGGAACAAAAAAGAGCCTATTTGGACACTTTCACCATCCAAACTTCTTATATTGCGTATATTATGGTTTGTAGCTATTCTCAAGGGGGCAGCCAGCTTCCGGGGGGGGGGGGGGGGGGGGGGGTGCCCCCCCAAATGAAACCCTGAACATGTACCATAAAAAACAGCCATAATATATCACAACATACAGAGGGTATACACAAAGAGCAGTGACCACGGCAGCGTTTACAGTGCTACATACTTGTGATTAGATGCAAAGGTTCCTATGGTGCGTACTTGCATGCATAGTAGCTACAGGCATACCCAGTACAGCTTCCCACATATTGCCCGCCCATTTCTCGGCAGGATATAGCAGTGTGGTGCCGCACTACTGCACTATAGTGACATCACTAAACTCATAGTTGCCAATACTTGTAAGAAACAGAAGCAGGACAAATGAGTTAAGGTACCATTAAATTGCGTGGGCGTGAGGTGGGGGATATGACACCTAAACCACATCAAAGTCATTAGTGAGGTGCATGTTGTGTAACCACGCCCTTTTAATTGCACAGGTCTCAGGGGTGTGGCTGCTAGAGCCGGAAGTGTTCATTTAATATCCTCCATGGACCGGAAGCCGAGCCGGAAGGGAGGGGCCAGGCCACGCCCAAAACAGCCCCACCCTGTTCCCCAAGGACCACCATTTTCAATCAAGTGCCTACTAACCACCGGATGTCCACCGGAAGCCCACAATCAATCCCAATTAAAACACACAGCTTCCTCAAGGCCAAAACACACACAAACACTCGGAGGCCGTTCTGCCACACCGCCCACGCAAGAGCTCACCTCATTTCCTGTGTGGGCGGAGTAACAACACGTCATCGCAACCACATCCGCTTCAAACCATCGTCAGCTTCCGTCCAGCCGTACAGGCCCCTCGATCGCACCGCCGTACAGTGCCTCATTAACAGACATGGCCTCACCTTTGACCTCCTGCCACGCCCCCAAAGCCTCCTCGCGGGGTTCAAAGGTCACCACCGCTTCCGGGACACGCCCACCTATCGCCGAGGCCAAGTCCCAGGCGCCGATGTCCAAGCACTGGCCCGTGAAGCCACGCCCAATCGGAAGCAATAAAACCTGCATTAACGCACAAGCACACACTCCACACAGTGCCAGGAACACGCCCACATGCTTAATTAGGCCTAATAAGCTTTTTTTTTTTTTTTTTTTTTTTTTTTTTCAAGGCGACCTGAACACTAAGCAGAAAAAAATTGTCCAAAAACCACCATATAATCGAGCTGGGTGCATAGTGGAACCATACAATGCAAGCAGGCAGCCTAAATTTCAATTTTGTCAAAAAGTTGGTAATGGTCGTCACGTTTATGTGCGCGCGTGGCCCCGCCCCTCACGTAGCGCGTGGGCGGAAACATTGCAAACGCATGGCTTCCCTGTACAAACATATGGGGAAACTTCAAAGGGCCGTAACTTTAATTGTAAGGTGTGAATCAAAAATCTGTCCGGTCAAATCTCTAGTTTCGACCCATTCTGCGTGCCCATGTAAAAATTATCTCCCCAAGTACTCCCAAACCCCCCATGAATTAGATTATTTAATTATTTAATTATTTAAATCTTTTCTTTTTTTCTACTTAGTGTTTAATTTTAAGTCGTTGCGGTTAATAGTTAAGAAAGAATGCTTTGATCTTGCTTTGATGTGGGCAATTACCGGCCTTTTCTTCAGGGGCCACTTCCGGTCGCTAATTACACGCGCATAATCATCCCTGGCCGATTCTGGACACGCCCACCTTCGACCAAAAGCACTCGTATGGCCTCTTCGGCCACGCCCCTTCACGATTCGCTAATTGAATTAGCCATTCCTGACGCTCACGCCCACGCAATTAAATGGTACCTTAACACATGCAAAGCATGCATGACAAATTTGGGGCCACGTCCATTTCCATTTGTTTGAAATGGCACACCTACTATTTCGGCAACATCCACAATCCGGCACACACAAAATCCACCTACCACGCCCACTATATCTCGAGATATACGGATAAAAACAGGGTAGTACACTAAGGTTAGGCTTGTGCCACACCCCTCTTGTGCAGTACATGTAGTGAGGGGGAATTCGGCACAAGAGTGGGACATGGGACAAGTTCCAGGGCACTGTTTGCAACTATGTGAACTGTTACTGTAGGATTAGTCTCCAGGGTCTGTATGGCAGGGATAATCTCCAGTGTTTGCCCTAGACTCACCATGCATGAACCACTACGTTCAAGTCACTAGTTGACGATGGTCTGCTTGCGTTTATGGTAGATAGTCTCAAGATGCTCGGTCTGTGACTTTGGATAGGAACGTTGATTTCTGGGAGCATAGGAGTCGATAGCTCTAGTATAGTATGGACTTGACAAGGGTATCGTAAACAGTCTCAAGATCCTTCTGAGTGACTTTGTTAAGGAGGCTCGAGGGGGCGTGCCGCGGGGTAAATCTCGGGGCGGTACCCCGCGGTACCGTACCGGTGAGGACCGCGCCCGCGCCCGGCGCGGCAGCGCTAACCCTAGCCCTTAATTGCCAACCGGGGGTGGGCGGGGTATGGGTGGAATCAAAGGACGAGACCTTGATTTGAGCAGCGCAAACGGACGTCTTGATCGCTTGATCATCTCCAATTTTACAGCTTGACCCTGTACCGCTTGATCTCACTTTGATTCCGGTCGCGGGTGTCAGTACAGCAGGTATAATATTATGTGACCACCCCTTGAGATCTATTCAGAAAAGGACGCACGTATATATTGTTCGCCCTGAAGATCAGTGGACTCTGACTTTCAGGACTTTCGCGGCCCTTGATTGCCATCCGCACAGCGGTCATGAGTTGACGTCAGACTCGTAATGGAGAACCCCTAGTGCATGCGTGGGCATACGCGGCTGTGACAAGAAATACGATAACAAATCTTAATTTCTTTGCTATGGGAAGTGCAATTATAATGTATGCATGTACCACAAATTTTAGAGCATCTTGTTCAAGCTAGAGCACACAATGCAAGGTATCATACATGACGTCGACACTATAGCTACTAATAATTATTATGCAAGCACTGTTGCATGTCTGCTGCTTAAAGTTCCTGGTGTCCTAACTGGCCATCGCTCAAGTTGTCCAACAGCTGCAGTACAGCTGCCAGTTCATTTGTCCAGCTGTAGTAGATGGCCATGCCAACCATGAAGAAGGTCGACATGAAACCTGTACTCATTCCAAGGGTGCGATAGAAGGGATAAATAGTGTACCCAATCCAGAACAGTATCCTGCTGACTGTGAACACAAAGGAGTAGACTGGTAGCAGCCTGAGGACTTCAGGGTTGTCAGTGTGGGCTGCTATGATCAGCATGAGGGTTACACCAATCACAAACTGCTCCAGAGTATTGGTCGTGTAGTTCTTGTGAACTTGAACATAACGTTCGTTCCCTGAGAGAGGGTTGGCTGCACCAGTTAGAGCTCTCTTTGTAGCAGTCATCTGAACTCCAGCAATAAGAGAGATAAGCATGGGGAGGGAGCAGCATATGGCATAAGCCAGTCTATTGCTGATGCTTGTACTTGTTCCTGTCTGTGGTATGTTGATGGTTGATAGAATAAATTCTCCATGGTAGTAGCCAATGTAGAAACTGAGAGCGGTGAAAACGAGTCCTGTCAGTGCTTGTAGGAAAAAAACTGGATAAATATCACGTTCAAATACACCTATGCTCTTTTCAGTTTCTCGGACATCACTCTTTGGGTGGTCTCTCTCCATAGTATAATTATTAGTTGAAGCAGCTGGAAAGATCTAAGACTTTGTCTGCACAGCTTTAAATTAGCTGACTGCAACTCTTATTTCATCCACATTTAATTTATAGTGTATAGTAAATTTAATGCAAGAACTTTAGCAGATTGCATCACTATCAATTGACAGATGTAATATTTTTATTAACATAACAATGTATTAACAGTTGTGACAGTCCTATAGATGATGAAATTCATATCATATTATTACATTCTTTGAGGTTGGGAGGGATGATGCAAATACCTACGGCCTTGCATGGATCTAAAGCATTCACTATTAATAATAGCTGATACAATGATAACACTCAGTGTCATAATAGTCCATGACACTGTACTTGCATGAATCATGATAGTAATGATCCTTATTCCTATACTATATGCTTGCATGCATGCACACAATCTGATATTCTCTTAATAGCTAGACACAATGAGAGAAAAGGAGAGAATTTAATTTACCGTTAACAGCTTAATTATAGACCCAGAATATTATGTCAGAATCTGTTGATCTTGGATTTAATATACCGATAATTACATGTCATTGATTATAGGTGAATCTGATAGCCCGGCATAACATTATTATTACTATTATATTGTTTACGAACACAGTGACCAAAAGAAGCATAAGCATGATTACGTGTACATCAAGATCACAAAAGCCATCTCTCTTCCTGCCACTTTTTTATCCATGAGGTTTCTTGGTAGCTAGCTATAGTTTATCCAGCACTGAGTTTATTATGATTCCTTTCACTCTAACTTTCTCTATTTACTCCATTCTGTTGTTGTCGAGTGATTGCCTTCAACATTATATATGACTTATATTAAACTAAACAAACACACACAGCCCAAGTCAATCATTTTCTGTATAATAGCTTCTGGTGGTGCACCTATAGTAGTACATGGGTATTTGAAAAGCCAATCAAATAATTATTATCACAAAATTGTATCATGCAGATAATATTATTGTATATTATTATTATGATTTAACCTTAATTGGCATGGTCTATAAATTATGTGGTGACCATTTAAGAGAGAAACCTCAGACACAATTAGAAGATTAATAGCAAGAAGGTCTATTAATTAATTGCTATGCGCATGCATGAAGTGAATACCTTAGACTCCGATTCCCCTGTCCTCCAATGGCATCTGGGCCATTTTAGCCAGCCGAGATTACCCTCATTGATCAGGTACTATTTGCATCATCCCTCCCAGCACATACAATAATTGGGGCGAGCCTGAGCGAGCCCCACATAAACGGTACAGCTATGCGCGAATTTTATATTATATAATTATATATTATTATTATGGTATATACGTCCGTCACGCGAAATTATATCCCCAGCATTGCTATGAACGTAAACGCGAAATATTCCATTGCGCATTCTCGTGCCTGGGCTATACGGGCCGTATATACGCCGTTCTAATTGAGCCAATTGCAAATTTACACTTGTGTACTGAGCTGCCGAGTCAGCTGTGGAGAGAGAAGCTAGGCTACAGTGAATGAGGATTAACCAAAGAGAAAGACTGGATGCTGAGTCAACGGGAGAAAGAGAGGCCAAGCTACAATGGATGCAAGAGCTGAGTCAGCTCGAGAGAGAGAAGGTAGGCTCAGTACAGCGAATGAGAATTAACCAGAGTGAAATACTGGCTACTGAGTCAACTGAAGCTGGAAAGAGAGGCCAGGCTACAGCAGATGCAAGACAGACTAGCTGCCGAGTCAGCTGGAGAGAGAAAAGAGAGATAGCAGGAGACAAGAAGGCTATTGAATCTGTACAAAAGTTTGCATTGAAACTAGCGACCGCAAAGTGGGACAAGAGCTACAACGAACTGCTGGACCTTGCTGAGCTAAAACCTCTCGAGGACAGACGTGCTGAGCTCAAGCTGGGATTGCTTTACAAGATTTTTGAATGACCTGTGCTTCTTTCCAGATGGATCATGGGAATTTCGCAACCATTGGTCAAGTAGAACTGTTCACCCCAAGCAACTTGCTGTTCAATTTGCTCACACTAACTCCTATTTTTATTCTTTTTTTCCCCACACTTCCTCCACCTGGAACACACTAGATAGTGCGTGTGTCTTAAGTGACTCATATTCATCTTTTATGCATAATTTAAGACGTTAGTATCTGTACCATCATCTTCTCTGTAACCCACACTAGCTGGGTGCACACTCGTTTAGTTTTATATACTACTGTGCATCCTATGCAAGCAGCATAAAGTATTATAAACAAAAAAAAAAAAAGTTAGGCTATGTACAGCAAATGAGATGATTAACCAGAATGAAAGACTGGCTGCTGAGTCTGGACTGTTGAAGAAAGAGAAGATAGATAGCAACGTACTGAAAAGAGTATTAAACTCATGCTAACGGAAGAACAACCTGTTTTCACTGTCACTGCATTGACAACTGACCAGCAAAGCACAGAATGACAATCAGTCATGTAGTTGAGGTAGGTGCCATGTAAACACAGACTGGCAAGTTGCAACATACTACACCACTGGGCAGATTCCAGTGTCACCAGGTTTCCAATCCACACCATCTTAGATTCTAATATAGCATTGTTTGAATGGCAGTGGCTCTCAAGTGCATAATTCAGTTGAAGTATGTCACAGAGGGTTTCAGTTTATATAGTAGCAGAGCCAGGTGCCTTCCCCCAAACTCTTAGATCACTGACTCTAAGGAAAACAGCCGTTCCAGAACCCAGTTTAGGTGCAGGGTATGTACTAGTTTAGTAGTATACCACAACCCTGTTCAGGTGCAGAGTATGTAGTTCAATACTCCTGGCATTGAATAGTATACACAGTGAGCCATGCGATACATCTCCAGCTATATTATATGCATGCATGTAGCGGTGAGGGTTCAGCACTCCTGTGCATTCATTATGACATTGTATCATATACTAAGTTAGTAGACTCTATAAGTAGGGATGGCCCAGATATGCCATACATGTAAGCAAGAGTATATAAGAAGAGGGAGAGAGAGTGTCCTACTTCCTATTGCTGTGTGCAAACACCCTTTGCCAAGTACAGAGGTCAATGTGGTCAACACTGCCTAAGGGTTACCACAAACCAGTACAGGTGCATGACCACCCATAGTGTTTTAGTGCTTATCATTGCTCACTAGACCACTATCATGCCTGCAAGTACGTACAAGCGCGTGGTTATATGCCAGACGTTTGTGGTAAGTTTGTGTGTAAGATAGTGTAACTTGACCTCTGTACTTGGCAAAGGGTGTTTGCACATAGCAATAGGAAGTAAGATACTCTCTCTCCCTCCTCTTATATACTCTTGATGTAAGTGAGCAACTTAAATTATTCATGATCTACGCTTCCTTTTTGAGTAGGTGCAAGAATAATCTAACCAGGCAGTAATGTGATGGACAATCCCCCCACCTCTATGAACCACAATAATAGCTGTAAGGTCATCATGGGACATGTATATAATATAGTATGTGCAAACACACTGCGTGCATGTTTGACGGATCATAACAGCTATAATATTATAGGACCATGTATACTAAGGGGGACAAATAGCTAGTGTAATTAAATATAGCTTCGTGTATACCATCACTGATAATCATCGCAAGTCCCACACGTACCACTATAGCTCATCTTCGCCCCGATACCCAGACTGGTAAAGGAGTGATGCTGCTCTTGTAAAGAATGTAGCTATAAAGTTACCTGTCCATAGTGCCATGGCCACCATTAGAGAATGAAGTTTTGGCAATTATTGTGGGATGACCTTTTCGTCTGCCAGTGGGATTTTTTCCCTTCAATAATAGCTATTATGGCGATGCAGTTGGGACCGAGGTGAGTGGCTGTTATAGACAGGGTGGCTATTAATTAAGAGGTGTTCCACTGTATATTCTATAAACTACTGGAGATCATGTTGCATTGGTGGTGCCAGGGGATGAGACACATTTTCATCGCTTAACCACGAAGCAACCATTGGAAGTTGTCATGATTAACTTAAACATCAACCACATTTTTCACACAAATGTATAGTATGTAAAAAAAAAAGGTATTCAAAACTTTAATAAGGTAATGTATATATTTATGGTCCAATGTTATGAAACATTGCAGATGTAGCTGCAGCAAGTGCCTTCACTTTCACACTCTGCACCATCCCAGATAGGATCACTGGTATATAAAACTGTGGGAGGATTACCACTACGATCTTCACCATTATACCCCGATTCACAATAGTAATCATCCCCAACAAAGAGCGGGGCACTTGCACCACCTTTACAAGGACAGTTGGTTCTGACATTGCTAACACTTCCAGCAAATGTCCATATGTGTGATCGTGGATTGCCATGTGTGACGCTTATCCCATCAACATAGACTTCATCAATAGTGTAATTAGGCATCTTAACCCTAAGCCCATCTGGGTGTCCAAATTGGTATCCAATAAGTCGCCCACACACTCTAGAATACAAGTGACCACCAGTAGGGTAGAAGACCCTGCTGCATGAACCACTCATTCGTCCACACACTCTTAGTTCATTCGTAGAATAGCGATCTGACCAGTTTTGTGGACAAGACTGCATGGGATCACTCATGTTCAGGTAGGCTACCCTAGTCCACAAGTCTCCTCCGCATGGAGTTCGCATGGCTAGGCTCAGTTTATCAGCAATTGTAGTTTTAAGCTCAGAGAGAGCATCTTCTCGTTGCTGACCAGTTGAGCAGCCAGGACTCCTATCTGGTGTATCAATGCTTAACAGCGGAATAGTCTTGGGTTGATTCTCATTGTCCTGTGTAGAGCTGGCATGAATACTGGCCAGAATAAGGATGATGATTAGTACAGTTTTCATGATGATGGTTAATTGTAAGCAAATATTAGCTATAGGTTACTCCTGGGCCCAATCCAATCAATCCTTACTCTATTATTATGTGCCGGGGGTGAGACAGGAAAAGGAACTACAACATCATGGGTGTACGTGGCAGCTGGTGTCCAGCAATGCAATAAGCATGAGTGCACGCGATATGGACTATTATTAATTTGCAGGGTTCTATCCATAGGGGGGGGGGGGGGGGCAGGGGGGAAGCTTCCCCCCCAAAGCACCCAGCTTCTCCCCCAAAGAAGAGTAGCAAGACAGAGGGAGAGAGAGGGAGGAGGTGGGGAACGTATACTATTTGAGATATATGTAAATAGCATTCTTCTGAATTATGTCAAAGAGTATACATGTTATACCTAAAACCCACAAATACCAATTAGATCATAGCTGCAACATGTACAAATACTGCAATTTGATTGGCTACTGACAGGTATCTATATCTCATAGTCACCTACAATATTTTCATAGTCACGTACAAGTTTTGCCCTCTGGCTCTAGCAATACAAAGCTATATATTATGATCTAAACTTGTTAGACACTGTTTAGTCGGTTTTTATATGATTTAGAAGACCTCAGGGCTCTCATAGAACCCTCGCTTCGCTCGGGATTCTATATTATGGAGTCCTTCAGTGTTCTAAATGACACAGAAACCTCCTAACCAGTGTCTAACTAATATTTAATGGTTTGGAGGAGGGGACTGTGCGTGAAAGTGCCACGCCCCCTTCCACCCCAAACCAAAATTTCTAGATAGAACCCTGATTTGTGTAGGCTTTGCTGGCTGATGTAAAAGTAGGTTTATTAAGTGTCTGTAGCATTCGTAACCTGCAAGTTTCTATGTAGATGTGACCAATTACTAACAGATTGCAATAACATTAAATTTTAATATTAATAAGTTAGATTAAGTACAACAATAATTCTAATGAAATCACAGCTTTTATCATTCATTTTTGCTTAATAAGTTATTGGTTACTCAATAGGGCTGCTATTCCATTGGTCCAGATGTAGTAAAGCGCCATACCTATCATAATATTGGATGATGTAAAATTGGCAATCATACCAATGGCACGGTAGATTGAACCAATGCTGTATCCAATCCAAAAGACTACTCGACCAACAGTGAACACAAAGGAGTAGACTGGTAGTAGCCTGAGGACTTGAGGGTTGTCAGTGTAAGCTGCTATGATCAGCATGAGGGTTAGACCAACTACAAACTGCTCCAGAGTGTTAGTCGTATAATTTTTGTGTAGTTTAACAAAATGATCGTTTCCTGAATTAAGAGGATTAGCTCCTGTTTGAGCTCGTTTTATAGCAGTCCTTTTGATACCAGCGATCAGAGAGAGCAGCATTGGAAGAGAACAACCAATGGCATAGGCAAATCGGTTACTAAGGTGAATTTTTCTCTCCGGCATAGTGAATGGTAGTATGAACTCTCCATGATAGTAACCAATGTAGAAGCTGAGAATTGCGAAGGTGGCCCCAAGCAGTACTTGTGGGACAAAGATCTTAAGAATGTCTGGATTGAGGATATATATACCTCTAGATCTCTTTTGATACTTCTCTTTGTCCATGTTACAATATCATGAATTTGAATGATTGATGGGGCACTTCGTGCTGATGAGAAGGATTTATACTCACTGTACACATGTGTAATGCAGTCATTATGTTTCATCATGTGCAATGCAATTGTTGGCTATGTTGCATCAGGCAAATTCTCCACTATACAGCTGCCAGGATATGCATGTATGCAGCATACCATAATATTATAATGAATGGAGGGCCAAGTGTATAGTGATTAGCTATGGCTGTATAACTCCCTGATGCAATGAACATCATCAAAGAAAATGCTAGGCTTCTGATTACTACATGACATTATGATACCGATTACAATCACAACACTCTCTGCACAACACTAATCATATTATGTCATAACAATACATGTAGCTATTACTCAGTCATTGAGCAGAGTGTTCATGTTCTGATGCCTAGCCCATAGCTAATGCCTTCAGTGCACACATGTCAAATACAATGCCATGTGGCATGCATCATGATGAATGTTGATCCAAAATACACACTTATACCACCCTCTCGGTAGGCACAGTAGCTGGTCTTATGATAGCCGATTCGAAACAGCAGCCTGCAAAGTGTAAACAATAGAGAATACACAGCGAGCATTCAGAGAACCTGTGTACTCTCGGCATACGTATGTAGCCATGATGAGCATGAGAGTGAGGCCAACCATGCAGTATGACATTGTACTTGTGGGAGAAATTAAAGATCTGAAGAACATATCCGGCATGGATCGAGGATAATATACCTCTAGATCTGCTCTTTCAGATAGTTCTCTTTATCCATGCTGTATGTATTTATTCTAGCCCGTTGCCATGTGGTTACTAAGGTATACAAGGTACTGTATATGTGATACAGTCCCTCCTTGTAGGGTTCATGTCCATATGTTTACTATTATACAGTTCCTGAGGGCCAGGGCAAACATTCATACAGTTCTTGGGGGCTAAAAACATGTTTATTGTATCCATGGAAACAATGGGCTAGAAAATAGTTATTGACCAATCCCTCGCTTTGTACGCTGAAGAAGCGGCTAGTTCTTTGATCCTCAGCAATACTTTTGCCTGAAGCGCGTTTGACAGTGCAATATGAGTTTGCGGTTAGTGCAATATCGTTGCGGTTAGTGCAATATGAGTTTGCGGTTAGTGCAATATGGCATATATAATTTTTACTTAGCAACAACATAGTAACGGGATATAAGTAGTATAGAAGCACTCATCCCTCGGGCTTTGCCCTCGGGATTTGTGCTTCTATACTGCATACAAATCTCGGGAGTTGGTCAATAACTATTACATCATAGATTACCGCGCATACAAGTGCTTCGCATACCCTACTCTGTGTCATAAATAATAATCATCAAAGATAATGCTAGGTTTCTGGTTACAACAATGTCATGTTACATGATAATCACAACACATAATGTCATAATAGTATACTAGTATAGTTAAACAGTGCACTGAGTGCATGTGGATCGTGTTCTGGTTCAATGAAAGCCCAGTCCATAGCTAATGCCTTTAGTGCACACGTAGTAAGCTACAATGCACATCATGAGGACGGTCGATCCAAAGTTCACACACATACCACCCTCTCGGTAGGCACAGTAGCAGGTCTTACGATAGCCGATTCGAAACAGGAGCCTGCCAAGTGTGAACAACAGAGAATACACAGCGAGCAATCGGAGAACCTGCGTACTCTCGGCGTATGTAGCCACGATCAGCATGAGAGTGAGGCCAACTGCCAATTGCTCAAGGGTGTTTGTGAGATAGTTCTTTTCCACTTGAACGAGGTTTTCGTGCCCTGCGAGAGGATTGATGGCATCGCTTAGTCGTCTCTTCACCGAAGTCGCCACTATACCAGCAAATAGCGATAATATCATCGGAAAGGAGCATCGGAGGGCATAGGCGAGCCGGGAATTCAAATCCAGGATGTTTTCGGAGCTTGTTGGTAGGATGAATCCACCGTGACAGTAGCCAATGGAGAAGATGACAGCAGTGAAAAAAAGACCAATCAGTTGCTGTGGTAGAAATAGTTTCCTGATGTTAGGGTCACGGAGTCCACGGGGCCTCTCTCTTGCTGGAATTCTTGTCTTTCTCGGAGTCCTTTGACTCAATTCTCGATTCATCTTAGTGCTGCTCTAAGATAGTCCACTGATCAATAGTGTAGATCTTCAACCTAATAGGTAATATTTTAGCATGAGCATAATGTCATACACAAATCAATTTTGAATTAAATAAAATATGGCAATTGGGAGCAGATAGAGATATTCAGTAAATCCAGGCAGATACTGGCTACTTTTCAAAGACTAGCTAATGAGCAAGCTGATACTCACCTTGTGTTTAGTAAGCTTACAACCACATTCAAACTTTGAAAACGCTGAGCCGTTTGTAGTGAATCTTATATCCATGGTGAACGTTGACTGGGGCATATTGCTATGGGAACTGAGATGCACGGGTACAGGTCATATGGTCCGCTACTGCGCATGCTCGATAAGTAAGGATCCCGCCAATTTTTGGGGGTGTGGCGAATAAACCACTGTGTTGTACTGTCGTTTGCCAGACTTCTTCTCTATTAAACGATGGTCGCATGCAGGTATGATTATTAATCCATGTATATTATAGTGGCCATCGTTGAGCAGTTTGATACTAGCTAGTCTGGAGCGTCGTCTTCCGGGTCCTGGGGTCGACTGGCACGCTATTAGGAAATGCCACGGTCGCTATCGGTCCATCTGTGATATGAGAACTAAAACTTAAGTGGATCTGAGCGCTTATAATTTACTAAGAGTCTTAGCTCTGCCCAAGGAGGGGGGGGGGGGGGGGGGGGATAGGGAGTGCAAGGCTGGGTGCTACCTCAATGGCCAGTGGGTGGCTGGGGGGTTATGCTGGCTCAGTGTACCCACTGAGCTACTAAACTTTGTCCTTCAATGTGAATTATGCACCTATCAAAGTCATGCCCCACCTACCCCCTACCAGGCACAGACAGGAGATTAGATAGGGGCTAGATCTATGAAGCGCCCCACAGTATGGGCATTAGATCGAGTAGTACGGACATGTGGGTCAAAGGTCAACATGTGAGCATGCGCGTACTGTATGTATTGCATTTTCTGATGATGTATAACAGAAGATCGAAAATAGGCATCGGAACAGGATGGTCATGCAACCAACATGCAAAAGCACTATGATAGCTTGGCAAAATCTAGTATTACCCCGGGGATTAGATCTCCAAAGATGCCCAGTGGGCAGGGAATTAGAACACAAAAATGGTCTAATCCTCTCCCATGCCCGGTAGGGGGGAGGTGGGGCATGACTGTGATAGGTGCATTAGGCTAGATCTAGTGGTTTCCAGCCAGGATAAACCAAGGAGGGAGAGATATCTAATAGCATTATCTCAGGGTATGGCATATTAAATATTATTATTAATGATGTTTATCTAATTGCTATTTCTAACCATCTGTGGCGCGGCACCCCTGAGTGGTTATCCTTGTTCATAGGAGGTTCTGGATGCATGTGTGTATGTGCAGTTTTATAGTAGGCTCTCAGTGTATCGAGCCTTTCAAAAATTGTTTCCCTAACATTTGATAATGTATTGTAGGCAGTATGCTGACAGAGCGTCAGCTGAGTGCTGGAGTGGCTACTGGTCAGCCCAGTGTGGCCTCTTGGCTTATGTAGTCCCACTGTAGGAGCACAGCTTGTGGTTTCAATGAAGAATGTCAATAGCTAACCAAAAGTATTTACATTCAGCTCAGAGGTTCCTGTTGTGGGTGACTGTGTGGCCATGATCTTGGTTAGCCCTAGATTATAATAATATACCAGGATGATATATATCATGAGTTTAAGGGGGCGAGCTCACGGCATGGATAGCAGAGGAGGATTGGGTTGCCCCTTCCACAATGAACGGTTAGTTTAGTAATAGTAAACATTCTGATTCAGAAATACTGTAAACTCTCTGTGGTGTGGTGGCCATCACTAGTACTGGGAATAAAGTTTGGCCATTATCCATATACATGTATAGAGGGGTCGCGAAGCAGAAAGTGAGAGATTAATGACTAGATTGGTGGGAATGCTACTAATTACATTATGGAGCAAGTACTTACTGAAAATCTGGAGATTACTGATTAGCACTGGTGTGTTAAAAGAGGGCCAAACCAAATGAGACTTTAGTATCCTGTCCACCGCCCGCCCCTTGCTGAGTGAGCCACCTGTTTTTTCTTGTATTATTGGTATAATTTTATCTACCGACTAATGTTAGTATACAATATTACTATAATAATATGATACTGATCGTTCCGACAACGATGATCGACTAGGCATCTTCAATTCAGTAAGGTCAATGAGATTCATGGAATATTAATGAGATTCATAAGGAGTTTAATGAGATTCATATATAGTAATACATTACACTGCCCGCCTGCATCCTTTTTGCGTTATGGGTGGACAGGAAACTAAAGTCTCGTTTGGTCACGGTGGCCTTATCCCTGAGGCACCCATAAAGCTAACTGCTCCAAATAAATGTGGATTACTTATTAGGGCATAGTTTAATCTGGATCAGCTGTCAGGGCTATACTATGTTATATGTATCCTAAGGAAATAGGGACTCACACTAACAGCTACGTAACATCAAAGATGGTTCAGGCAGATGCAGGCATAGAGTACCTTTGTACTGATGCCTTCCAAAAATTTTGTTTCTTGTAACAAATGGAAAAAAGATGGAGAAAATTTGACTGATCGCTATAATACTTGTCCTTCACAGCTCTTGCCTTATGTAGCCCTAGAATACTAGTGACACTTGTGGTTGCACAAAGGAATCAACAAATCATGGCCACCATATTCCTGTGGCTAATGTGGTTCCGTTAGCATACATGTGGGAAGCACTATGGCTACCGGTAATTAGTAGTCCAATTACTGGCTATAGTGCTGCATGCCCACGGTAGAAGATACTCTGTACTCCTAGTAGCATAATAGTATTCTACTAGGAGTACATGTACCATCAGTCTCCACTCATGGGTACATAGAGCCAGCCATGACATTATGATTGTACCTAATGCTTGCATCACATTAGTCTTGTCCCCAGACCCCATCCCCAAAAGGAGGAAAGGGTCTGGTACACATCGAGTACTTTTTTGGGCACACAGGATGCGGCTCATCATGTGACTATCATGACAACGCATCGTTTTGGCATAGCAACACATCAACCCCTCTCACAAGCAGCAATAGCTGGCTATAGCACAGTATCACATGATAATCACATGTAAGCCACATGGCATGACTCTGATTAGCGCGACAGAATTCAGAAATGCCACGCCAACAAGCCCAAGAAATCGCTCGATATGTACCAGACCCTTTCCTCCTTTTTGGGTGGGATCTGGGGACGAGACTAGCATCACATCAATTCTAGGTAGCTATAATAATATTATAGGTGCTGAGGCATTCTGTACATGCGTTGTATAATTTGCAATTCTACTCCAGGATTTGCCATATATACAATAAAAGAAATAGAAATCATTATAAGTACATAGCTGCAGGTAAGTAGCCGCTCAGTATACTTGCTAATTTGCACTGTATCAAGCATTCCAAAAATTGTTTCCCTAACATTAATTTTGATAATGTATTGTAGGCAGTATGCTGACAGAGTATCAGCTGAGAGCACTCGAGCTGGAGGGGCTGTTGGTCAGCCCAGTGTGGCCTCTTGGTTTATGTAGTCCCACTGTAGGAGCACAGCTTATATGGAAGAATGTCAATAGCTAACATGTTTACACTCAGATGTTGCTGCCTGGGTGACTGTGGCTTTGTTAAAGTAAATTATTATTACTGTGGTGATATAAATCATCAAAGGGGCAAGCTCGTGGCATAGATAGTATAATATTATAGAGGGGGAAATTGGTGTTCCCCTCTATTATCTATGCTCACAGTGAATTGTAATGGATAGAAGCAAGAGTATATATAATAGGAAGAGAAGGGAAGCTACTCAGATTAGATGTGAGGTTCTAGGAGACATCAATACGGGGTGTAGAGGAGGGCCATCAAGAAGTTAAGCTATTATTAATGGGACAAATCTCACATTAAATTTTGACTTTTCAAACATTAGCTAGGCCATTTCAAAAGTGGTGGAGAAATGGGGGGGGGGGGGGGGGGGGGGGGGGGAGCTCCCCCCCCCCCTCCCCCAATATCCAGATATCTATTATAATACACGTACTATACCCTCTAGATGGCACTAAGGCCATACCAATTTGAATATATGTTTCTCGGACAGGCATGCCATCAAAAGAGACCCGGGTGGCAGGCAAAAAAAAAAAAAAAAAATCTGAATCTGATTATTATCAATGCAAAGTTCAAACAAAACCACAATACAGTGACATAAAATTAATATAAAAGCCACATGTCTGTTAATAAAGCCCCCAAAACTAATTAATTTTCCATACTTTTAATGACGCTTAGCCACGCAGATGACACAGCCATTTCTCTAATCAAAGATAGCTAGCTCAAGAGATCAGCTGACAACAGCTTAGGCCGCATGTGCACCGTCGATTATGTAGGACAGCACTTATGCGCATGATATACATATATATACAGCGTTTATTATTGCCAACACTTGACCACACCCCCTTTTTTTTTTTTTTTTGGAATTCAGCAAAATGTGACCCGGCCGGATCCGAGAAACATATATTCAAATTGGTATGGCCTAATTCACATTGGTTACACACTCAGTGGTGCCAGAACGCCTCAGAAACATTCCGAGTCCAAAATTTTCTGGGGCCACACCCCCTATATAGGTGGCCATGGGAATTCCAATGGTTACAATGTGTGATACCATCAAAAATATCTCACCCCCTCGCCACTTTTACTGCCCTTTCTCCGCCTGGGCCCTGTTTAATATTATTAAATATTCTATTTCTCTGGCTGGCCTTGCCTCAGGATAGGATCAGCGGTACGTAAATGGCAATAATTATTATAAAAGTAACTGTGAAATGAGACACCTCCTTAATCAAGATACTTTAAGCTGTCCCTAGGGTGTCTGGAATTGAGTATCGCAGTTAACGAGCTAATCAGGTAAATGCAGGCTTACAGTACTCTTGTACTGATACCTTCCAAAAATTGTTTCCTCAAGATAACAATGAAAGGAATATACTATAGAGCTAATATTCCGATGCTTATTCATCCCCAGCTCTTGCCTTAAGTAGCCCTAGAACACTAGTAACACTTGTAGTTGCACAAAGGAATGATCAAATCATGGTCACCATTCCTGTGGCAAATATGGCTTTGTTAGCTATAGTGTGCATGGGCATGGGCCATGACACTTGCTATATTGATGATACCCGTGACCGGGATCAAAATTTGATTGGGTTCATTTTTGTACCTTGATTGCTTGATCCACTGCTAAGAGAGGCTTGATCCTTGATTGCCAATCGGAGGTGGGCGGGGGTGTGGATGGAGGTCAAAAGACAAGTTGACCTTGATTGAGCAGCATAAACAGACATCTTGATTGCTTGATCATTTCCAATTTTACAGCTTGATTGCTTGATCTTACTTTGATCCCAGTCGCGGATATCAGTACAGCAGGTATACATATGTGACCACCCCTTGAATCCCTGACACCTCTCATAAAATTATGCCGCATGCACGCACAACGCCAGGCATTGACACTGTCACAGTCAGGGGGACCCACTTTACTTATGTCAGTGTTGTATTGAAGCTGAGTAGGTATGCTGGTATCTTTCACAGTGGTGGCCACGTGTGGGAAGCTTAGGTGCCAAGTCCGCCAATGAACCAGCAAAACAGTGAGCCCCTAAATGTTTCGAATCCAGACCCCTCCTATTTCCGCAGCGCTGGATGTATTGCGCAGCGCTGCGGAAATAGGCGGGGTCTAGTCTGGGAGCCAGCGCATGCGCACTAGTCTTCGTACATACTATTTAAACTATTTTTGTGGGGACTCGCTCCCCAATGCAAATATTGGCGACGTGATCAAGGAGACGAGATCGAACGGCGCCGGCCTAGCAAGGATGTTATTCATTGCGGTCGTGGTGCTACTCTTCTCAAAGAATACCTATAGCCAATCCAGTGTAAATAGCTATAGCTATAATAGTTATTATTGTAGCCTATACATCTATACATGAATTGCAGAGAAACTATTAAATTTGTTTTGCAAGCATGCAGCCTGTTATGCACTTGCACAATCATGACATTACATAGAACCCTGATGGAAACCTTCGACTTGTGAATAGTTCATCTACTCTTGGTGATACTGCTGGTCGTCTTGAAATCATTCTGGAAGAAGAGTGGGGAACAATTTGCAGCGTTGGATTCGGGCAGGATGATGCACAGCTCGCTTGCATGCAGTTGGGATACAAAACGGTTGTGAACTATGGAACTGTAGGGGAGTTAGGGTAAGATCATGCATGAAATAGCACTCTATAATAATGTTATTATTAATTTTATATCAGCTGTGATTATCAGGAGCGCTTGAAGAGAAGGAGCACACATCTAGAAATTATCGAAAAATAAAGTAAATTCAGTGTATCAATATTAATATCTTGTGGTAGCCTCAACAAATAAATCTAATTTCAACTAGAGATATTAATATTGATACACTGAATTTACTTTATTTTTCGATAATTTCTAGATGTGTGCCCCTTCTCTTCATCTTGTGATATATAGCCTCAACAAATAAATCTAATTTCAACTAGAGATATTAATTGTAGTGGGTGCTATACTGTGCCAAGAATAGCATAATGTGCCATGAACACTGTAACCACAAGTTTAATATTGGTAAACATTAAACTTTGAACTTCCATTATGATACTAGTATGGCAGTTTTCTAACTTGCCAACCACAACATAATTAAATGTGGTCATTTTTGCTACTGCCATTACTAGTCACGTCATTTGGATCACGGAATTTTAGTCAAAATACTTACTTAGCAGGAATGAGAATCTGGCAGTGCCTGTGTTACTTTATTTTTCGATAATATTATTACCACTGTATAAGTAGCTATGCATGTGTGACTTAAGCACTCCTTCTCTTCATGTGCTCCTGGATTATGCATGTATGTTACTATGACTGTGTATATGACGTCAGATTTCCTCAAGCATCTTCCTCAACCAAAATTTGGATAAGCAATCTGTCATGTGATCCAGCTAAAGATTTGACTGTGTATCATTGTCCACGGAGTTCAGGGTTCTCTTGTACACACAGCCAAGATGTGGCTCTGGAGTGTTCATCTCCATATGCAACAGGTAAAATTTTCACTCTGTAGCAGTGATCCTTGAACTTTATTCTCACTACAATAGTTAATCAGTATTGTGTATAATAATTATTATGCATGCTACTTTGACAGCATAGTACTTTTGCACCACATACTGACTGATAATAACTTTCAATATTATGCAATGTAGCTTCATCTGCAGTGCGGCTGGTGTCAAGGAATGAACAGACTTCACCCTATCTCACAGCTGGAAGATTGGAGATCTTTTTTGTTGGACGCTGGGGTACTATCTGTACTGATGGCTTCAGTTCAACTGATGCTAGAGCATTCTGACTGGCAGTACAAGCACACTAAGCTATGGAGCAGTTGGAAGTCAACCTACCTTAGGGTTAACCTTGTCTTCAGGCTCCCTGAATCAGATATTTTGCAACACACACAAAATCGTGCCAGGGAGCCTGTGGGCGAGGCCTTCAATATGTATTAATACTATGTGTGCACTGTAACATGTATCACTATCATTCTACTTATAGCTTTGATCAGGGTTCAAGTTCTACTCGAATATGGATTGAAGATATTGGGTGTTACTATAGCAGCACTGCTGCAGGGAGATATGTTCTGATGGCATTGCACGCATGGAATAACTAATTGCACCCACAGTCAAGATTTGGCAATCTCATGTCTTGCTGGTATATGTTATATTAAAGCCATTGTGAAATGAGTGGTATCATAAACTGCTATTATTATTATGGTCTGTATGAGTAGATGGAGCAGTGAGGCTAGTGTCTTATTCTTCTGCATTTCTTTCCCGTACTGATCCTGGAGGTTCAGCAGGTCGTCTTGAAATCTATTATAGTGGAGAATGGGGAACGGTTTGTGACAGTCATTTTGATCAAAGAGATGCAAATGTGGTATGCCAACAACTGGGTTATGGTGCAGCAAGGAGATATGGAAGTGTGGCAAGCTTAGGGTAAGCATTGATTGTAAAAATACTAAATAAAATTAATAATATTATTATAATACACTATAATATGCACTCTGTGCACTGCATGTGTAGGGCGCACTGTCCCCCCTTTCATGATCAGTTACACGGAGTGAATAGTCAACTATACCGGGTAATGCCACGCATTCTTAACTATTGTGTAACTAATGTACCATATACATTAAGTTATATTATAAACATAATATATATATATTAATAGAGGCATGCCACACCCAATAACGTATTAATTGCAATTGTGCATCTAGATCTCAGGTAAGGTTTGGGGGGGGGGGGGGGGGGGCTGTGCGTGAACTTGTGGTACTTCGCATGCACATAATATGCAGCTAGTAACAGTTTCTATAATTATTCTGGCATGATGATACTATTGCGACAGTTAAGCAGTAGACATGAATTGTATACTCAGTTTAACTGCAGCTATGGTTGTATAATGTGATGATGGATACTTTCTCTCTTGTTAATAGTGGGAACAGATCCACACCCTGTAGTTAGGGGATCTTCTACAGAGAGTAACCACCGTGGCAGGGTATATTATCAAAGCAAATAATAGAAAATTATAATAATAATTTATTATAATACAAAAGTTGGTAGATGACTGGTGCTGTTAATTCATAATGATAAGGAGGGCACATACCATGGAATTGGGTAGTCACGTACAGTCTACCATGCGTGAATCTAGCTAATAGAATTAACGCTGCAGTTGCTACAATAATAATATTATTACAGCCATAGGGTGTAGAGAATTATTCTCTACACCCTATGGCTGTAATAATATATTATCATAGAGTCGGTAGACTCTATAAGTAGGGATGGCCCGGATATGCCATATATGTAATACATTACAAAAACATAAATAACTCAGAGCAAATAAAATAAAAAAAATTTTAACTTTCATATTCATAATTTACATCAAAATATCTATCTATCAAGACCAAAACCATCCATGGAAACAATCGGGTATGCCTGAACCAGCTGTGTAAAGAAATCATAAAAAACGCAAAAAATCTCAATCTTCTTGTCTTCTACTTTTCTCGGGCTAACTCAATATTGCCAGGACTTCTCACCTTAGCTTGAGTATAAATCCACTCCATTTTGTAGCGCGCACGTCTGTGGCACGCTAGTTTTGTGTTATCAGGACAGCGATTTAATCGTGGGCGTGTACAGCGCATTCTGCGAGCCTGGGTGTGTCTGAATCGCCATTTTGTCATATAATACGCATGCTCAGAATGTGTTGCCATGGTGATTGCCGCGAAGTCATGTGACTGTAGTCAGCGGCGCGCGCGACGTTATAGGCCGGCCAGTCCGAGGCGCTAGCTAGCTAGCACTCCGCTACGCTAGCTAGGCTAAGCTAAGTGCGAGCACTAGCGCGCGCTCGATCGATCGCCGAACTAGACTATGAGCGTTCAGCAACAACTGAATGGAAGCTGCCAACACTAAACATCGCTTCTTAATCAGAAGGTACTCATCGCTACGTGGCCCAAAACAGCCTTCTTTCAATTTTGTCACTGAGCCAGCTATCCTCAGGAACTTGACGAGTTGAGAGGCATGGCTACATTCTCATCTTCCCACTGGTAGCTACAGCAATGCCATGGGATGAAGCTCTTGAGTATGGTATTCGGGGTACCAGGCTTATGCAGGATGTGTATTGAGCTGGGCCACTGAGCCAACGTTTCAGGAGACAAGGCATGCCCTCACTGGCTGCCGCAACACCCGGTTTTATCATAGCTAAAACAACATAGTGCTTGGTAGAAGCCATTACACTGATACCTCCATGAAATTTCAATCTATAAAATGTAATATGTAGCTATCATTGTATATACAAGTGAAGGACAATAATTGAATAATAACAAGCATATCCACGTTTCTTCGACACAAGTGTCCACTGTCCATCGTGCACAAATTCTAGCCTGGTGTCTGCCATGAATGTGTCTGGTCAGCATGTTAAACATGTATAGACTAACCTTGGGTTACCATGCACTCATGATCAGTCTTCCAATGGTCTTGTAACCTGAAATCGAAGGTTAATATTAGCTACATGCATATTATACTTAGACCAACCTTTTGATGCTGATAGGAGTATAATATTAAATATTATATGTATACCTAATAATTATGTAAGAACGAAAATCTTCGAAGTTCTTCAGAACACACCGCTAGTTACACATTTACAGAAGATAGCTACAAAATAGTGAATGAAAACACAGACGTAGTTTTGCCCATTGATGATAAAGTCCAGCATTGAACAGGCAAACCGTGCCAGATAGCTTTAGTATTGAAAGACATGAATTGCCCAGAGGGCAATAAAAAAAGAACAAAACAAGTATAAAAAATAATTAAATAAATTGAAGGATGAAGTAGGGATGACAGGGTCAAAAAGTACACAAACAAGATTAGGGATAATCACATCCACTATACATCCCTACGCTTGCTTTTCTCAATTATCACATGCTCCTGTTGATGGTGACCCATTGGTGCTTATTATGATAATATGCATGTGGAAGATATTAACTATGCTCATAATGGGTGGGGGATAATCAGCTTAGATCGTTGCATTACTGCCTGGTTAGTTAATTACTCAAAAGGCAAGCGTATATAGGGATGTATAGTGGATGTGATTATCCCTAATCTTGTTTGTGTACTTTTTGACCCTGTCATCCCTACTTCATCCTTCAATTTATTTAATTATTTTTTATACTTGTCATATATTATAGTGTAGCAACTATAGAGTTCTATTAGCTAGATTCATGCATGGTAGACTGTACGTGACTTCCCAATTTCATGGTATGTGCCCTCCTTATTATCATTATGAATAACGGCGCCAGCCATCTATCATACTGTTAAAGTTGATATGCATGCCTAATGGTCTTGAAACTAAATTTATAGGTTGCCACCTCAAGTCTTTGACTCAAGGTGGCAACAAGTCTATTAATTGCCTATAATAATAATATAATAATTATGTGTGGCTACTTGGACATCTTACTTAATATTAATTAGCAAGGGTATATATACGCCATGCATCCATGCACAGTATTAATTATAATGCTTATAACTTTAGGGGTAGAGAAACTAAATTCATCATTCATCATCATGAATATTTTGATCTTGTGAGAGTGCGAGAAACACTAGGTTTTAACTCGTAAACACCAAGGCACCAGCCACGCCCTTAACATCAAATTGCACATTCAGTTTGCCTGGCCTGATTGATGCAATAATTGTATGCATAATATTAGGTATGATGAAGGCAGTGACACAATCTGGCTTAGTAATATTCAGTGTGGCTCAAACGACATCTTTCTTGCAAATTGCAGTCACAGTGGGTTTGGAAATGCTGTGTGCCAACACAGCCAAGATGTGGCGATCTCCTGTGGTCAGTGTAAGTAGCTACTTTGATTCAATGCATCCTTCAAATTCTCTTCATGCATGATAATTAAAGATAATTGTTAATACATTGCAGCATCAACCCAAGCCATCAAGGTTATCAGGTTTACTAGACTGATTATAGTTGCTGCGATTGTGGTCATTGTGGTCATTGTGGGTATTATCGTATGCATTATTGTATGCATTGTGGCATGTTGCTGGGCATGCTGTGATGTTATACGTAAGAAAATTAAAAGACAGAGAAGCAGTTAATTCTATTAATACAATAGCTATGTTATAAGTGTAGAACTGTATCATAGAATTTATGATGTTTATTGTACTCTAGCTATAATTAATATTATATTAGTCTTAGTATAAACTATTTTAGCATTGTTTTGAAGTATGTGCATGCATTAATAATTATTATCAGCACTAGCTATAATGATATTGTATGCTTAATAAACATAATAATTACATAATAATATAATTGTTTTCAATCAGATTCTGACATGCTTCCAAGTATACTCAAATAATTTATACATCCCTAGTAGCAATTTACTTTTCTGAAATAGTAAAGGTATCCGGAATCCAGTATAGGTCTCGAATTGTGAAATTTGACATAGATATAAATTATACAGGTGAATATGGAAAATGATTCTAGAAATATTTTAAAGTTTGTCATCTGTTTTCATTTTCAAGTTATGCCGCTTTAAAGCATTAATTTTGACGATTACGTAACATTACATAACTTAAGAATGCTACTTACATACATAGTGACCCTTTACCATAGTATACAATGAAGCTACTAGGGATGCGGTAATCGTTTCATACCTATAACTAGAGCTCTGTAGAGCACATACCCCGCGCGCCATGTAGCCACTATAGTGTAGTATTGCAGCACTATGAGATACACATGTAGCAGTTTCATGATGTGACGACCCTTTCCAAACACAGTGCTTGAGCATGCGCAGTCGCAGCCGCATACTAAAAGAGTGGGTGTGGTCGATAAACCACAGGCATGCTGAACAGAAAATGCACGATTTGTAGCACTAGTAAGCGTTTTTGAGAAATTCGAAGCGCATACAAACCATTTTTTCACCGATATCTACCGATTGGTTGTGCTTATAGCACGCACAGACGCCTAGAACTCGAGATCTGGCGATTTTCGTGCCGACAACAACAGACCTACAAACCGATTGCTTTACCCCTTGCGCATGCGCGCGGGGTAATAATCTGAATGTCACTATTAACTATTGTTTAACCACTCATTATGCTGAGACGCCGCAGGGGCCGTACCGCAGGCATGTGCTTAACATATCTACCGTGCATAGAGTGGGCTGCAACCCTTATACCGCTGCTCTCCTTGGAGGATGCGAGGGGTTGGCAACGCCCCCAAAAAGCGTACGAGATTTCGAAATCTTAAGATTTCATACCGGATTTCAGGCAAGATTTCAAGATTTCACGCAGGATTTCAAGATTTCAATGGAGATTTCGGGATTTCATCGAAGATTTCGGGATTTCAACTAAGATTTCGGGATTTCAGTGAAGATTTCGAGATTTCAACTAAGATTTCGGGATTTCAAGCGGCAGGAAATGATCGATAATTTTGTGAATATGCTTAATAGCTATTATTGATACTATCGAACTAGCTAGCGCTGATATCAGCTAGAACTGATGGTCATTATCGATATACTATAATAATTATAGCCAGCTAGAACAACACAGAACATTAATAAGTCTTGTACCATGGCAGTTACATTCTGATCAATCAGGTCACTCTATTGGAAGCTTATAAATCACATAATTATACACTTCTTGTAGGTATATAAATTTCTTGTAGGTGTATAAATATTTATACCGTTCCTACCATAAGGCCCCTCCAAATCAATTAGTAGTTTCTCATCCCCTCTGAGCTCAAAATCGATGCGGGCGGGCGGTGGTAATGGTCGTCAATATGTGTAATTTTTGATGGAAATGATCGTCAAAATCGCTTGCAAAAAAGGAGGCGGTATACTTTTGCATTGTGCTCCTAATCACAAAATGCATGCGGGCGGAAATTAAGGGGGATGAGAAACTACTAATTGATTTGGAGGGGCCTAATATTTACACACCTACCTCTGAGGCTATTTACATGTACATACCCAGCAGCACAATGAAAATTAATACTCAGAGATACTTGAACAATAGGGTATCATATATGATACTAAAATATTGAATGAAGCAAACGAGTACTGATACAATGACCTGTACAGTATCTGAATAAGGAAAGTACTTGAATGATAATAATTAAGTCATTTACATAGTTGATAGTGATGGAAGAGCAGCCTGTAAAATTGAAGCTGCATGACTGCAGTGGCAGTAGAAGTGTGTGTACTTGCACGCTGAGTGTTGAAGTGGTAGATCGACTGCATGTTCCCTCTTTTCTGTGTCTACGTACATACCAGATCAAGTTTGGGCTTCTTCGTAGCAAATTGGACAGGCTGTCCATTTGACGCAGCATTCAGTACGTTACTAGGATAGTGACCTTTTCTGTTCTTGACTCTCCCGCTTGTAGGTGCGAACACCTGCATCTACACTTCTATGTCTTGTATGAGACATTATTAGCTGTTCATCAGCTCCACTGTGGAAGAGACGAGTTGCAGAAGTCACTCGAAGAGAATGGTTGGTCTTGAATCCCAAGATCCCCGCATCACTGCATAGATGAGAGACCATTTTGGACAGCATGTTGTGTCCTATTGGCACCTTTGAGTACCACGTATCACCTTTAGACCTCTTTAGGAGTGTCAGGTAGAAGATATCATGATCAGCTGGACAATACTTAACTGATAGATTCGAACCAGGCAACGCTGTGGGTTAGATTTGTTCTCATAGCATGCAACACTCTTGGACTTTAGCTAGTTTACGATGAGAAAGCCCTCCCTGGTTATTTTTTGATTTGTTTTCAGTGTAAAGGAGAAACGAAGATCCATCTTCATCTGTCTGAAGCTCAAACTGTGACAGTTAAAGACTTCGATGCTCTTGATCACTGCGGAGAGCGAAATGAATTCAGAAACAGGACAGTGTCAAGCAAGGTTTGTGGATCACTTTCACCCAGGACCCCTTTTTCCCACAGCTTGTTTTCTTCTTCAATAGTGATAGGCTCAGCTTGTCTTTTCTTACACCAAGGCCTAAAGCACGCAATCACTTCATCTCTCCCGGATCCAAAGTCCTGATCAGCGTAGTGATGTTTATTTCTGGTCTTCGCTCTCGAATATACCGCAATAATCCAGCACAAATGTTGTAAAGGGTATCTGGAGTCACAGGATCACCGCTGCTCTCAGTTACGCGCCTCCAACACAAATCTGTAGCTGCTCAGCCAGTGGTTGTCAACCCGCTGAGCTCTTGTGCCACGGGCTGTGCAATCTTGAAAGATGAACAGGCCACTCGGTATATTTAAAATGATGAACACGTAGAACGCCTATGAGCACACCAGTCCTTCCAGATATTGACATGAGAGCCTCCAGATGGACTTTAGTGTGTAGCAGCTACCAACTTCACGGTTCCTAGCTGCCTTTTCGCGGTCATTTGCGCGGCACTCGTCTCAAGATCACGTGGTTAGCTAGTATACTGATAAAATACACGAATATACGGAGTATAGAATGCGATTTGAAGATTTCAAGTTCCAAGATTTCACGAGAGATTTCGGGATTTCAAGCAAGATTTCAAGATTTCAAGTAAGATTTCAAGATTTCAAAGAAGATTTCAGCTGAAGTGTACGAGATTTCAGGTTAGATGCATACCCCTCGGCCTCGTCCCTCGGTGAAATCGACTTCGCGATGATACTAAACGAAGCAAGAGGTTAGTTTAACTCTCCTTTCGATGTTTAGCCTTCTTTTTTAGGATTAGCTGCCATCATAAGGTGCCCTAGCCTAGGCTCGCTCGATCGATAGCTATGGGCGTGGTACATGGCATGCGGTCGCGCGCGTGGCGTGAATCAACGTCACGTTTTGCGGTTGAT
Organism: Cliona cf. orientalis; assembly: GCA_963930775.1. Taxonomy (NCBI): domain Eukaryota; kingdom Metazoa; phylum Porifera; class Demospongiae; order Clionaida; family Clionaidae; genus Cliona; species Cliona cf. orientalis. The sequence goes on from OZ005704.1 coordinate 2,713,062, forward strand.
TTCAAATGTTTTTAAAAATAGTAACGCGCGGCCCTTATATCGTGACACAGTGCCTTTAAGGCGGAGGTCCCCGGCAACCCTCCGCGCTCCACATGATGCTAAAATCATACAAATTCATCATGCATAAACAAGAAGTTCAATACAGGATATTGGTTGGCATAGTGGCTCGCTGAGCGAGGACTGCTACACGAGGTCATACATACATTGGCGTATTTTAAGAAATATTTCCCTTAGGCCTAAAGGGAAGATTTTACGCCAGTGTTTCCCTTAGACCTAAAGGGGAGATTTTACGCCACGCTCGCCGTTTTGTACATAACGGGGACATTTTATGCACCTATCAATATTATGCCCCACTACCCCCTGTACGGGCAAGGGTGGGGCTAACAGGGGATTTGACTTTTTCTAAAAGTGAATGCCCCCCTACGGGGGCAATATTTTCGAGTCAAAATGCTAGTGTAAAGACAGCTAAATTCTTTTCTTTCAGTCTATTTAGGCGATTTTCTGATTTATACCAGGTAGCTCAAAGATTTATGAAAATCAAAAGCCCCACCCCTAGGGCGAGGTCAAGAAGTCAATTCCCCCAACAATCCCCTGTCTTCCCCCACCTATGCCCGTACAGGGGGGAGTGGGGCATAATATTGACAGGTGCATTACGCAAGGTATTTTGGCGCATATCTGCCCTTGTGTTTGAACACTATTATAATATTATAAAGGGAAGATTATACGCCAACCATATGAGTGGCGTAAAAGCTTCTCTTTATGATACTGAACAAACACAAGGGCGAGTTTATGCGCCGCGATCTCGGCCGTTCTTAGCGGGGCTGAGCATGCGCAAAGTATCCTACTGAGTGCATGGCGTAAAAGCTTCTCTTTATGATACTGAACAAACACAAGGGCGAGTTTATGCGCCGCAAACTCGGCCGTTCTTAGCGGGGCTGAGTATGCGCAAAGGATCCTACTTTTGTTTTAAGCATTATTGTGGGTGGAGCTGAGCATGCGCATGCAGACGTTCAATTTTTGGCGCATTAAAGCAGCTGCTATGAAGCTGCTGAAGATCTTATGTCAGTTCTTCCTCCTCGGGAGCGATTTCCAGTTAAAACCTGCTTCTTTAGAAGCAAAAATCCAGTCACAGTGTTCATCCAAAAGAATAAAAGGTAAACAGGGCGTCACTGACAATGAGTGCAAAATTTGGGCCCCCAGACAAGAATGAGTTCTTTACAACTCCTTTGCTGAACAGTGACGATGATTTTGAATTCCCTCCTCCTCCAAAAAAGTGAAAGAGGATGATGAAGAAAAAAAGGAAAGTAGTTGAAGTATTGTATTCCGATGGAATCTGGTATAAAGGATGGCTATCATCGTTTCAAGTGGGTTGTCCAGTTCTATGACGATGATGAAATACCGAGGTATCCTTTCTCTGCAGACAAGGAAGTGAGACTATGCAAATAGCTAGCTAATTCATTTTTGAATGTAATATCATTTAGTACACATCCTCATAATAATTATTATTGCACCCATTACTATGTTGATTCTACGTGCAATTTCTGAGCTAAATAAATCTGATTAATAATACTTCTATTTTTTATCTTCCATAATAGATAATTACAATATTATTATTATAGTACATACAGAATAATAATTGGTCCTATAAAATTTATATTTAATATTATTATTAGCAGCGCTATGTGCAATTCATCGATAGCCTACCAGCAATAATGATTATTATTAACGAGACTGGAGACTGGATCAGAAACTCCCTGCTCAGCCCTACTGGTATAAATACCGTATTTCTTCTAAAAATTCGGCATGAACATAATAATATTGCTTTAGCTTCGCCGAATTTTTAGAGGTTAATATTCAACATTCTCTCTGCGTCCGCATTCCATTCCCGTTTATAGCATATACACTTGACGACCTTTGCCGAAAAATTATAGACTATATTCGGTAAAGGGTGCCGAATAATTAGAAGGGCCGAATTTTTAGAAGAAATACGGTAGTTAATAAATAATAATATTATATCACAAGATTCACCAGACGCTGGTTCACGGCACATAAACTCCTCGTGTTCGGATACGCTACTCAATAGGATCCATTGCGCATGCTCAGTCCCGCCCACCGCATTAAGAGCCGCTAGTTCACGGCACATAAACTCGCCATAATGTTTAACTATAGAGGTTAAACAGAGTTAACTGCAGAGCGGGGGTGCGGCCTGGCCGCCTATGGCGGATATGGGGTGGCGCGCGGGCGCGCGCAATGCGCGCGTATTTATAGACGCTGCATCGGTGAAAGGCGCCCATTCTGTGCAATTGTAAGCTGCTGGGAGCTGGAAAGAAAAGATATTTTGCTGCTGTGTCTCTCTACCCGTTCTCTTTTGGTGCTGCCATGGCCTCTTCTCAACCTGGACCGCATGGACTGGTTACTGCCACCGTCCTGACCTCCGCCCCTCCTACTGTAGGCGATACCACCGCGAGCGCAACTCTGACCCGGCCTACTCCAACAGTCGCATCCTCTGCATCGGCCGGAGGTAAGAGCCGCTTCGTTGTGTATTGGCATGTAAACAGTAGTACCTTGGCACCCGTCAATTCTCCCACCCTCCCCGCGGCCGCTGGCCCTATTGTTGCATATTCCTTTGCTTTGTTCACAATTCCCATTCCTCGGCTAAGTTCTATGGAATGCATGGATGGGACTTCATTGCATTGCTGGGTCCGTCAAGGAGTGCGTCTTCTGCGCTGCTGTATGGCTGGGCGCCAGCCATTCGTATGCTTGTGGCTATGGCTAGAGTTCCTAGCCGGTGAGTGCTGCTAAGGCCATAGCTTCTTGGCCTTCTTTAAGCATGCAGAAGCACCATATTGCCTAGGCAACTGCTAAACAATGGTGGCACATGCTCAGCACGGGCTCGAGCCGTACATATACATGCAGTACATGTACAAGATAGCAGTAAATAGGCGCAGAGACAGCTAGTCTCGGGCAGATACAAGAGACATGTCATGTTCGTAAGCTGTATACAAGTGTACAAGAGCTTGTACTTATTGCGCGTGCCGTGCTCGTGCAGCCAAACATCAGCACTTCGAGCATGCGCAGTTGGAACCAAGCAGCTGCGCATGCGCAGCTCTAATGCTGGCTAGATGCGCAGCACTAATGCTGGCTAGCATTAACTGTTGGTCTCTTTACACCATGTACAGGGACTACAGCAACACCAGCTCTCGTCACTATGGGGGTAATGCCACCTCCCTCAACGCTACCGGCCATCCAAGTGATGCAGCCCCCAGCAGCCAACCGTGCCAATCTCACTCCCGTGCAACCGGCTCCTGGACCAGTAGCGCAGCCAGCCATGCTACCCGTCCCTCGGCCTGCAGCCAACACTACTCCGGCTCCGGTAGTGCAGCCAGTGGTGCTACCCGTCCCTCAGCCTGCAGCCAACGTTAATCCCGTTCCCGTGCAGCCAGCTCCGGCAGGTGTGTTACCCGCCCCGGCTCAGCCTGCAGCCACCGTGGCCGTGCCGACTGGTCTGTTCCTTGGAGATGGGGTGCTTCCCTTGCCGCAAAAACTGATGAAGAAAATTCGCGCTCTCGAATTCATCGAGATGAGGGAGCTCCTACCGGAGGAGTGGCTGGGGTCACTAGAGGAAGGGGACAGCGCAGATCAGCATAACTGCTGCAATAGCGCCAGCAGAAAGAGGAAGCCACCGATCACCAACATATTTTCATGGATGCAAGGTTACGCGTCTCTTGTTGGGGCGTTGGCCACCGTCTACCCAGCAAAGGTGCCGGAGCTGATGGCATATCAGACTACGATCCTTCGGTGCTACCGCGATTTCGAGGGAGCAGCGTGGGCCCAATACGATCGGGCATACCGACGCCAGGCGGCGTTGTCAAAGGATCTCAATTGGTCCAGGATCAACACCACGCTTTACAGTCTGTGCTTTGCGGGGCGGGCAAAGAGGGGACATGTGTGCACCCATTGCCTGAGCAACAATCACCAGTCAGAAGCATGCCCGGAGGCCCCCGCCCCTCGTAGGACAACCACTTATTCCGGCTCGAGCCCCGCCCCCCTGGAGATATGCCGGCTGTTTAATGCGAAAGGTGGCTCCAAATGCCACTACAAGAGTTGCAAATTCGCGCACTCTAGCTCTCGCTGCAGAGGCAGTCACCCAGCTTCAGCATGCCATCAGGGCAAGGAAGCAGCCACAGCCGCCCCGTCGAAGCGCCCACGAGTAGAGGAGTGAGCATCCCTCCGCTGGCCGGAGGCAGCAAGAACTTAACGGCACGCAGATAAACAGCCGCCACATGGAATATTCCCACTCATCCCACGAGTCATATGCATAGCTGGATATTACATAGGAACTTCCTTATGTGCAGTATTGTCAGTGTATATTATTGTATTGTTGGCTGTCATGCAATCGCTTTATTATGAGTGTGCTGCGCGCATGCGTGTACACCTAGAGAGTGTGCGGTGCGCATGCGCATTTATTCCTACAATATAATATTGTTATTGTAATAACAGATTATTGAGGGCTGGCTATGGTAGGGTAGGTCCCAATTCTTGGCTAGTCATTCCCGGCCTGTCCACCTCAAGCGGGGTGTGACCAGAGGGGTGGGTTCTCCCCCCCCCCCTCTCTTCTTCCAACATGGGGATGTAGTAGCCAGCACAGCAGCTATTAAGTCATGGTACAGGGGCCTGCATGACTGTGTCAATTCCACACTCAGCCATGTATCTCAGAGCTGGGTTCGGTGTATGACTCCAACTGCATGCTTGCCTGCAGGTACACCGAATCCCTTCGTGGAACAGCCGCTCTCGCTACACCAACTGGGCTTGGTCTCTCCGAGCCCGCAGATCCATCCAGCATTGCAGCCTGTGAGGACCCCCCTGCAGACGGACCAGTGGGAAGTCTTGCTGCACCAGCATCCTGACCCGCGGCTGACAGACTGGCTTATCTGCGGTCTGAAAGAGGGATTCCGCATTGGTTTTGACCGTCGACAGAAGTGACGTAGCGCAACGTCCAATGTGCAGGGGACCAGCGACCATCCTGACGTAGTCTCAGCATACCTGCAATCTGAGAGGGAGCGACAGACCCTCCTAGGCCCATTTGAGAAACAGTCAATGCCGCATATACAGTGGACTCTCCGAATAACGGACACCTTGGTACATAGGCTTCTGTCCTTTATTCGGGGTATGTCCTTTATTGGGGTGTTTTACTTTAGTCACCCCCCACTTCATCTAATATTAATTTTATAGCCAATAATTCATTGTTATAAAGAAATTCATGACGTATTCATGACATTGTATGGCTAGCTAGCTACTTGCCATTTGAGCAAGTAAAGCAGTGGCTGTTGTCATTACTATAGCTAGACAAAGTACTAGAGTGGATCTAGATGTATTGCCGTCTTATTTTTGTACAGATTGTTAAGGTACCATTAAATTGCGTGGGCGTGAGGTGGGGGATATGACACCTAAACCACATCAAAGTCATTAGTGAGGTGCATGTTGTGTAACCACGCCCTTTTAATTGCACAGGTCTCAGGGGTGTGGCTGCTAGAGCCGGAAGTGTTCATTTAATATCCTCCATGGACCGGAAGCCGAGCCGGAAGGGAGGGGCCAGGCCACGCCCAAAACAGCCCCACCCTGTTCCCCAAGGACCACCATTCTCAGTCAAGTGCCTACTAACCACCGGATGTCCACCGGAAGCCCACAATCAATCCCAATTAAAACACACAGCTTCCTCAAGGCCAAAACACACACAAACACTTGGAGGCCGTTCTGCCACACCGCCCACACAAGAGCTCACCTCATTTCCTGTGTGGGCGGAGTAACAACACGTCATCGCAACCACATCCGCTTCAAACCATCGTCAGCTTCCGTCCAGCCGTACAGGCCCCTCGATCGCACCGCCGTACAGTGCCTCATTAACTGACATGGCCTCCTGCCACGCCCCCAAAGCCTCCTGGCCGGGTTCAAAGGTCACCACCGCATCCGGGACACGCCCACCCATCGCCGCGGCCAAGTCCCAGGCCCCGATATCCAAGCACAGACCTGTGAAGCCACGCCCAATCGGAAGCAATAAAGCCTGCATTAACGCACACGCACACACTCCACACAGTGCCAGGAACACGCCCACATGCTTTATTAGGCCTAATTAAGCTTTTTTTTGTTTTTTGTTGTTGTTTTTTTAAACCCCCCATGAATTAGATTATTTAATTATTTATTTAATTATTTAAATCTTTTTTTTTTTTCTACTTAGTGTTTAACAAGGGGACCACACACTAAGCAGAAAAAAATGGTCCGAAAACCACCTCACAGTCGAGCTGGATGCATAGTAGAGCCATACAATGCAAGCAGGCATCCAAATAGCCATATATGCAATGTTTGGTAAAGGGTCGTCAACGTACCCCGCGCGCCCGTAATTTTTTTTATGGGCAAACATTGCAAGTGAATGGCTTCCTATACAAACATATGGGAATACTTCAAAGTGCCATAACTTTAATTCTAAGGTGTGAATCAAAATTCTAGTTTTGACCCATTCTGCGTGCCCATGTAAAAAATATCTCCCCAAGTGCTCCCAAGTCCTCAGGGAATTACATTAATTATTTAAATTCTTTTTTTTTTTTCTACTTAGTGTGTAACAAGGCGACCTGAACACTAAGCAGAAAAAAAATTGTCCAAAAACCACCATATAATGGAGCTGGGTGCATAGTGGAACCATACAATGCGAACAGGCAGCCTAAATTTCAATTTTGTCAAAAGTTGGTAGAGGTCGTCACGTTTATGTGCGCGCGTGGCCCCGCCCCTCACGTAGCGCGTGGGCGGAAACATTGCAAACGCATGGCTTCCCTGTACAAACATATGGGGAAACTCCGTAACTTTGATTCTAAGGCGTGAATCAAAATTCCTGAAGGTCAAATCTCTGCATTCGATCCATTCTGCGCGCCGGTGCAAAAATTATGTCCCCAGTTCCCCCCTGAATTAATTAATTAAAAATCTTTTTTTTTTTTTCAAGGCGACCAGAACACTAAGCAGAAAAAAAATAAATTGTCCAAAACCACCATATAATCGAGCTGGATGCGTAGTGGAGCCATACAATGCAAGCAGGCAGCCTAAATTTCAATTTTGTCAAAAAGTTGGTAAAGGTCGTCACGTTTATGTGCGCGCGTGGCCCCGCCCCTCACGTAGCGCGTGGGCGGAAACATTGCAAACGCATGGCTTCCCTGTACAAACATATGGGGAAACTTCAAAGGGCCGTACCTTTAATGCTAAGGCGTGAATCAAAATTCCCTAAGGTCAAATCTCTAGTTTAATCCCATTCTGCGTGCCCATATAAAAATTATGCACCCAGGTGCTCTCAAACCCCCTGTGAATTATTTTTCTATATTTTTTTCTACTTAGTGTTTAATAACTACTTAGTGTTTAATAATTTTTTAAGTCGTTGCGGTTAATAGTTAAGAAAGAATGCTTTGATCTTGCTTTGATGTGGGCAATTACCGGTATTTTCTTCAGGGGCCACTTCCGGTCGCTAATTACACGCGCATAATCATCCCTGGCCGATTCTGGACACGCCCACCTTCGACCAAAAGCACTCGTATGGCCTCTTTTGGCCACGCCCCTTCACGATTCGCTAATTGAATTAGCCATTCCTGACGCTCACGCCCACGCACTTTAATGCTACCTTAACATTGTAACAACACCATCATCATCATCATCATAATAATAATTATAGCAATAATTAATATTCTTGTAGCTATTAGTAAGTGAAGTCAAGAGTACACTTTTGGTGAAGTCCACACTGAATTTTTGACGTTGTAGAATCCTATAATGTTAAAATAATGTTAAAGTGGATTAAATTGGTATTTCTCTCTCTCTCTCTCTTATAATACACACACACACACACACACACACACACACACACAAAGTATAATTGTACACAATATCATGGATTATGGATGGGCCATCCTAATTCTTAATTGAGATCGTGGATCAATGCTCCAGGGTGCCTTGAGCCTACAACCCCACTACAGCAGGGCCTGTCACAACAAATTTGGACACTGCTATATGTACCAACCCGATATCTCCATATGTTTAATACAGTAGCAGCACCTGGATAGCGGACAACCTCCGAATTCCGGATAACGGACACAGCAGCTTGCACGAAGTAATACAGTTCTATACAAAAAACGTTCCGACTAACAGACGGCGGTGGGTGTGGCTAACCCCGCCCATGATCTTATTACATGCAGTTCATGGCATTATTAACAATCTGTACAACAGCAATACATCTAGACACTCTAAAAAACAGTTGTCTAGCTATAGTTATGACAACAGCCACTGCTTTACTTGCTCAAATGGCAAGTAGCTAGCCATACAATGTCATGAAAACACTTGAATACGTCATGAATTTCTTTATAGCTAACAATGAATTATTGGCTATAAAATTAATATTAGATGAAGTGGGGGGGGGGGGTGACTAAAGTAAAACACCCCAATAAAGGACATACCCCGAATAAAGGACAGAAGCCTATGTACCAAGGTCTCCGTTATTCGGAGAGTCCACTGTAAATGGTTAGCAGGGTTAGTTTCCAGGGTCTGTGTGGCAGGGTTAGTCTTCAGGGTCTGCATGGGGGGTCTGAATATTTCGGGGGTCCAAATATCACGTGATAGGCTAGTGACTGCAGGGGACACTAGCTGACTGTGGAAAGGCCATGACCCCACAAAGGCCACAGCCACATTCCCACCAATAATGATCATGTCTACCCCATTGCAAGGCCAGGTACCCTTTTTACGGATGGATTTGGATACAGATAAAGAGGATTGGGAACCAGACCTTAACAACTGCACCAAGCCCTCCATCCCACACACACAGTCACATTTGTATAGTTACATTCCTTACCACACAAACTGAGAAATCAAGTGGCTGAGCCACAATCAATCTTGTCTCAGGACACCAATACACGATCTTCACCTAACACATAAGAGTAATACTGTTCTCTCAATCTCATGGTACCTACAAGTAACAACATCAGTTCAAAACTAAAAAAATCTCATCATAAGTTGTGACACAATGAGCATACTGTCTGACATACGGCTAAGTCGACTGACCAGTGTGTCTCTGTATGTCTGTAACTGAACAGTGTAACTGCTGATAAACAGCTAAGTCGACTGACCAGCGTGTCTCTGTATGTACGTAACTGAACAGTGTAACTGCTGATAAACAGCTAAGTCGACTGACCAGCGTGTCTCTGTATGTCTGTAACTGAACAGTGTAACTGCTGATAAACAGCTAAGTCGACTGACCAGCGTGTCTCTGTATGTACGTAACTGAACAGTGTAACTGCTGATAAACAGCTAAGTCGACTGACCAGCGTGTCTCTGTATGTACGTAACTGAACAGTGTAACTGCTGATAAACAGCTAAGTCGACTGAACAGTGTGTCTCTGTATGTCCGTAACTGAACAGTGTAACTGCTGATAAACAGCTAAGTCGACTGACCAGTGTGTCATGTCCGTAACCGACCAGTGTAACTGCTGATAAACAGCTAAGTCGACTGACCAGTGTGTCTCTGTATGTCTGTAACTGAACAGTGTAACTGCTGATAAACAGCTAAGTCGACTGACCAGCGTGTCTCTGTATGTACGTAACCGAACAGTGTAACTGCTGATAAACAGCTAAGTCGACTGGCCAGCGTGTCTCTGTATGTACGTAACTGAACAGTGTAACTGCTGATAAACAGCTAAGTCGACTGACCAGCGTGTCTCTGTATGTACGTAACTGAACAGTGTAACTGCTGATAAACAGCTAGGTCGACTGACCAGCGTGTCTCTGTATGTCTGTAACTGAACAGTGTAACTGCTGATAAACAGCTAAGTCGACTGACCAGCGTGTCTCTGTATGTACGTAACCGAACAGTGTAACTGCTGATAAACAGCTAAGTCGACTGACCAGCGTGTCTCTGTATGTACGTAACCGAACAGTGTAACTGCTGATAAACAGCTAAGTCGACTGACCAGCGTGTCATGTCCGTAACCGACCAGTGTAACTGCTGATAAACAGCTAAGTCGACTGACCAGTGTGTCTCTGTATGTCTGTAACTGAACAGTGTAACTGCTGATAAACAGCTAAGTTGACTGACCAGCGTGTCTCTGTATGTACGTAACTGAACAGTGTAACTGCTGATAAACAGCTAAGTCGACTGACCAGCGTGTCTCTGTATGTCTGTAACTGAACAGTGTAACTGCTGATAAACAGCTAAGTCGACTGACCAGCGTGTCTCTGTATGTACGTAACCGAACAGTGTAACTGCTGATAAACAGCTAAGTCGACTGACCAGCGTGTCATGTCCGTAACCGACCAGTGTAACTGCTGATAAACAGCTAAGTCGACTGACCAGTGTGTCTCTGTATGTCTGTAACTGAACAGTGTAACTGCTGATAAACAGCTAAGTCGACTGACCAGCGTGTCTCTGTATGTACGTAACTGAACAGTGTAACTGCTGATAAACAGCTAAGTCGACTGACCAGTGTGTCTCTGTATGTCTGTAACTGAACAGTGTAACTGCTGATAAACAGCTAAGTCGACTGACCAGCGTGTCTCTATGTACGTAACTGACCAGTGTATTAAGCGCTGGTCCCAGGCTGCTACGAAGCTTAGCCAGAGTGATTATTTTATTGTATTTACTCCCTGCAGTCACAACTTATCTGTCTTAAAGATTTCCATTCTGAAGATATAATAAAGTTTCTATAGCATCTAGTTCAGGTACCTGACAGAGAAGAAGAAAGAGATATAGATGTATAATATTTATATGTACGTGTATTATTATTATTAGTGCCTGTATTTACCGAAAGGAGGTGTGGTCAACTCGATCTAGCTCGAAAGAATGTATCTCTAATAGGACACGGGTCGTTTGTACGTTTGTCATCCTTCAGTTTGCAGGCTCTTCTCCTGGTGAGCATCAAAGATAAGAATGAACGCGAAGTCAGCTCTGCATGCTCGAGCGAATGGTATCCCGCCGGCGCCACGACCACGCTCTGCCTGCATTTGATTGGTCGTTTCAAGTCACATGATGCGCGGGCCGCCGTATCGCAGCTGAGTTTCAGTTGCCTGCAGCTGCACAGAAGAGCAAACTCTCACTGGGTATGAACCAAAAAAAATTTCTACTCCAATTGAAGAGTTACAGTTCGAGTCAGAAGATGGTCTGGCAGAGTTTTGAACTTAATTGGTATGATATTTAATATTTATGGGGGAGCATAGCTGAAGGTGCTAGCGTAAACGACCGATTATCGGCATGTATCAATTATCAGCACCCGCGTTTACGGCAAATTTTACGGGAAATTACAGACCCGTTTACGGTCCTGGAACAAAAACTCGCGCTATCTCTCGAAAGGAAGTAAACAGGACGTTTTAAGGCCAACAGCCGTTATGTAGGCGTGGCAACGGACCCATAGAGCCCAAGAAAGTGACCTTCGACCCCCAGTTTGCTAGCCGAATTTTGGGATCGAGTTTTTTTGCTATTTTGTTGTCTGGTAGTCTCCACTGAGTCTTGAAGTTACTATTTATGAGTTCTATAGCTTCAGGCTATTGCCAGAAGCTAGAGTTTAGCCTACAAAGTGTCAGACTAACGCCGATCATATCTAAGAGAAAATTTTGTGTATTTTTGGATGTAATTTTAGCTATTACGTAGCGAATGGAAAGATTCACTCTCTTTAAACGCTACTGTTAGTGGAGCACATTGAAAGGAACCTGTGGAATTTTTTTCAGAATTTTCCAAGTAAGTGACAAGTGTCAAGATACACGAAAGCTTGCTGGTACCGATAATTGAGTATAGGCAGTACTATGGGGTGCCGATAATACGTACGGGGTGCCGATATCTGATTTTTTGATACCTTGGCTGTGCTGTCCATAGTTTCGCGAAGAACTGTATCTATAGCCTTGGATTTGCGGTATAGTATATTGAGTTAAAAACCTACCTTTTGGTGCAAGAACCATCATCATAGGTTGTTCTGCTGGTAAGTTATGCGCGGGGCAAATTTAGGTGCCGATAATTGGTACTTTACGCTAGCTGCTATCTAATAGCAGGGGCAACCCACTTTAATTTTGTCAACTTTTACTCAGTACTGCACCTATTATACATTGACGGTAAATACCTCTTTCCTTCATAATTCAGTTCTGAAAGAGAGGGTAGCCACCAGACTGAGGACACTATAAGAGCTAGCTATGCAATTCTGGACAAACACAATGTCATGACAGTTGGACTTTCTGCTGCATTTTAAGGTAATTTTGAACAATATAAAATTTCTAGTATTTATCATATTTGGAGGGGTCAGGTGGTGAGTAGCCTCGTCCACAGGCCTTCTGAGGAAAGGAAGACCTGGTATCCACTGCATCTGCATGCACTATGTTTTCCATATATATATAGCTAATTCACTGTAAAATTAAAGTGTCCGTAAACTAATTCCTACCACGTGCTAACAAGTGAAACGGTCCATTTGTCTAAAGAATACAGAATGACCTTTGTACTAGCGATCGTGGTGCTATTCAGGCCTTCCTTCCCTCCCCAGAAGGCCTGGGGACGAGATTAGGTGGTGAGGGGCATCCCACTTATTTATTTTGCTTCTGGAGCAAATTCCTTCACTTGCCCAATGTATAGTCTTATTTGCAGTCTATACCTGGTATGTGTAGCATGTGCATCCTTCTATTGCTTGCAAAGTGCAAGTGAACACTCTTTGAATAATAGATCACTGCAGTGAATGGTGACAATGACTTGCACTTGTGTGCATGAGCAGAAAGTACCGTATAGCGGGAAATTTTCGAGGGAGAAAAGTTTCACTAATTTCGCAATTTTTCAGCCATCCGCAAAAGTTTTCCCCACAAAATTCTAGGCATGCCACACCCATTATGCTACCATTCCATGAAAGTTTTCTCCGTGAAATGCTCCTTTCTACCGATCCGCGAAAGTTTTTTCCCTCGAAAATTTCCCGCTATATGGTACGTGGTCGGCTAGAGCTGTGGTTGATAGTTATAGGTGTGCATGACCAATGCTAAATGCCTTAGTGGCCAATCCCCTCAGCTTCTCCTCCCCCTCCAGACTCAATGTAAATTTATAATAATAATTATTGCTATTGTGTTACTTATAGGACCACTAATCAATTTATGCTTTAACTTTGTGCATGCACGTCAACACCCCCCCCCCACACCCACCCCCTCAGGCAGCCCATTGTCCCATCCCCTCCCCCCCCCCCCCCCCCCCCCCCCCATGGGTCTCATCAATTTCAGATTATGCATGTTATACCTCTTGGGCATTGCATAGTATCTTTTCGTATTGGCATTTCGGTCTCAGGTGTACGTCTGGATAATGATGACGACAGATAGACAAAATTAGATTACATGTACATTACCCCTTGCGCATGCATGCAAACAGAATAATGTGTGATTTATATCAACTGATCATTAACTCCTAACAGAATAGCTTGACAGTATTTAATATTTTTCATTGATGTGTGACCTGAAGTCTGAGTAGCTACAGTTACCATCTCTAGCAATCAGCATGCAAATTATGTCATAGACTATCCTTGTACCCAGGCCTGGCAGGAGGAAGAAAGAGGGCCTGGTACCTATTGCATGCGCATGTGCCAACTACCCCAAGAAAACTTGGGGTGCCACAAACCACTGTATGCTTTTTCGCTCTCCTGCCATGTGTAGGGTACGAAGCGATGTCACATTGGTGTAGTCTTGAACCCTATAGGCCGCAGCAAGAGGGCAATAAAGTGTACAATCATTCATAGTACCCCAGGTTTTCTTGGGGTAGTTGGCGCATGGGTGTGCAATAGGTACCAGGTCCTTTCTCCTCCCCCTCAAAGGGCCTGGGTTCAAGGCTAGTCATAAACCTAACAGAAGAGGTATAGGATATGACACAGCATTTCTATTCAGTTCAATAATAATAATATTATTATTGTCAATAGGAATAATTAACATTTTCATGGCACAATATACAATAGGTGATATTTCTACTTTTCTTGAAGTGTTGTGTTATGTATCCCAGCATTCATCCCTGTACGCATGCACTTTACATAAGCATACCTCGATGAAACACAATGTCATAATAATAAATTAAATAATATTGTTATCATAATCATCAGATAATACCGTATCCTCCCGAAAATAAGCCCCACCTTTTTCAGCAGTAGACATGACCTAGACTGGGGAGGGGGCTTATTTTCGAATATGCACTTTCCCTCGAATATAAGCCCCCCTTATAGCCACCATCGTTGGTCACGTACCGCGGGAAATATCCAGTTTGCTTATCTTTTCTCCAAAAGAGCGGCATGCAGCGAGATGATCCGTCAAGTACACGGCAACACAAGGATCGGTGGTGGGAAAAGGACTTGTTGTACCGCGTGTGTACGTCTTTAGAGGAAAGTAAAAGCATCTTGACCGGCTCGTAAGTGTCTTCGCCAAGCTAAAAGTGCCATCATAACAGAATGACTTCGAAACAGGCTTTTCTAAAAGCCAGCACTATCTTTGTACTCGTAGTCAATTGAAGGGCGGGGTTACGTACGTACGTACGTGCTCGCGCGCGTGTTTATGTGCAGTCTATCTACTTGGTGGGAGGGGGGCTTATAATTGAGGCAAACATACCTGTGCAAGAACTTGAAGGTCAAAGAGGGGAGGGGGCTTATTTTCGGGAGGATACGGTATTATTATTGTAATATTTATGTTATTATTCAGGTAGCTGATCTGGAGAACAAGCACCTTGAACCCCACAAGAATTTTCTGATAAACACTGGCTACCTGATTGTCTACTATAATAATATAAACATATCAGTGACCACAAATGCACAATTATTTGTAATTATTATTATTGTGTGTACTATGTGAGCTTATTATTGTGTAGAATAACCGTAGACTGAAAGGATGTGGGTGGAGCAACTGGTTTCCATAGCAACAAGCCATATGCATGCAGTATAGTAGTCATGCAAGATTATCTTGCAAGATTTCTGTAGAAATCTTGCATGACTCTTGTAAGATTCTTGCATGCAAGATTAATGTCTTGCATGGCTGCAAGGCTTGCAAGAAGTCTTGCAAGCCAGTGCTTGTAAGATTCTTGCAAGTTCTTGTAAGATTGTGGCCATTTCTCTTGCAATTTGCAAGATTTTTGAGCAAGCATACAAGATTTTCAGGCAAGATGTGTAAGATTTTGCTGCAAGCCTGACATGCAAGGTTCTTGCAAGAACCTAATGTATGGGTGAGCCTTCTAATCAATCAACCTCCTAGACAGTGACATCGGCGGCGCTTTATCCGTATCGGCTGGACAGTTAAATGAAAATCTTGAGGCTCTCGACGCTTATTAGCCTTCTCTATTTATCATTTCTTCACAGCCTTCTTCAAACAGTCATCATACATGTCATAGAGCTAGCTCCACCTGCACCTGCCCTTTTGAGTACCTGCATACGGACGGTTCAAATTCAAAGTTCCCTCCTCACGTGATACAGGCGCCGCGCCGTGCACACTCGCACTCGGATACTTTTCAGATGCTTGCCATTCAGATTGCATCAATGCTAAAGACTCTTTTAAGACTATATCTTAAATTTTTAACAACTTCAGGCTTTTTTCAGATTGCTATGATTTTCTACCCTTTTCAAATTCAAGCTTTTTCAGATTGCTAAGACTCTTTTAAGACTACATCTTAAAGTACCTTTTTCAACTTCAGACTTTTTCAGATTGCTAGGACTCTTTAAGATTACATCTTAAAGTACCATTTCAACTTCAGACGTTTTTCAGATTGCTAAGACTCTTTTAAGACTCTATCTTAAAGTAACTTGAGACCATGTAGAATTTTAAGACTCTTCTTAGAGTCCCAGCCAAAGACCTTCATACACTTTTCAGATGCTTTTCAGTGAGATCAATTTTACAGACACATTTTAAGACACATATAAGACACTATCAAGTTACTTTTCAGACTATTCTTGTCCAGTAGTGCTGGCCAACTGTACCGATATCTTGAATACCAAAGTAAGTGTGGGAGGTGTCTGGCCGTTGGAAATATTCAATAATTTCTGTATCACTAGCGGTACCCCCTTGCTTAAGCTTAGAATCTTCTTCATTTTCCAAATAATAATTATAATTTTCAGGTTTGATCCGTTCATCTTCATTTGGAGAGTTTGTATCAAAGCGGTGTAAGTATACATAATCATGAATGCAATCTCAGGTGAATTAAGGACTGGGACCGCGCACGCGCGTGCAATAATTGGTGGGCGTGGCCAACGTCAGTGGTAAAGCCAGCCAAGAGGACCTCTAACATAGATTCTAAGGCAGAATACGTGGACTATATGTGAAATAGAGCGTACAAGATGCCAAAAGGATCGAAGAAGGCTTCAAACTACGCTGTTTCAGCGATCTGCTCGATCAGCCACCTGCCTGGTCACGTGACCCTGCCACACCCATTCCTGTACAAAGTATAGGCAACCTAGTAGGGTGGCTCGATCGGAGAACAAAGAAGCCCCTGATGCCGCGCTTAACATTTTCTACAGTTTGTTTGTACCTACCTGAAGTAATCTGTCCTTTGGCATCTTTGAAAAATTCGACAAGACGGCCGTGAGGTAAGCTTTTGTAGTTGGGCGGATGGCAAAAAAATCATGATTTAGGCTATAGCGCCTAAACTAAGACAGCTTATAAAAAGCACAGGGACAATATTGTAGATTAGGATGTGTAGTTTCTTATGAATGTCCTACCATGATGCTAGCAAGGGTGCTTGTTCTCCGGATTTTGGCTTTAATGCTGTAATAGTGCACGTACGAGATCAGCCACGCCCTCCAAGGTGATGGTGGGCGTGGTTAATTAGTAAGCGCCTTTGATGTGGTAAAAGATTAACATTCATATGGAGTTTGTTTCATGTCTCTGACATGCTCACAAGTGGAGATCTAAGGCCTTGTATACAAGGGACTTATCACTGTTTTAGTGCTGGTCCCGGTCCTTAACACACCTGAGATTGGGCCTCCGAGTACATGTTGAAAATCTCACTGAAGCATTGACAATCACTTCCTCAGCATCACAATAAGAGAGGGCTTGAGTAAAATACCAGTTGTTTGAGCCTGGCCGCCTGTAGGAGTTCACCCGAACTTGATAAGAGCACGTGCCTCCACTTCCATGCACCCACTGCAAAATACAATCATATGAATAGCACAGTTGAAACTACCGATTTTGTGACAGTAGTTACGTTTATGCCATCTCCATCGGCATCAAGCTCCTTCCATTTTCCAGCAGGAAAGAAGTAAGGCCCAAAAATATTCTGGTAGTCATGCTGATCTACGAGGACTCTCCACTTGATTCCATCACCACTTGATGTGTTGGCGTATGGAATCCAATCATGATTAACTCGATATCGGTAATCTGTGCGACAGATTGGATCATACTCCTCTGGACAATTTTCTGGTGGTACAGCTGAAACTGAAGTCAGCATGAGGCCAGAGCTGTAGCATAAGATTAATCGCATCGTATTCACTGGTGTAGACCTAGAAGATAAATTGTCAGTGCCTAGCAATAATCATAGCTTCTAAAGAGCAGTCATATTAAATTTTATTACTAGAAATTTTCCTATACTGAGACAGGTAATAAAGATTGCACATGAAGTGTTTAGTCACCAGACCTTATGTTAAATTTTTTGTATGGCTAGTCAAAATATCTGATCAAAATGAAATTTGACCGGACATTTACACCAAGTACCCAGACACCAATGTTAATTTTTTTCTATTAGTAATTCTATTGGGTGAACTATCTATGCTGTAACACTATGTTGACAGTAGTAGTCCAATGACATGCATACAATACCACTAGCAGATGTACAGCTGCTGAGTCATTGTGCCAGCCTCCAAAACCATAGTTGACACAGTGACAGCTACTGCAGTGCAGCCTAAGCTAGTAAACAGGATGCTAGTCAATCATTAGTGCTTGAACTGCACTATTGAATGTTGCATTAATTGAACGGAAAAAGTGTCCAGATAATCAAGTCAATGGCCGGACATACTGGCTATTTGTCCAGAAAATGTCTGATGTTCGACCATTATCATAAGGTCTGAGTCACTCTCCCTTAGCGCTCAAACCACACTCACTTATAGATGTCCTATTTACTGGAGGCCACAATTGAGCAAGGACAGCAGCAATGTGTGCAAGCCTTGAAGTGCGCAATAGCCTCGATCATCCCCAGGCCAACCCACATTAATTTTTATCATTGAAAACGTGGGATCACCTGGGGTGAGGCTAGTGCACAATGCCATTTTAACGTTGGGTTGTAGAATCTATGACATTACTTGCATCGTCTCGGAGAGAGACTCTGTCTAGCCCTAGTTCAAAAGTTCAAACATGCACTAAATAAATAGCTAATGCACGAGCAGTAAAAATTTCACAATCTAAGGTAGTTGAAAGGTCTATATATAATATACCTTTTAGAACATGGCCCAGACTGAGCAGTTGAACTGGAGTTTCATTTTCTGCGGGTACTGGAAATGCCTCACCTTCCATTTGATGAATGTGGCTGACCTTAGCCTCGTTCCCAGGCTCTCACCCTGCTCCTTGTTTTATATGCATGATTTTATTAGTATTCATGCAATGGAGGGAGAGAAGAGCGTCGGAGTAGCAATTATGGACCTCCAAATTTCACCAGTTTTTCCACAGAATATCTCCCAGTGGGATATATATCAATGTTCAAGTATCAGAAGGTAGCTCTCCACTAGCTCTTAGACTAGTAACCAGGGATGCACTATCCCAGAGGTACTATCCCCTAGCAACCATTCTATCTGTAGGGACACGCACATTATGCTTTTTAAAGTTCCTATCATGCTATGCTCTAATTCCCAACACCAAGCCAATTATGCTCATTGTTTTGTACCTATTATGCTCTTAATTTCTCTCAATTTTTAATAGTTTGTATATTAATCTGTAATAATTCATTCGGAAACTTACACTTTATGACAGCTTTATTTCAAATAACTACCCAACCTACAGCCACTAGACTACACTACTCACTAAATATTAGAAAAGTACAATGTACTCGGTTGATTACCTGACTACCTCCAATTTTAACTCTATTATGCCAGCATTATGCTGGCATAACATAACCACCTAATATGCCCAAAGCAATGCCAGCATATTGTGCTTGTCTCTATCTATCTGTATTTTGCACTGGTATGCTGTGAATGTGGTTATAAAAACATGTGGTTGGCCATGATAGAGTAACATAGGGGAGTGTAATGGTCCAAGTTCTGCTCTTGGGATGGTATCCATGGTGGAGGTTATACACTTGTATAATAATCAATGTGTACAGCAAGTAGCTATTTCTCTCTCTCTCATTCTTCTCCCTCCCTCCCTCCCTCTCCCGTTCCCCTTCTCCCTCTTTCTCTTACTGGCTTGTCATGCAATAGCTATAAACGTGATCATGAATACATGATCCATGACCTTGGCCAACACTATAGTTCAACAAGCATATTAAATAAAAACTGATGAAGTAGGGATGGCAGTGCCAAGATGTACACGAACAAGATTTCTATACGGAAAATCACATTCACGTACTATACATCCCTACACTTGCTTTTCTCATACAATCTCCGATATTATGCTTTTTTGCCATGATTATCGTGCACCTATTGATGCAGTGCTATTCTTTGAGCCTTCTTGACTCTTTGCATGAGGGAGAAATTCATGGTATCCCTTATGTGGCTCGTGAGGGGGATAATTTTGATTGTTACGTAATTTACCGGTTGGTAGTTCATGTATCCTATTATAGGTAGCTACGTCAAAAAGCAAGTAGCTATACTTCGGATTAATTTCATACCATAATTTAGCAGAAAGTGTACGTGCGCACATATTTGAAGACGATATTAATTTTGCTATTACTCACCATGAAACCGTTTCACTGTGTCAGACCGACTTCTTTGGGGCGTACATGTACGTGACCTTGGATGTATTGCGCATGCTCAGTTTGAAACTATCAGTCAGCAAGACTTGACGACCTTTACCACCCCCACACTTTGAAATTTGGAGGCAAACGGGCGGTGGTTATTTTTCCCAGGCAGAGGTGTTCTCAGCATAGCTAAGAGCAGATGAGCCTAACGAAGAGAGCCGTGGCGGCTGGTGTTGGTGGTGCCACTCCCACATCATCGAGGGCCGTCTCCCTCTCGCAGAAGAAGAGAGGCATAACGGCAGGGGAGCATCACGCCAAAGGAACAGACGCCAAGGTGAGCCAGTCAAGACGCGCAAAGGTATAGCACAGATTATCTATGAGTATAGTGATCCCTTTGTCAAGAAGGACACACTGTTACTGTGTGGTAGCATAATATTTTAGTACGCTAAACAAATAATTTGTCGTCAAACCATATCTAGCTGGGTTGTACATAAATCAGTCAAATCATAGATCTGTGGTCAAATAATTGTATGCTTTATAAATTATTGGGTATAGAGAAGGCCTGCTTGACGGTATTGCTTCTCGACATAAGCAGCTCTAGTATGCATAGAATATAATCTACATAAACATACTAAAAAGATCCTTGACCATTCCATCTTCCTCCCTGTTTGTGTCTCAGTGTTTCACTGAGGAAGTGACATCAGTAGGTCAGCTAGTTCGTATGTGTTGAAGCATTGAGCTGCTGAAGCCTTGGTCTAGTAGTACCGTAACACTAGTGTGCTGTTGGGAGTATGTGCCTACATGTGTAGCTAGTTGTAGGCATCACCACCTGGGAGGCTGCAACAGCACAACCAAGTTTAATGTATGATTCAGAGATCATAGCGGCAAAGTGTAATTTGGACCGGGAGCGAGCGAGTGAGTGAGTGAGTGATAAGATACCCTTTGGGAGATTTTCATATGGGCAGAAATATAGATGCCATGTTTGAGATGTGCTGTACTGAGTTGTGTTATCTCCCAGTACCAGTACACCCCACCAGGTTTGAGATATCAAGTTGTTAAAATTCTCTCCCCCCCCCTCCCCACCCTCCTACCCCACAGGTTTCCTTGGATAGAGTGCTGGGTATTACCTGTCACAGCCCCAGTGCTCTCTCTGCCTCAGACTCCATCATTGCCTACCCAGCTGGGTAAGCAAGTAGTCACCTGTTTGCATACATTTCTTTTCTTTATGTACATAAAACTACAGTAGTTGTTGAGAAAGTGGTCCCCTTTCAACTCAAAGGAGCTTGTTGGTTATCCTCGTTCCAGTTGTTGAGTGTCCCATTCATAGCCAACAGGCTCTTAATTTCAGCCTTGTTCTTGGACATAACTCACCGTAATTGTTGTGCATTCTCACATCCCACTCATCTTGATCATAGTGTCCTCCTTACAATACAGTCTGTCTATTGGAATCCTTATGTGGTATACACTGTACATACATGCACACACATACGTACATACATACATGTGTGTACAATGACTTGTATCGCTATAGATGTGTTGCTGTTCTGTTTCATCCTAAGAAGAGGAAGAGAGTTCATGTCAGAAACAAGTAAGCATAGAAATTTATGTAAAGCTATCAACATGTTATATCACACAGTGTTACTAGCCGTTTACATTCTTTGGCATTTTGTGCAGAGTACCGTGTTCTCTGTAAAGGTGGTACTTGTACATGTGTAGTTGATAGTAGGGCCTGCATGACGTAGGGACAAGGTTTCCTAATCTACCCAGACCTATCCCAGTGTTTCAGATTCACTATATTCACTACTGAATTGAAATGCTGGGAAGATGTGTAGTGGACTTTGGTGACTAATGGATAGTACATTTACCTTGATGAAGCCAGTTAAGTTGGGATCAGCTGTGTGTGTATATATATACTAAAGAACAATGGCCTATACTATGAGCATCTGTGGGGTGGGCTGTGAGTGTTATCATAACAACAATATCTATGGCAACAGCACATGTCACTCACACATGTACATGTACATGTACATGCATGGCTGGTGGTCAGCTACTTGTGGCCAATCAAAGCATGTTGGAGTCCAATTACAAACCTTGATGGTTAGTTTATGCCTTCCGACAGGAGCTTCTGAGGTATGTACATGTACATGTACATGTAGCTGGTGGTATTAGGGGGTGTGTTCCTGCTTAAATTTCTAGGGGGTGTGAGCATGTCATAATAGTATCAAGAGTGCATAAGTACACTCTTGATAATACCATGTAACCTATTCTCAGCATTTCAATGCTACATGCTTCTGATAATAATATTCATTTGGGATGGGATAGGGGCTACTTGCATGTCTTACGATTTGCCCAAGCGTACACAGCAGTATCAAGCAGGTTAGGTATTCAAGCACAGCACTGTACGAGGGAGGAAAGGCTGTGTGTGCACATACGAGTGGGTGGTTTGTACATGTATGGAAATTTTCCATTTCTGAGAATCTCTTCCCCCTGTAATTATCCCTCCTCCCTTCCCTGAATCACGCACACACACACTCACGCCCACCTAACAGGAAGCCGGTCTCCTGCCTTTGTGTGTCTCCCAATGGAAACTACTTGGCAACTGGAGAGGTACACATTGACAGTACATATTGATACGAAGAATAAGTGACATGGTCATTGGTTGATGAGAATGTGCACACAAAGTCCATTCCATGTGTTAGTGTGTGTCTGTGGGCCCTCACCGTGATTGCAAATATCTAAAAACTCACTTGCATACATGTACACACAGTCTCGCATGCATCATAAATATGTACTCACACCCCATGGATATTTACACACATGCACATGTGGCACAGGCATCACATTCTCAAGGCTGGGCACCTACTCCAGTTACATAATACAGTTATAGTTCTTTAGTGGCTCAAATTTACCTTGTACGTGTATGATTCATGCATGCATAAGCACAATATACATGTACGTACATGTAGGTATGCGCATTGGGATAATTTTCCTGGATGTCTCAGATCTTGTGCGTAAAGATAAAGTTTCATATGCATTCACATTCATTATACTTGTGGGAAGCTAGGGCCAACGTCAATTCACCTTTCCAATACGTACTAACGTTGTTTTGGAGAGGATATTGTAATAATACGCTCTGATATAATTATTCGCACTCCATGTCCTCATGAATGCAGCGAGGCCATGAGCCTTGTGTTAGAGTGTGGGACATCTCCAGCGATCGGCCGACACAGGTGGTCCAGCTCAAAGGACACAACTTCGGAGTGGCTTGTGTGGTGAGTCACAACTCTTGCCTAAACGGTTGCCTTTACTCTGCTCATTAGCACATTAGTAACATTAGCTTCTTGTAGTGTACAAATACACATACATGTACATGTACATGTACATGTAATTATGGGTAGGACTGAGTAGGCTTCAGCTAGGATTGGAATTGTGTACCTACTGAACCCACTTGAAATCCTAGGAATAGGATAACTGTGTCTTGTTTATTTACTTCAAGGGTACTAATGCTGTAGGTAGGCTGGTCAAGGCTTTGATGTTGTGCATGCTGTAACCTTTTATCCTCTAAAAATGTGTTATGTTAGTCATTAATTTAACTTTGTGGTTA
Source organism: Cliona cf. orientalis (assembly GCA_963930775.1). Classification (NCBI taxonomy): domain Eukaryota; kingdom Metazoa; phylum Porifera; class Demospongiae; order Clionaida; family Clionaidae; genus Cliona; species Cliona cf. orientalis. The sequence continues at coordinate 2,736,539 of OZ005704.1, forward strand.
GTGCACTCCCTCCCTCTCCCCCCCCCCCCCTCTCTCTCTCATTCCCTCTCCCTCTCTCTATCTTTCACTCACCTCAGCTCTTCTCCCCGAACCAAAAGAACCTTGTTTCGATTGGATACCAGCACGATAGGCAGATACTGGTTTGGAACTGGAAGGTACATATTACACACTGTGTAGTGTAGCACAAGCAGGTGACGTGTTTGAATTCACTGTAATATTCTTTCAATCTAGAATGGAACTAGAGTTGTCCATGGAAAGTTTTCCAGTCCAGTAAGTAAACAATATTTCTTAAGCATTCCAATTTTATCAATCTTGTTATGATTTTCCTATAGCATGGATAGTCAATCAGTGCGTATAGTGGAGGCCTATACTATTGTTATTATTAGCTTGGCTAGAGTGTAGAAAGCCCCTTGTTGGTATAATATACATGCACAATCATGTGATGTACGTACGTGTATGCATAAAGTGCATTCCTTTCAGCTACACACGTGCGTATAATGCATAATCTCCTTGTACAGGTGAACAGCGCTGCGTTCTCCCATAACCATGGCAACAAGCTGGGTGGCAACTACTTTGTGACAGTGCACCATCGCCGGGTGCAGTACTGGTACTATCACACTACAGGCAAAGACTCTAAGGTACGTACATGTACGTACATGTAGGTACATGTAGTATGTGGTACATGTATGTAATAAGTGGAAGCCCCCTAATATTATTGTGAATCCTTAAGTTTGTACGTACCACAAACCTTCCTATGTAGGTACTGTGTTTATTACTTTCATACGATTTTCTGGTAACAGTCATCACGCTCTACATTATGAAAAGTCCTAGAACGCTAATTTTCTTGTGCTAATTAAATCTTTGGTAGCTAACACGAGAAAAAGTGCATCCAGCTACATCTCTGAGTGCATTTGAATGCTTTCTTTCTCATCTCCCTTATAGAAGGTAGTGAAGCCAGTGCTGACCAGTCGTTCTGTGCTGCTGGGTGACCTACAGGAGAACCACTTTGTGTCTGTGGTGTGTGGCAAGGGCCCTCTCTCCAAGAACTGCTACGTCCTCACTCGATCAGGACAGCTCTGCCTCTTTGACGACAAGAGGAGGCTCGACAGGTTCACAGAGGTCAAGGTGAGCAAAATATGTAATTGTGTCCTACAAAAAGACAGAACCATTGATAGCAAGGTACAGTGTACCTGTACCCGGCCTTGGTTATAATAACATAGCTAATAGGTGGGAAAATTCGACAGGTACAATGTAGGCCCCTGGGGACTGTTGCTATTCAGTCTAAAATTTATGAAAGAGATGGGGATGAATTTCCATAGGATTGGTAATTACAAAGCCTATTATTGGTTTGTATAATCAGAGTGAGAATGGGGGCAGCTGCTACACTGTAGGAGGATGTGAACGTTCCACAATGGCAGAGAGTACTCTTAGGAGGAGTTGCTAATCAATTTGTCCTGGACAAGGCCTTAATTAGTTGACACAGCTGTGTGCAATTTGCACCCCTGGAATTTTATACATGTACCTACCTGAAGGGTAGCCTTCCCAATGCAACAATCAAGGGTAGTCTGGTCCCCCAGGCCCATTCCCAATGTAACGTTGAATAACTGAGGACGAGGATAGTCAAGAGCTTGTCGAGATATCCCTACATTACCTGCATCATTTATTATTATTAATCTTTCTGCCCCACTGTCCACCCTGCAGGCGTCCCAGGCTCACAGCCTAGCTCTCAGTGACCAGTACCTGTTCTGTGGCTGTTCAGAGGGTGTGGTCAGGATATTTGACCCTTACACTCTGGATTATGTCATCACTATGCCCCTCCCCCACACCCTCGGAGTCAACGTTGCTGCACCTGCCGAATCATCAAGGTACGGTGTATGAATTGATGGTAATATGCAAGTACCACCAACATTGATTTTGTGCTGCTGAAAGATTATAGAAAATATGTAGTCCAGCCTGTCTATTTTTAACATAATATTGCTCCAGCTCCAAGATAACCATACATGTACTTTTAATACGCATTTACATGTACGTGTGTATGTACTCTGAGGTGTCCCTACCTAACTCTATGGGTTTGGAGCAGCTGCAAAGTTTGTACATATTAAATGCTGTCAGGAAGAGTAATATATGTATGTTCTTCCTGTGCGTACATTAGTATACACGTACATCATGTTCTTCCACTACTTTGGTTGTATCCTCTTTCAGTTCGTTGGATAATAGAGAAGAGAAGTACCCTGACTCCATCGCAATGACTGTCCTAGACCACAAGGTAACCACTTAGTGTATATAGGAAGCATATCCTCCAGGATTTCTGTGTTTGCAATACGGCTATGCATAGCATAGCATCTGATCTACTCCTGATAATAGTATTATCAGTATTAATCACACACAATTAGAGCAGTAATCAGTGTATGAGTATGGTCAGTAATAGCATGAGCAACAGTGAGTGCTATTTGGCCGTATGAATGCACTTAAAGGTACTGTTGCTGCCCTAATTGTACGAGGATTAATGTGTGTGATTAATTGATAATAGTATAGAATAGTATAGAGTTTGCCCTAGGCTATAGCACGAGTACCGATTACAAAGTAAGAGTATAATAAATTACAGCTGTAATCCGTGCTCTCGCCTATGGGAGTAACGTATTGTGACTGTAATCACTATATATTATATTATTGATGAGCATACACACACACACATACACACATACACACACACTGTTCGCTCTAGATAGGGGTGGTGTACAATGACCATAGTTTTTATCTGTGGGACTTGAGCAATATCAAACAGATTGGCAAAACCCACTCCTTCCTCTACCACAGCGCCTGTGTCTGGGATATCTGTGTAAGCTCTCGCCATTCACTTGACACTTTTAGCTAAAATAATACTATTATTATCTGTTAGCGACTAATGAAGCAAGATATTCCAATCACATGTACTTACCATGTAGCTGGTGGGAATTGAATTTTAATTGAAAATTAGTGGACTTAAAAGTTGACGGTTGAGTATGGGATCATATAATAATAATTACCGGTATGCAAATGATAAGTGGAAGTGAAGGCAGACTGCCACTGGTGAGCACACACACTTTTTGTACTACATAAAAGTATTATACTGGTACTTGAACATCATCTTGCCTTCTTGCTCTAGGTCTATCCTAGCCTCAGAGACGAGCGTAGTCACCTGCTGCCTGCATCGTGCTTTGTCACCTGCTCATCTGATAACACCATCAGATTCTGGTGCCTCGACAGTGAAGGGGCGTGGTCCATCAAGAATCATTATTCTAAGGTATGCAACCAACTGAAGATCATGTAGCATTTTAATCCGGCGATCATTACCAACTTTACACCGTTCGTAAGGTACGGGGTCGTTAGACACACATGATAGCTTCACTTCTAGTCCAGTTCCCTCTAAGATAAAATTAATGTGCACATCTGGTGTTCTGCTACCTTCATCACAGGAGCTTGTGCGTGTGTTGTACTCCGACCCCATGGACCCCTCCTGTCTGAAGGACGCTAGCAGCAGCCCTGGAGATGCCTCAGCCGTGGCTGACACCACTAGGGGCGTCCGCTGCATTCAGATACACCCATCAGGACAACACATTGCAACTGGAGACAGACTCGGAAACATTAAGTAAGGGGTAGCTTAGTTGAATGTTAGTGACATCCCCAGCATGCATGTACATATAATGTCATGTCATGTTTTGTTGCAGGGTGTATGACCTTCAGTTCATGGATAAAATCTACGATGAAGTGGCCCATGATTCTGAAATTCTCTCGTTGACTTACTCACCAGAGGTCGAAGGTTAGTAGATGCATAATAATTAGTGACTAACCTTCTGTGTCTAGAGCAATCTTACTATCCTGATATTACACGAGATTAAATGTACTTGACAACTTGTATCCAAAAATTTTCCTTACATGTATCTCTATGTACATGTAGGTGATCAGTTCCTTGCTTCAGCGAGCAGGGATCGTATGGTTCACATCTTCCAGTGTCCCCCCGGCCAGGTGGACTACCAGCACGCCCAGTCCCTGCCAGACCACTCTGCCGCTGTCACTGCTCTCAAGTTTGCTCCCTCGAAGGACTCCAGTGGACTACAGCTGCTCAGCTCTGGCGCCGACAAGTCAGTCATCTTCCACTCCCTAGAGAGAGTAAGAGACTGTTTTCACTAATTTATGTGTAATTTTAGCAGAAAGCAGAGTAGATCCACTTCCATTAGTTTTAGTGTGTTTCTTTATAACCCCCTCTCCATAATGGGTGAAATATTATATAATATGGCTCTTGTAAGGCACTTTTTGATAGTGCATAGATCACTCTGAAAAGCATATAGCATAAAAATTATATCGAAGAAAACGCTATTGTAACAAACACTTATATTAATACTTCCCATAATTATACAATATCCAACATACATGTACGCGTACAATATGGATGAGTAATCACTCACCTGTGTTAATCTTTGACGTAGGACGGGGATCCACTCTTCCAGCGCAGTAACCATATCGTGGGCAAGGCCACCATCTATGACATGGATGTAGACCCAGCTGGGAAGCACATCTTTACAGCCGGGCAGGACAAGTTCCTCAGGTTGGTGTTGGGATAGTTCAGTAGTTGACACGGGTTCAAGCAAACTCTACCATGGCATTGTGTAGTATTACAGATTGTGTATACCATTTAGCTTCAGATTATGATTTATTATCACACCTGATGGAAAATTCCCCGTATTAAATGATTGCAACAATATTTTTCTCAGGGTTTACCTTGTCTCCAGTGGCAAGCAGAGACTAGCAATAAAGGCCCCTACTAGCGATGATGGATCACTGATCAAGGTCAGTCATGCGGAGTACATTGCTTGAATAATTTGCATTTTGTGTTCTTATTGCTACTTCTGTAATGTATCCTTGTCTGTGTGTGCATCAATCGACTGTTGTCTGTGTACATGCAGGTGTCACTGGATCCCTCTGGCTTGTATGCTGCTGCCAGTAGTGCAGACAAGTCGGTCGTGCTGTTTGATATCTTCTCTGGAGAGTGTGTCACGAAGCTCTATGGACACTCAGGTAGAGTCACTCCATTGCGTATTGCGTGATTTTTTTTTTAATTTTTGGAGGATCGGGGACTATTCAGGTGTGAGTGGGGATTGAGGGTGTTCATAAACCCTTAATATTACTGTATAGCCAGAAATATTGGCGGTTGAGCCCAAAATCACTATTGCAAGAATATTAACGAATTTAAATTTGGTGGTTCGGTATGGATCGCCATATGTATAATTATAATATGCGAGTAGGAAATTTTAATTTGGCAGTTGTAATATATAAACTGCCAAACCACCAAATTTAATTCCCCGCCAAAAGTTTTGGCTATGCGGTATGATGGATACTCAAGCTCATATTAACAGACCGTTAGAGCTTTAAGTATTTAGTTTATCATTGTTGAGTATTAGTCAGTGATGCCATGTACAAGTAGACTACACAATTGATCGTTTGCAATGTTATCCTGTTCTGTTGACAGAGGTTGTTACCCAGATAGCTTTCTCCCAGGACTGCAAGTACCTCTACACTGTATCCGGGGACAGCTGTGTGTTTGTATGGAGACTGTCGAGGGAGATCACACAGGTACATAACGCGTAGGTTGCATGGACATCATTAGTAGTTGCGTACGTTAAGGAGATTGTCTGTCGATGGAGATTAGATGGGTAGTTTGTATGGTCTGCATGTTGTTAATGTGCAGAGATTGTTGACAGCCCACTTCTGGTTAAGTAGTCATTGACATCAATTATTAGTGCTAATTGATCTTTTGGCACTACCTGCCACTTCCATAGCATCTTAGATGTTCACCAAAACTGGACATGAATTTACACCAGTTTGTCCCACCCTGGTGCTTACCTGTAGTGCTCAAAATACCCTCAGAGAATTTGAAGATGCACTCTTACCACATTAGTCAAGTACTGCGTTTTATCACAACACATGCGTATGTGACTCCGGAACTGATGACTGCAAATACGACTAAAGGAAGCTGACGTTAATATTTCTTTTTTTTTAAGTATCAATAATTTTCCAAGTTTTCAAATTTTAATATAACTGGGGGTAAAGCAACTCCACATTGCCAATTAAAGGCTGAAGTCTCCAATTTTAAGAGCAAAAAAAGATTTCTAGTTTGAAGCACCAAGTCCAACTCTATGGAGCAAATACCCTTATATCCATTGTTTGTATAGTTGTAATAATCTGATCAATACATGTGTGAAGCTTATGCTCACCTAATTGCCATTTCATGTCAATGTACAGAACATGCATGAGCGTCTATTGGAGATGGGTAGATCTCTGCCGTCCTCTTCCCAGTCACCCTCCACAGCTGTAGCGAGGGCCACCTACACCAAGGCGGGAGACAAAGAGAGAGAGACGTTCACCGTGGAGAGGGTGAGTGAGGGAGGGACTACCGCTCAGGGCGAACTCACTGAGAGGGAAGGAAGAGACACACCTGACTCAACCAGACAGCAAGGTTCATATCAAGTTTTGTAGACAAAACAAATAATTTCTTAATATTTTAGTCCTTGTGCACTGATTAGAGCATGCACATCAACAAGCAGCATAATATAATTCGACATGCATTTGAATAGAAACAGTCCCCCAACCTCCCCTACTCAACACTTACATGTATATGCACATTTTACATGTATGTATACTCTACGTTGTAACCTACCCTAAATTATGCATTAATTTTACAATGTCATATATGTACTTTTTCCCACTAGATGTGGGTTGTTCCTCTGACTCTGATGAGCTTAAGCTGAGATTAAGCCTGCTTCCTCCCTGGGCCCAGAAGCAGATGCTGTCTCGACCTAGCGTGGCTCAGTCTGTCAGCTCGGCCACTGCAGCTACTAGTAGTGCCAGTGGCGGAGGGGGAAGGGGAGGAGCTCAACCACACCCACCTGCCACTGCCGCTGACACAGGGGAGACAGCTGCACCTCTCGAGGGAAAATGGGCACAGGTGAGTGGAACTAGGCATTTATGTACAATACATGTACGTGTACATCGACCCCACAGTGAATAATGATCTTGTGTATACACGAATCAAGTACTAGCCAAATTGCTGTATTCCCCTTCACTTTGGCTACTAGACTAGTCCCTTGAGTAATGATTCGTGATATTATTTTCTTTCATTTCCCTTACTCTTTGTTTAGAGAATGGAGACTGGTTTCATGTTTGCTTCACAGGAGTCAACAGGTATGGAGGCTGTACATGTATATTATACATGTGCATGCATGTACATGTACATGTAGTGTGACGTCATAGGCACATTAAATGTGTGTGATTTTAGATTCAGAAACTGAGATTGAGGATCTGTCCATGGAGATGTCAAAAGTGGTATCTGAGCAAGTAAGCCCTTTCATATTATTATGAAGATGCATGTGTTTATGCAAAAGTATATAGTTATTGTGCATGAGCTCAGGCTCGTACCAGGACCTTCCCACGTTTTCAATATTTCATATAAAAAATCTGATAGCATTAGAATGGTTTTATAGGAGTTGCGATCTTACATTTTGTATACACATGTACATGACATTGTGCATGTGCATGTGAATTATGATTGCATGCACTCATGCATTATTGTATTTCACTGCTGTTTTATTTTCTCCCTTCAAGGCGTTTGATGTCATCGACTCAACAGAAGTAAGTTTGATTTAGCAAATTCGGTAAAGATCATCATAGTAAAGCTCACCAATTCAACAAAACACATGCACACCTATGACGCTAAGCATTTAGATTGCCAAATTTCGATTTTATCAATACCAACTGCAATTAAGCCATTTTGCCCAATTTTAATGGCCAAAGTTACCTGTAGTACAATAATACAACATGGCATGATGCATGTACATACACATGTACATGTATTTTAATTGACATTTCACCTGCTCATTAGGATGACACTCACAGTGAGTCTCCTGACATATCGGACATTGAGGAAGTTCTCTATCTTGAATCAAAGCAGACCGACATTGACCCTCAGTAAGCCATACAGCTGAATCTATTTTAGTTTGTTTCTGTGATTCTAACTTTGATTGTGTATCATTTTTCAGCCTGTTCTCAGTGACCACACCCACCAGGCCAGTGCTGAGGCAGTTCTCAGAACCTGAAGGAGAGAGTGGAGGTACATGTACAAATTAACAATAATATCATTTAGAAGTCTTGTTTCTGTTAGAAAGCCCTATCTTATGTGAGATATTTTCATTGGGCAGCTTCATAAATCTCCATAGCTAAGTGTAGCCTTTCATTCTGTGATGTTTCATGCAACCACAGTTGACACATACACGATTGTGTCCATAATCTTTATACATGTATGTACATTGTGCCTCTCACTTGTGCCCCTCCTCCCTCCCTGCAGATGAGGTTGATGCTGTGTCCCCCGAGAGCTCCCCTCCCCTGGACAAAGACAGAGACAGGGAGTACTCTGTCGAAGAGGCTCTCTTTCTTAAGAAGAACTTTGAGAGTCTTGAAAAGTCGGAAGGTCTTTTCCTTAATGTACCAAACCCTAGACTCAGCATCTCAGCAAAGTTCCTGGAGAGAAACATGAGGTACATGTACAGCTAAAGCAGACTTACGGTGTTGTCCCCACAAGGGGAACTTGATCGGTGTATTGAGTGGAGGTTGCACCTACATTAATGCATTTTGACCCGTTAGCAACAGAGAAGGATCAATACATACATGTACATGTACTAGCAAAAATAAATGTACATGTACAATGTATATTAGCACTGAAGGCACATTGTACCAACATCCCTTTACTGTGTATTGAAGTTAAATATACAACTATTGATTATTTCATGTGCACTTACCTGAAACTCTTTCTGATTTCAGGAGGCATCTCCTAGAAACAGAGGGACACGAGCAGCTGTTGGCATCATGTGGCTCCCCTGACCTCATAGAGGCGGCTGGTATAGTGGTCACTGTGCAGGACGTCAACAATAAGGGCGCACACTCTTCAGGGCCAGGGGACAGAGAGGGTAGCTTCTCTGGTGCACAGGCAGTGGGAGGACAGCCAGACAACAGTGATGGTACGTACTGTACATGTACAATGTTGTGTATTTAAGCATGTTGGCAAGAGCATACGAAAGTACACATAATATTAAAATATAGCCCCCGTATTCTAATTAAAAGGGGTACCCCCACGATGTTGATGCTGTATCGTGATTGTGAGAAGGAGTATAGTGTAATAAATCATTTGAATGGGTATTTCTTCGCCTAGCCATAACTTTCCTAACTTGGATGCATATGTTGGCAGCCTATTAGTCATATTATATCATCACCGCATCATGTGATATTTTATTACAGCTCCTATTGACTCACACTCTCTTGAACCTTGCACCCTAGCTATGTCTGATTCAGAGGCAGAGCCAGGTTCAGCTACAGAGACTGTTGATCCCAGTGTGAGTGAGAGTATGGCAGAGGATGGCAGCGGTAGCTCAGTCCAACCAGCCTGTGGTGATGAGAAGTTGAGTGACTCGGAGAAGCAGCAACAACAGAAGGAAGAAGACTCGCCTGAGGCATCACTTGTGGAGAAGATACCCGGAAAGCGCCCGGCTCACATTGAGAGATGCAGCTCACTGGATGATATCAAACTCACAAAGCAAAAGGTAATAACATTATGTATATGTAGTTACTCTTACTAGTTTCGAAATCTGCCTGTACATGTGGTCATATTAATTAAAAAGGCTATAAGCTTAGCCACCTACTTCACACTGGTATATGCCTTAAAATTTGCATGTAGCTATCCACATAGTGTAGTAGTATCTGTATATGCAGGGATTTCCCTCAGGCTACAGTGTTGGTGTGAGATAGTATATATCCAGTGAGAATTTCACCAAAGATTTTGTCTCAAATGTAGCTCTTTCATTGCAATACATGATACATGATACATGTACATGCTGTCTTCTGCTCACAGATATCGTCAAAGAGGCGTCCGAGCTTTGAAGAAGACATCAGCAAAACTAGAAGGCGGCTGGAAAAGGTACAGTTGTATCACATTGCATGCACTGATTTTATTACCTCTTCTGGACACCCTTGATTGTTTTATGGGGAACAATATTTTATCATTGCATACACAATACGTCATAGACTCCAGAGAATGGATGCCCTAGTTTATGGAATATTACAATGTCATGATATTGTATATTCATGTCCCCTGCATGTGTATGTACACATGATAGTATAGTCGATATTACAGTGACTATGGGGTTTGTTTCTCTCTCTGTAGCTGGGCTATCTCTCCACTAGTGCTGAGAAAACGAGAGAGGGAGGAGGAGGGGGAGGGAAGGAGGGAGGAACTGGAGGTGAACCCCAACCCTCAGTCGGCTCAAGGAAATCAGCTAGGATTAGACTGAGAGGGAAACAGACAGAGGCAAAGTCTACCGCCAGTGATGAGGCTACCGTATCAGTGGAAGCCAATCCACAGGTTGGATAGAGTTTTTAATAGGCTCTATCAAAATAAAATGACTAGTGACGCAATTGATCATACTATGTATGTTGCTTCATGCAGCTGCCGCAGGAAGTTGAGGGATCATCAGAGGTACATGACATTATAGAACAACCTGCAACTGCTGACAAAGTAGAGGAAGGGCCTGATGGACTGACAGCAGCCAGTGAAGCGCCTGATGGACTGACAGCAGCCAGTGAAGAGCCTGATGGACTGACAGCAGCCAGTCACTCACCTACTTCTGATAGTGAGTTAAAATATCAATAAATTTGACGTAGCATTATGTAGCCATGATATCTAAAATAATACATGATTGTACATGACATTGATTATGTTTTACGGTTGTAGGTTTATCGGACACAGTGAAGCAGCTATTACAGGTTTTGGAGGAGAAGATGAGAGAGCTGGTGACTATTAACGATCAGGTAATCCACATGTTGCCTCCTCTTCAGGCTATCCCTTCTTTCACAAGGGAGGGCATTGGGGAAGAAAGCTAGTTTTCATTATTACTGTTAATTGTATTAGATGATTGAAAGAGTTAGTGAGGAAGCACCAGAAGAGAACTCCACACACAAAGAAATCATTAGAACAATAGCCTCAGGGATCAACTCGTTTAAAACCCAGCTGGTTAGTGTGACCAATAAGAACAAAAAGATGTGGCGTGCTGTGGCAAGAAGCGGTTCTGAACCTGTGATCTCTTCCACACTCAGCCGTGGGCAAGTGGAACTAGAGGGTGAATCAAGTGGCACTCCAGGGAGATATAATCTGAGAATGACTCCAACAAGACAGGCAGTAGCTGGCAGGTATAGAAAGCAGACAACAGCTAAAGGAGAGCAGGAAGGAGGAGGAGGGGGAAGCAGCAATAATGAGGATGATGTAACCAGTGATGTCACATCTCATCCCATATCAAAGACCGACAAATCTGATGAAGTAGAAATGGAAGGTAAAGCGACAGTGGACTCTGAACTAGTTGAGACATCAAGAACGGAAGATGCAGCTGCTGAGACAATAGAGCCTTCAACGTTAGAGCATGCAGCTACAGTGACTGTGCCAGTGACAGAATTGGAAAGGGCAAAGGAAATGGCACAACAGTTGACAGCATTGATAGCTAACTTAGAATGTCAGGAATCAGGGTTTTCACTCACATCTTCAGAATGTGTTTAATATCAGTTTATATTCTTTCAATTTCAGTGGAATGATATAAAATTTAATAATATTATTTATTATTACTCCCCATATTATTTATATAGTTAGCCAGAAAAAATTTTTTGGGGTGCATGGAAGTTGGCATGGCATTTTCGTATTGTGTCCCTGTCAAATTAGGCCCTGGGCCGGGGGGCGGCACACCGATCGCTGCAGCTATGCGCATGCGTGGAACTCAGCGGGTTGATCACGAGGTCAACAGAACTCATATTAGCACAGAAGCTCCTGTGAGTTCCCAATCGCATGTATTCGAATTCTCGAGGCATAATGTTCACTCATATAATTATTAAATATTGCGAACTGTACCTGGGATCGGAGACGATCGAGGCTACTGCACTGTGCTCCATGTTTATTAAATAAGCTTGTCACAGCAATGTCACATTTATAGAGGAGGTCACAGTCATCTGATCACTTTGTCGTGTTTCCTGTTCAAGCGTTTGTTTACTTCCGTCTAACCAGGAAGTATTTGTGGGTATATCTGCTCTCTGCACGATGTTTGCCAAGAAATGCTCGATCCCTGTGAATCGAAACAGGGCTTTCGATATCATCATTCTGCACACTGATTACTTTACCCTCCACTGGTACCAACAATATTATGGCGCAGAGCAGTGGTATTCGCGAGCACCATTGGTCTCGTCTCGACTCAGACAACCTGACTAGTCTCCAAGAACTGACGGAGAAGGCTCTCTTATCCGCCACGAAGCATCGCTACTCCTGCAACCAGATCTACACGGATGTCGGCGATATCCTTGTGGCAGTTAACCCGTTTCAGGATCTGCCTTTGTACGGCGAAGAGTGGTCGAAGGCCTACTCTCGGCCAGATGTTAGCGAGCTAGCGCCGCACATATACCGTGTGGCTGCTCGAGCCTTCAATGCCATGGTGCAGGGAAAGAAGGATCAGGTCTGCGTCATCAGTGGGGAGAGTGGAGCTGGAAAGACAGAGTCGGCAAAATTTATCATGTACCAGGTTAGCATAGCTATAATACTGATCAGCAACCTCAAGTAATAAACCATTGCCGTATGCATGTTTGCTCCGATTGTGTACATAATACCACATGTAGTGACTCTATTACACTTAATAAATTGTGCGATCTACACTATACATGTAGCTTGTAGTCACTATTATTCCTAGCAGCTGATGCTACAAATTCCATGAGTAACTTGTAATTTTGGAATTATTTGCACGAGTTTGTATGGTCATCTGAGCTATTATTGATGCATGCATGTACACAATGGGGGTGATGCTGCATCTGAGACTAGCTGCTCCTGCATGCAGCAATTTTCATTTTTATACCACACATGTAGATTTGCATTTTGGCCTTGCTTGGATCGATTTGATTATTATGTGACTACGGCAAACATCTATTATAATTAGCTACTTTACTTCTGCTCTATAGCTGCTAAGAGTTCTTAGAAGTTTCAACAGTCATGTATGAAGCCTTAAGATTAATGTTAGTATCGGTAGCAAGCACTGAACTCTAGTAGGATTGCAGCTTCATTAAATTTTAGTATCTCTTACTTTCAATTCAGTGTGGAAGTTAGGTAGGTCTTAAAGAGGCAAACGATAGATGGCATAATATTATTATTAATTTATGAGAGTCAGTGCATGAGAGAACAATGTCGTATTATTGATCTACAGGTGATGAAAATGTGTCGCTCAGCTGGACTGGGTTGTGAACTCCAGGAGCAGATTACCCAGGTATTACATGTACCTTAGCTTGTGGCAGTAAACTATAATAATAATTATGCTATAGTATCCTGGGGTGTATCTAAATTCAGCTTGATGACTACTCTGTATTGTAGCATTGCTCATGATTCATGTGTGGAAGTGAAAATAATGTACACTTGGACTTGTGTAGTCTTGTCACCAGACCCCGCCCCAAAAAGAAGGGAAAGGGTCTGGGGACTGGTGAGTGTTTGCTTGGTTGTGCATCATTAGCACTTTTGTTTTCAGGTAGACCAATCAGATCACAGCTTTAGCACAGTCATATGCGTCGCTGCCCACAGAAATGTAATAGTAGAGCCTACTAACCAATCAGATCCGAGGTTTGTTTGAGCTCTGGCAGTATTGGCGCATGCACCCAAAGCCAGCCAAACCAAGCAAACACTCGCCAGTCCCCAGACCCTTTCCCCCCTTTTTTGGGGCAGGGTCTGGGGACAAGACTAGGACTTGTGACGATATCAAGCATGCAAGGCCATGGCATATATTATGCTAATGCATTCTTGCCGTTTAATCATTCTAGCCTGCATCTGAATAAGCTAACATCGATCACAACGACGTGGTGTATTCCCAAAAAGATCTCAGAGAGAGTATTGTTGTAGATGGCCAATCCATGCTGTGCTGTGCTGTTGGCATTGACTCCAGTTTTGGCTTGGAAATGTTTCCATAAACTGTGAGCCTAGTGCAGCGGCCACATTCTGGATCTATCGACTAGAAATAGTGGGCCCTCCTTCATGCTAGGGTCAGCAAAGTTTGTGAACTTATTCGATTGTGTAGGCACGTGTTTTGTAAGTTTTCCAGTTATTTGGCAGTACCGGTGATCAATGCTGCAGCCTTGGACAGACCATAGCTAGAGTTGTGCCTTAATTTGATTAATGCTTATCAGTACTGCCAGTAAACAGCAAGCTGTGGCTGTGGCTGTGGCTGTGGCTGTGGCTGTGGCTAGCTAGCTCTGATGTATGTGTGTATCTGAGCATCCAACGATGCTTTGAGGGAAAATGAGTGTAAAATTTTTAATAGGAATTGTGGCTTATCATTTTTTAATAATCAAAAAAAGTGTTTTGGTATAATAATAATAATTATTAGTGATTTGACATTAAAACATACATGTATGCACCATACACTCTTACTACTTAGTAATAATATTAGCTTACAATCAGTTGTTCCTTTTTCAGTATAAGTATTGGAGTGGAGGACAATAGTTTTGTTGCGACTGTGAAATTATGCCTACTTATAATATTAACTGCCATGGCAAAGCTCACATAGACAGAGTGATTATTATGTTTGATGATTAAAGATTGTGTGCTCTCTTTGCTTTGTGTATCTCTTGGGAATCCATATGATGGAATTGGTAACTTTGATCAATTTTGGTGCAACATCATCAGTGCATACATTAAGCCTTTTGTGCATGGCCAAATTCAACCCTACCCAGCTCTACCCAGCTAGTGTGAGGTGCATACAAATGTAGTAGCATCTAGCTCTGATCAGAGTTGGCTTCCAGTCGAGTTGTTTTGCATACGTGTTTATGTGTGTGTCTCTGTGGATGACGAAAATTGGAGCTTAGTTGTAGAATGACGCAGGTTAGTGTTGGTGCTCTCTGACCAAAAGTGTTGAGTACCTTTGGCTGTCCTCTTGTTAGTGTGTGCCATATCACCTCAGGCGCTGCTGCGACTAGGACGGAGAGGGGTATCGACGGCAACAGGGAGTATTTGTACTTCTTCATAGCTTCATACTAAGGCTTAAGTTACCACATCGAAGTATACAAAAAGCATCAGTAATACATGTAGTTATTGCCATATACTCCTCGACCCAAACTTACAATGAAAATGAATAATGATCTGAGGCACATGTAGTCCATCACTTGCAATCGAATCCACACATGGATCACAGGAACATAATCATTCTCTTTTTCATCAACTACATGTAATTATTGTATTTTTTTACAGCTGAATCCAATCCTTGAGGCGTTTGGCAATGCTAGGACAGCTCTCAACGACAACTCCAGCCGCTTTGGCAAGTTCATCCAGCTGCACTTTGACCCCAGCGGCAGAATCGTAGGAGCTGGTCTGGAGCAGTATCTGCTAGAGAAATCAAGAGTCTGTGTGCAGGGAGAAATGGTAACTAATGAGGGTAATTTGTGGACAATTATTATGCAAGTGGTATTGTTTGTAGGGGAGTGGTGAAAATGTGTTGCTCCCATTTATGTGAATTGATTGGCATTTCTTGGCCTAATGCAAGCCCTTGAAGTATTAGTAACTGCTTAATATTAATCAGCAGTTGAGGTCGTAGAGCCCTTTCCTTGTTTCTAACCATGGCCCAAAGCTGAACCTAGCTGCTACATCCCTGCCTCCTTGCCATGCCTGGCTGTATCCTCCAGGTGCACCACTCCAACTGCCAATCCTAACTAATTACAACCCTAATTTTACAGCTCATTGTGCACAGTAGCTACTATATGCATGTGCATCTGTGTAATGGGTGAAGTTATGATCATGTCTCCCTAAAATATTGGCTGATAGTTGCTGGCATGTACATGTAGTTTATCAGATCCCCCTTCCCCACCCCCTCCCCCCACACACACGTACATGTACAGTCATGTAATGTACGTTGCAAGTCCACAGTGTGCACATGTGTGCCCTGAAAGAGCTACTCACCGTGCAAACGAATACTGTAGTACACGTACACATGCTGTTGTGATATTGTACACTTGCTCACTCATAATTAATGTCTCATGTGCACACTCACTCATGCACCATCACGTACATGCACATCATGCTCACCATCTAGGAAAGGAACTTCCATATGTTTTATTACATGTTTGCTGGACTGCCAAAGGAGAAGTTAGAACAGCTCCAACTCAAGGTATATGTACAATAATATTATTCTAGCTAAATTAGGACAGGATCTAGGTTTCAGTGCCACTAAGGGTATGCACTTTCCTGTTTCAAAGCTCTTGATTCATTCACGGGAATTTTACGGTGTATGGATCATCACATAGTGCTACAGGTGGCGATGCAAGTTTAGAGTTTAGATTTTCTATGTTATTGTTATAAACAGTGTACTCTGCCCATGTCTGGTTGAAGCTGAAAGAGCATGTACTGCTGTGTGTGTGAGGGTATTAGTCCATGAAGCCTAGTACCTGACCCAACAGTGAGGTACACATGTTTTTACTGGCAGAATTTTTGAAAACACAGTATGTCAAGGGCTGGATTCATGCATCCATAGATCGTGATGCATCTGACATAACTATAGATAAATTGTGATGCATCTGACATCTTTCATGACTACAAGGCATCACTATGTATGGCTGATAAGTTAAGATGTGTGTACATGGTTTACTGCATACGCACACTATATAGATCAATGTATTACCGTTGCTACATGTAGTGTGAACTGTTTGTTTCATGGTTGCTATTGAACGATAGTTAATTGCATAATTGGTATAGATCAATGCTAAGTTGAAAGACATGCTCGGAAGACCCTGCACATACACAGAAGCTTACAGTGACACACAACATGCTAAATGATACTTAAGTGTGTTGTGAATGTTTTTTATAATATTATTATGCATAAGTATCAATTATTTTGTGTGCATACTGGTGACAGTACTATTGGAGTAGCTCTTTGCATGTGTGGATTCAGTTTATGGTTTGAAAGCTGGCCTGCTGATGTATCTAGTTACCTTGCTTTCATTCCCCAGTACTTAACCTAAGGCTTCACTGTAACAATAGAATCAGGATGTGTGTAATTGAAATCCAACACCATTTTCCATGGGGGGTGCGCAGGAGTGAGATACTACATTGTATGTCTAAGTCATACAAGTGCTCAGTCCACTGTGGGGAATTACTCAAGCTATAGTAATTGATCAGGTACAACTTTTAGCATAAGATTATGTGGAGCTGGCAGTGTACTAGGGAAGTAAATGGCTCATGAGAGGAAGTAGGGTCATATTTAGTGGTTTTCAAGCAGCAGCGATTCTATCCATAAGGGGGCATGATGACATTATTGGGTGGTATTGCTAGCTTGTTCATGTCATGAGCCAGTGAGAGGGAGGAAGTACATGACTCATGGTCAGCCTACAGGAGATTTCCTAACCACAATATATACTTGCTGTATTAGCTTTGATACTGTCAGTGTGTACAAATCGATAATATCTAAATAAAAGCATGGTTATTGGTGTGCTCTGGCTAAGTTTATTGAGGTGTGGGGTTGATTATGAAAGATAATCTGTATGATATTGTTTACTGTACACGCAGAAATTTCACAATTTTGCCACCTGCTCTCATTTGCAAAAATTTTATCATGCTAATTAATTTTATTGTCGTGTGTGTAAAGATTGCATTGAGGATGGTGACCTTTACCACATTAGTGAAATTTTTTCACCAAATTTTTCTGCAATACAAAGGTAGCTGGGCTTGGCAAAAGTTTCACGTACAATGTACATGCATGTATACAGTAATTTATCATATTTCTCATTATTATGCAGTGTCCTACGGAGCACCGCTATCTCAGGAATTACCCCGATGTCCTCCAGGACTGCAGCTCACGGAGCAGCAAGTAAGTTCAATACCGTAATTTCCATTCTTGCACAGTATGCATGTACCTTTAAAGATTGTGGTCCATATTCTAAACTTTTAATCATAATTGACAATATTCCATGGCTAACAATTATCTCCATTTTTTGGATCTGATTAATAATATTTTTTTGTGTTTGTCCAGGGCTGCATTTGAGTCTGTTGTTGGTAGTATGCTGAGTGTTGGTTTCAGTGAGGATGAGATAGTGTCAGTGGTCGCTCTCCTGGCCGGGGTCATTCTCATTGGAGACATCGTGAGTTCAGCACTAGCTGTACTGCAAGAATAACTAACAACAAAAATGGAATCAATATAACCAATGATAGAAATATTTTTAGTAAGAGTTTATGAAAGCGTTGGTACATTCCTTGATAGTGATACAAACGTAGCTACAGATAATTTCCATTGAATTTTCTAATAAATGTCATTAAATTTTTGCTCTTGTTACTGTATATGTTTCAGGAGTTTCGTGGAGTTGAGGATGGTGAGGACAATGCCAGAGTGAAGAACAGGCAGGTGGCCAAGGCAGCCGCTCAGGTGCTAGAGCTGGAGAGTGCAGGAGAGCTCTGCTTTGCCCTCACAACTCTCAGGACTGAAACTAGAGGTCAGCAGCTAAAGTATTTTTTACTCCAGATATTCACTGGTGATCTGAGCTTTTGTATACAGTTTTATGACTACATGTACATCTTGATTCAAAGCTTAATTAGGCCTCGCTTTTTTAGAGCACACGTATATCCAGGGATGACTAGATTGTGTAACATCATAGTACTACATGTACATTAATTTTGAACCTTAAATTTTACTTTATAGATTAATTGGGAGGTAATCATGTGTGTACGTCTGCTTAACTATAATTTTTGACTGAGATGAAAATCATTCCACATTGTATGTACTCAGGTGAGAAGGTGGATAAGAAGTACACATGCACCAAGGCAGCTGATACCAGGGACGCTCTGGCCAAGGCACTCTATGCCAGGATGTTCCAGTGGATAGTGTCGAGACTTAACGCTCACCTGCAGCCCTACACCACCGCGGCACACCTCAATATCGGCATTCTGGACATCTTCGGGTTCGAGAATTTTGAGCACAATAGCTTTGAGCAGTTTTGTATCAATCTGGCCAATGAGCAACTTCAGTGCTACTTCAATCATCAGATATTTGCTATGGAGAAGGTTAGTAAATAATACATGTGCAATTTGTTGCACGGTAATTTTTATTCTCTCCATTTCTCTCCTCTTCCTCCCTTCCTCCCTCCCTCCCTCCCTCCCTCCCTCCCTTTTTCTCCCTCTTGATAGATGGAGTTAGAGAAAGAGGGTCTCAGTGGTCTTGAAATCACCTTCACTGACAACAAGCCAGTGCTTGACCTCTACCTGACCCGGCCCATCGGTCTCCTGTCTCTGCTAGATGAACAATGTCGAGGATTCAACGTATGTAAAATGTAGAGTGCATCCGTAGCCCCTGAGTACCAGGGATTCAGTGTATGTACATGTACATGTACATGCATATGTGTCTGTACATGTAGCCCCTAACCAAGCTAGGATTCAATGTACATGTACATGTGCCTGTAGGCTACCGGCTAAGTGGTAATTACCTATTGACCAAATCTCTAAGTGACAATAATATTTTAATGATTGTACATGTACATGTGCCTCTAGCCCCAAAGTCTGCAATAACTACAACTAGTGAGGATTTCATTTGGGAAGTTTGACAACCATCCACGGTACAGTGATAGGAATGTTTAGATTATTGACTCCAATGAGGCTAACCTTAATAATCCATTAATTAAGAGTGAATAAATTGGCTGAAGCCAACAGCCAGGATCTGGGAAATAGGATACATAATACAAGATCTGAACAGGAGATTATATAGTAACATTTACAGGGAACGGAGAGGGCGTTTGTCCTGCGGTGTAAGGAGAGTTTCAGCCGGCACACTAACTACCTCCCGCACAAAGGGAATGCACCAGAGTTCACCATCAAGCACTACGCTGGAGACGTAAGCCACTATAACTGACACTTCAGTGTACATCATGCACATGCGCATGATTCAAAATTATAACATTTCCTGAATTAAATGTAGCAATTAATCTGTTTTCTACACAATTGCCATAATGATAATTTAATGTACGATAACATACATACTACTATGATACTAGCTGTTCAGTAATGATTGCTATAGGTTGATATTAATATGACTTGGCCATGCACTGCACTGCAGGTGAAGTATGTGGCTGAGGGATTTTTGGAGAAGAATAAGGACACCCTTCCTGACACACTAGTGGATGCAGTGAAGACTTCCTCCAAGAGACTGGTCAGGACACTCTTCAGGAGGGCGTCTGAGGGAAGCATGCTCAGGAAAAGTACTCTAAGAAAAAGGTGAATCTCTCTCTCCCCCTCTCCTCTCTCTCTTTTCCTTCCTCTTCTCTCCCTCCCTTAGGCTTTTATGATCTTTTTCTACCCCACAGTCAACGTTCCGTAATGAGAGCCATGTCAAGAAGAAAATCCATAGCAAAGAGCAAAGGTGGGCAAAAGAAACTGCTGACAGTCAGCGCTCACTTTCGTCAAAGCCTTGATCTTCTGATGGAGCGAGTGTTCTCTGCGTCACCTCACTTTGTCCGCTGCATCAAACCCAACCATGAGAAGAGACCTCTCATGTGTGACGATGAGTTTATTCTGAAGCAGCTCTGCTACACTGGTATGCTGGAGGCAGTGCGTGTGAGGAGGGAGGGCTATGCATACAGACCATACTTCTCTGATTTCTTCAACAGCTACCGAGGCATTGCCTACCACTACACTGATCCAGTAAGTGCATGATTCATTGTAGGGACGTTAATCTTTTTAGATTTTGTGCATGCTCTTTAAGCAATCATTATTTCACCAAAAAAAGGCAACAAAGCTAAAATTTACTAATACATGTACACAATGTCATGTATCTTTGTGTGTGTATGACTCTCAGACTTTGAACGTGTGTGATATATTATTATTATTAACCTTTTTATTGTGCCGATGTGTGCATGTGCTGGCTCGACCTGGTCTCCTAGTCATAGTCCTCGCACACTGGTAGATGTGTCCATGTTAGTACTTGTATACTATGTATGTGTATGAGACTGAAAGGGAATAATAATATTATTATGCATATGCTTCCACCTACAATATTTGCATACAGTACATGGAAGTTGTGGGCATGATATGATTTCTTTCCTCCACTTCTTGCAGAGAGTGAAGGGCACAACAGTCGTTTGCTCTGAGATTTTAAAGAAGGCGGGGCTGAGTGGTTGGAGGATGGGTCAGTCCAGGGTCTTCCTGCGCTACTACCATGAGGAGAAACTGCAGCTCCTGCTCAAGAAGTTGGACGACAAAGCTCTTATCCTACAGAGGGTCTACAGGGGACATCTGGCAAGAAAATGGTGAATTATTTATATTATAGCAAGAGTTTGTATACTTGCATGTGCACATACCACCATGTACTCGAATACACTAGACTGTATTTGGCAAGAATTTCAGTTTATGATGAGGATTCCAAGAGCCCATTATGGCCATATGATCTGCACATACAAAATTTATGTAATAAGCTGAGGGTCGCAGAGGAGTGAATATGCATATTGTAATTATGATACATCTTGCATGACATGTCCATGTGTATGTACATGTATCCTATTGAGAAGGATACAGCTGTTAAGAGGGTCTATTTATGGTTTATGATTCTCGTGAGTATTCACAGGCCTAGCTGGACTTTACCTTACTCTGGTTGTTTACTCCCCCCTTATCAACCTATACGCACACTGCAGGACTGCCCGCGTCAGGGAGATGCAAAGGAATGAAAAGATACACTTGACAAACTTCCTCACACAGATTAACAAACATGGAAAAGGTAGTTTATTATGTTTATCACACCTTCAATGCAATTGACTGACACTGTCTACAATAACAGGCCATACATTAGTACCAGGGTTACATAACCATCTAGAATTATTATGCATATAATATCTTGAATCTCTGTCACATTAGAAGGCACTTGACGTTTAATGTGTACTGGTTATTATTTACCGTACATGTAGGTTTCTGTCAAGGCTCTGCAATTATTATTATTTTACTTCTCTTTGGCAGACCACTTACCGAGGATAATCGAGATGAACAGAGAAGACATTCTCTCAGTTAGGGAGAGGTTTACGAGGAAGCCAGCAGATGCGTCCGCCTCCTCTGCAGCTCCCAAGAGCTACCAGGGACAGGCCACTACCACCGTTAAAGATAGAAAACTAAAAATGGCTCGGAACCTTGGGGTGAAGCTTGTCCCCTCCTTCGCAAGCCCAGTTCTCCCCAAGCTCTCAAAGAGATCAGAAAATCAAGAAAGTAGTTCCAACCCTGGAAGTCCAAATCACCAGGCGACAACCAACAAGAAGGATGGAAGCAGATATGGAAATAAACAAAAAGCAACAGTTACTCCTCAAGCCTCCATCCAGCATGAGCAGATCAAAAGAATGGAGAGCTCACCATCGAGGTCTCACAAGGGCCCAGTGATCAGCAGTCCTGTTGCTGCTCAGAGACAGCTTGGAAACACTCAGCACACTAGTGGCGTAGCAGCAGCTCATGGTAAAGGTGAGATTGAGGGCGGTTCAGGCTCTCACGAGCTAAAGAGTTCTGGTGGTGGTGTGACTGAGAATCACACTCTTCTTCCGCCAAAGTCTGCTCCACCTGGAAAAACGAAGTTCAATTCACGTCATAAGAAGGTCAGTGCAGACTATGAAGCAGCAGTTCTTGAGACATCCACAACTACTAAACCAGAGAAGAGTGGTTCCCGATTCAAGCTGAAGCTTCCGTTTGGTAACAAAGTCAAAGAAGCAAAGACCAAGATAGAGAATGTGGACAAGGACAAGAATCAAAAGAGACCAACACCAAAGCCGAGGAAGGGACAAAAACAGCACTGGTCCCCGCCAAGAGAACCAGCTCCTCCCCCGCCAAGTGAACCTGCCCCACCTCCACCGACAGATACACAGACAAGCTCACCCTACCATCAGGGATCAAACAACTCTAAATATAAGCATATGCATGATGAGCGCCCCCCTTCCCCCAAGATGCCCCCTCCCGGACCTGCTACATACCCCCAGCTTCAGCCATACACTGCCATAGGTACTCTATCGCAAACACATTCTCCCACTAGCAGCTTGGTCCTCACGGGTAATGCAGTTGAGGAGTATTTGATACCTGTGAAGAGTCAACCTTTGTTGGATTCTCCTGACGATGAGGATCGTCCCCCTTCTCCCAAGATGCCTCCCCCAGGACCAGCCGTGACTTACCCCAAACTTCAGCCACTCTCATCCAATGGTCACACTCCAGCAACTCAAAATTCCACCCACAGGCTTGCTGCTAGTGGTCTTAGCAAATCATTAGACACAGTTTTTGATGAATACATCGGGATGACGCCTACGAATTTTTCTACTAAACCTTCACCCAGAAAGCATTCCCCCTCCAAACCTTCTCCAGCTAAACCTCCACGTCCAGCAGAGTTCACCTCGTCCCTAATAATAGAAGATGATCGCCCTCCGTCCCCCAAGATGCCCCCACCTGGGCCCGCAATGACCTACCCCAACATTCCCCCCAGCTCGACACCTGCAAGGTCCATCACAAAGAGCACAGCGGCTGCTACTGTGTCTAGCACTTCCATGTCACTGTTTGATGAGTATGTGGGAGGGGCCCCATCGCCTACTAAGAGCAGTCAGCCGCCGCTGGGTTCCAGAGAGACCAAGCGCCCTCCGTACCCCAAGCTCCGCCCACCTGGAGGACCGATCACTCATCCCCAGGTACAGGCACTTTCCACCTCTCATGCCACTTCTCAAAGTTCAAGACTGAGTGCTGCTTTTGACGCGAAACCAGCTGCAGGTGCAACTAGCATGTCACTGGACTCCATTCTGGAACAGTTTTCAATGATGTCAGGCAGCCAAATTGGAGTCTCCATGTTTTAATGCATTTATTTTGTGTAACTGAGTATTGCACTGTTCATTAGAGCAATTTATACCATAGCTACTTATGATTAAATTTAATATGTTTTGCTATATTATATCTCTAAAACAATTTTCGCCAAAGTGGTAGAGATATTATGTGCAAACAGTTTGCGCATGCGTGCTTACCATAATAACGTCTATATACTGGCCACCAATAAGGTGGGTGGGGCATGTATCGGTCAATTAGTAAGCGTGGGAGGGAGTCGCAACAAACTCTGCCAGCCTAGCCCTGCTTCTCGTACCGCGTTTGATGCAACACCATGGCTTTGGCTGCTCGGGAAGTGCAAGTTGCTACGGGTGATAAACATGCCGTTGCCATTGAGAGGAAACTTGTCGTGGATCCACAGACGGGAAGAGCTGCACATGTGGAGAATGTCGCTGTTGCCGTTGAACTGGATGATGGCACAGTTGGAGTAGCTCGACAGCAAAGGATTCACTTTGTGCAAGATAGCGGTAGATCCACTAATTATAGCTCGCCTGAGATAATGTGCTGCATAATCTTTCTTTTTCAGCTCTTCAGCGATTTAGTGGTTTGGGCCAAATAAAAGAAGCTAAGGAAGATACCTCCAACAAGGGAGCCTTTTCAATTAAACTGCTTGAAATTCTTTGTGGAACAGGTAAGTTCATCTATCATGTAGCTAGATCTTAGCTATAATATTTAATATATGTTAATATATTATAACCACATTCATTGAATTTGATCCTTCATATCATGATACTTTCTCTTATAATATTTCCACGGGCAATATTACAGGTGCTTGTCTCTTGATTTTGTTGATCTTTGCTCTACTTCCTGTTGTGGCAGTTATTATTGGTAATTTGCATGCCAATCAATGAATTTCAATAGTTTCATGACAATAATTATAATGCATTCAGGATCTGTTTATCTCACTCGATGTGAATTTATTGATGATCGGTCAAACACTAATGTTCCAATTTGGCTGATAGTGTTTGGTGGTGTCGGTATTCTTCAGACGCTGGTTCACATCTGTAAGCACTGCTGTCAGCGTATCTGTAAGAGCTCAGAAGATGATGATGAAGGGAGCACGATGTCCACCCTTATCTCCCGCTGTGGCTGCTGTTGTGACAGCTTCTTCATCGCATTCCAGTTCGTGTGGATGATTGTGGGCAGCGTTTGGGTATTTGGAGCTTACAGTGACTACAGGGAAATGGGCAATGCCTGTGTCGACTGTTGCCACACAGTGCCATATCTCTTCTCTTTTGTTGTTTTGATTTTGATCTATAGTTTTGGAGCTCTGCTTTGCTTGGGTATTTGCTGTTGCTTCTGCTGTGCTTTCTGTGTTGGAGATAGCAGTTCATGAGAAACACATACAACAACTAACAATAATTTTTGCATTATAGTACTAATTAGCCAGGCTAGTAGATATTATGTTGCTCTTAATAGCTGCAAATGGGAGTGCTTTGTAATAAAAAATTTAATATGTAGTGCATAATGTACTAGCATGCATGTAGGTGATTATTAATTTGATAAGGTATTCCGTTCGTCGACACCTATCTTAGGTTTTTGGTAGGCAGTATGTGATTGCCTACACATAATACTGATTTCATACTGAGTTACTGTGGTTAGGAATTTATGCGTAGTATACATGGATTATCAGTCTGATTATCTTGTTGATCATGAATGCATGTCAGATATTGACAATAATAATGTTTGCATACATACAATGTCCCACATAATAATAATAATTATTAATGGAACAGCAATCAAAAATCTTACTATAATAATGCTAAAGTTTGCCAAGACAATAAGAGCTAAATACATCACACTAATATTATGCATAACATAGCAACTATATAATAATATTAATAAAACTGCTTCACTGTCCTTTATTGCTGCAGACATTTGTCACAATGCATGCAACTATAGCCACAATGAACCCAAACACAGTAGCTGCAACAATCGCTCCAACAACACTACCAACGTTGATGCTCACAGTACGGCTTGATATTGATGCTGCATAGTATTTGTATTACAGGAATTGTTATCAGAATAATAGATTGCAGGATACCTGAATGCATTAACTCTTACATTGACTGCAGGAAATTGCTACATCTTGGCTGTGTCGGCATACAGCATTTCCAAACCCACTATGACTGCAGTTTGCAAGAAAGATGTCATTTGAGCCACACTGAATATTGCTAAGCCAGATTGTGTCACTGCCTTCATCATACCTAATAGTTGCATCAATACATGCATGTATACAGTTTAGTTATAAGAAGTGTTGATAACAAAATATATGGCTCTGTTCTAGCCTCGTCCCCAGGCTCTCGGGGGGTAGGGGGAGCCAGGGGATGAGGCTAGCTCTGTTCATGATAGGTAAGCTCCTATCCCTCCCCCAAACATGGCCGCAATGAATTTTGCATGCCTTAAATAGCAAAATTAATACTATAAGGCCACACAGAATAAATGGTTTGTTTGAACTAAAAATGACCACAAAATAGTGGGGTCAGTCAGTTGGGCGGATGATAATTACCAGTGTTTCTATATTATGTAGTATTCCAGCTGTATGCTGTGTGGTGTCTAAAAAATAACAAGTCTGACACGAGTTGGTATAATTAAATATTATTATGCCCGTATAGTACACTCAGCTATATAATTAGTCGGTTGGGTTAGTTAAGTCAGTATTATCATGTGCATGGCATTGTAATATTATAGGACACCTTTGATCTATATAATAGTATGCACATATAGATTGTAATAATTATCGCAGGACAATTAGGGATTATTATATAGCATGCATATCATAACTCACTGGGTGGCCATGCACCAACTCCTACAATAATCGTTTATGACAAGCAGGCAATTTGAGAGCTAGGTAGAGGAGGAAACATCGGAATCTGATTATGTCCTTGCATTAAAACACATTGTGTAACACATGGTGGACTGCATGTGTACGTGACTACCCACTCCTGTGGTATGTATCCTCCCCTTATCATTATTATTATATCCATGATTATCTCAAGATAGAGTAAGTGACTATACCTCCCATTTGTAGTTTAGCTATCCCAGTGCATTCTTGCAATTGCACGGTTGAAACCAAATGCAAAGTGCACAAATACGCAAGGTTAAGGTCACTATGGTTAAACCCACTATACAAATGGAAGATCCCCTCAACTACAGGATGAGGGATGTGGATCTGCTGATAAGAGAACCTCATCTTGAAAGTATCCATCATGGCATACACATGACATTGTAGTATCACAATTATTCATAAGGCTGCTTACCCCAAGCTTGCCACGCTTCCATACCCCCTTGCTGCATCATAACCTAGTTGTTGGCATACAACATTTGCATCTGTCTGATCAAACTGACTGTTACAAACTGTTCCCCACTCTCCATTGTAGTAGATTTCAAGACGACCAGCTGAACTTCCAGGATCAGTACGAGAAGGAAATAACAGAGACACCAGCCTCACTGCTCCATCTACTCATGCAAATCACATCAGTTTAGATATACACCATCATAATTGTATAGTGGCTTACCAGCAAGACATGAGATTGCCAAATCTTGACTGTGGGTGCAATCAGTTATTCCGATCCCATCAAAACTACAGAAATATCGCCCAGCAGTGCTGCTATAGTAGCAACTAAGATCTTCAATCCATACTGGAGTGGAACTTAAACCCTGATCAAAGCTATATATAAGAATTAGTGAATATAATATACTATAGCACCACAATGTCATATATGTTGCATAATTCATGTAGCATCAGTGCATGATTGTTTTGTTTTTTTTTATACCCTAGGGTAGATTGACTTCCAACTGCTCCATAGCTTAGTACACTTGTACTGCCGGTCAGAATGCTACACAAAGCTCTAGCATCAGTTGAAGTAAAGCCATTAGTACAGACAGTACCCCAACGTCCAACAAAAAAGGTATCCAATCTTCCAGCTGTGAGATAGGGTGAAGTCTGTTCATTCTTTGACACTAGTCGCACCGCAGATGGAGCTACATTTAGTATTATAATAATATTATAGTCAGTGCACATACCCTATATACTGATGTCGACAGAGAGCTCTATATACAATTAACAATAATTGAAGGGCTGAGAGCCATAGTGGGCTAACCCACAAATGTTGAATTAGCCCCCCGAATCTTGAAAATATGTTTAAAATGTGTTTCATGAGCTGCAGAAATTTAAATTCATATTTCTGAAAATTTCAGCAACTTGGTAGAGTACAATGTATGGTTTTTTGTCCATTTTTGGGCTTTTTAGACAATTCCCCACATTTAATTTGGGGTTAGCCCACTATGGCTCTCGGCCCTTCAATTATTGTAAGTAGCTAGTGTGTATGTGGAGCCTAGCTCTAGTATTAAAAATTTTTAATTTACTAGTTGCATATGGAGATGAACACTCCAGAGCCACATCTTGGCTGTGTGTACAAGAGAACCCTGAACTCCGTGGACAATGATACACAGTCAAATCTCTGGCTGGATCACACGATAAATTGCTTATCCAAATTCTGGTTGAAGAAGATGCTTGAGGAAATCTGATGTCAGTATGCACATAGTAACATGCATAATCACAGCTATGACATCGATAATAATATTATTCAGTATTACAATGTCTCACCCTAATTCCCCTACAGTTCCATAGTTCACAACCGTCCTGTACCCCAACTGCATGCAAGCAAGTTGTGCATCATCCTGCCCGAATCCAGTGCTGCAAATTGTTCCCCACTGTTCTTCCAGAATAATTTCGAGACGACCGGCAGTGACGCCAATAGTAGATGAACTATTCACAAGTCGAAGGTTGCCAGGATTCTAGTAGGCATTATACATGCATGCATACATGTACATGATTGAGCAATTAGTGCATGCACAACGTGCTAATAAGTGGCTGCCTATAGCTAGCTTGAATTATAGCTGGCAACCGGACTCATAATACACAGCCTGATTATGATATGGCTCAGTACTATAGTATAATTATTCAGTTCAATTGCGTGCGCTATAAGGCTAACTTAGAGTTAGTAGCATATTGAAATGAATGACAATGTCATGTGTCACAGTGGTGGAGATGAAAGCCTACAATTTACACACATTATAGCGCTTCATGAGCTTAAATTTAATGTTATCATTATGCTAGATACAGGGCATTCACTGATTGTTATTATAGCCTGCATGGCCGTATTTAACACTCCACAAGTTTCCATGATTCATGCACATGTACAATAATGTTATAATTATACAATATAATATTATTATTACGCTGGATTGTCCATAGGCATTCTTTGAGAAGAGCAGCACCACGACCGCAATGAACAACATCTTTGCTAGGCCCGATCTCGTCATGGATCACTAGTATCTTTGATCCCCGACGCCCAGATTTGGGGGCGAGCCCCCTAAATTAAAATGATTCTCATCACCGCCCGTCGCAGCCTGCTGTGAATTTTATTGCGGTAGCGACCCTTTACTCCATACTTCACAAAATATTGTCCTAATGATTTAATGCCTCCTCCCGTCCCTATTTGTTGGAAAAAGGATACAATTAAAGACAAGTGCGTATACTATGCATGCTGATCTAGCTAAACTTTTATCTTGCTTGCTATATACAAGTATAATAATATTAAAGTTGAACCTGGCGGCTGGCCATCGCTGGCTCCAACAATGAAGTTAAACAAAGCGAGCTACCTTCATGAACAGATACATGCAGTGGCAGCTAAGTGTGTGGATAGCTACTATGATTTCCATGTCCCACTGAAGTATAATAGCTAATAATCATTATGCGGCTAAATTGTCACCTTTCCTGTAGAACATTGGGTAAATAATATCAAAATTGCATTGGACTGGAGAGCCAGCTGTCCTTGATAAGACTGATAGGGCCATTATAGGGCCAGCACCAAATCATGACTTCATAGTTGTGATAAGCTCTTTTTGATGCACCTTTGGTAATACTATTTGCACCAGAATTCCCACACTGTGCATGTATTTTACGAGAGGGATCGGGGTATGCAGAGTTACGGTCTCCAGATCTTCATGGGGGACCAACTATAGTGCAGTGCTTGGTCCTCACGGGTAATGCACTTGAGGAATATTTGATACCGGTACCTGTGAAGAGTCACCCCTCATTGGATTCTCCTGACAATGAGGATCATCCCTGTTTTCCCAAGATGCCTCTCCTAGGACCAGCTGTGACTTACCCCAAATTTCAGCCACTCTCGTCCAATAATCACACAAGAGGAACTCAAAATTCCATCCACAGGCTTGCTGCTAGTGGTCTTAGCAAATCATTAGACACAATTTTTGATGAATATAATATTATATTATGGGATGACGCCTAAATCTTCACCCAGGAAGTATTTCCCTTCCACACTTTCTCCGGCTAAACCTCCATGTCCATTGGAGTTCATCTCGTCCCTAATAATAGAAGATGACCGTCTCCCCCCATCCGCCAAGGTGCCCCCAAGGGGGCCCACAATGACCTATATACCCCAACATTCCTCCCAGCTCGACGCCAACTAGCTCCATCATAAAGAGCACAGCAGCTGCTACTATGTCTAGTACTTACATAATATCACTTTTCAATGAGTATGTAGGAATGGCCCCATCGCCTACTATTAAAGAGCAGTCAGCGAGATCGAGAGACCAAGTGCCCTCCATCCCCCAAGGTCCGCCCACCTGGAATACTGATCACAGGTACAGGCACTTTCCACTTCTGATGCAAAACCAGCTGTATGCAGGTGCCACTAGCATGTCACTGGACTCCATTCTGGACTTATCATATATCATGCTGTTGAGGTATATACCCGAGAATGTGCAAACAGTTGCGCATGCGTGCTTACCATAATGACGTCTACCGGTATACATCCAGCCACAGATAAGGTGGGTGGGGGGTGTATCGGCCAATTAGTAAGCGTGGGAGGGAGCCGCAACCAGCACTGCAGCCCACAACCCTGCTTCTCAACACCATGGCTTTGGCTGCTCGGGAAGTGCAAGTCGCTACGGGTGATAAACATGCCGTTGCCATTGAGAGGAAACTCGTCGTGGATCCACAGACGGGAAGGGCTGCACATGTGGAGAATGTCGCTGTTGCCGTTGAACTGGATGATGGGACAGTTGGAGTAGCTCGACAGCAAAGAATTCACTTTGTGCAAGATAGCGGTAGATCCACTAATTATAGCTCGCCTGAGATCATGTGCTGCATAATCTTTCTTTTTCAGGAGCTCTTCAGCGATTTAGTGGTTTGGGCCAAATAAAAGAAGCTAAGGAAGACACCTCCAACAAGGGAGCCTTGTCAATCAAACTGCTTGAAATTCTATGTGGAACAGGTAAGTTCACCTATCATGTAGATCTTAGCCATAATATTTAATATTATTGTAGCTACATTCATTGAATTTGATCTTTCATAATTATTATAGTTTCTCTTTTGTTGCCATGGGCAACATTACAGGTGCTTGTCTCTTGATTTTGTTGATCTTTGCTCTACTTCCTGTTGTAGCAGTTATTATTGGTAATTTGCATGCCAATCAATGAAATTCAATAGTTTCATGATAATAATTATAATGCATTCAGGATCTGTTTATCTCACTCGATGTGAATTTATCAATGATCGGTCAAACACTAATGTTCCAATTTGGCTGATAGTGTTTGGTGGTGTCGGTATTCTTCAGACGCTGGTTCACATCTGTAAGCACTGCTGTCAGCGTATCTGTAAGAGCTCAGAAGATGATGATGAAGGGAGTGCGATGTCCACCCTTATCTCCCGCTGTGGCTGCTGTTGTGACAGCTTCTTCATCGCATTCCAGTTCGTGTGGATGATTGTGGGCAGCGTTTGGGTGTTTGGAGCTTACAGTGACTACAGGGAAATGGGCAATGCCTGTGTCGACTGTTGCCACACAGTGCCATATCTCTTCTCTTTCGTTGTTTTGATTTTGATCTATAGCTTGGGTTCTCTGCTCTGCTTGGGTGTTTGCTGTTGCGTCTGCTGTGCTCTCTGTGTCAGTGATGACAGTTGATGAGATAGAATATTAACTTGTAGCTAGTAGCCGGTGACATTAATTACTAGGTCCTGTATGCATGCATTATATATGTTACAACTACTAACATTCACAAACTATGGTAATATTAATTTTGTGTTGTACAATGAGTCTGGTAATAATGTACAAAGTCATGCATGAAGGCCAAGATTAAGTAATATGTAGCCCTTATTAAGTTATTACAATATTGTATTACCAACTAACGTGTATAACAAAAATTTCTGTAGTCTAACTATCTTTAGCTAGGTGATGCATCATTGTATGACAATAAATATAATAATTTTAAATTATTGTAATGATCATAAATATCATTACTATGAGATAATGTTATTATAGTTTCACTCAACAATAATAATTATGCATACAATGTCATGGATCATGATCATGTAATATCAACATCACAAAATTCTACTAAGTTCTGAATATAACACTGAATTAAATTTGGCATGCAAATCATTACCATGGACTAGTCTTAGCCTAATAGAATATTAATAAGAGTTTCACTGTTCTTTATTACCACAACAGCAGAGTACACAGCATGCAATAATAGCCACAATGAACCCAAACACAGTAGCTGCAACAATTGCTCCAACAACACTGCCAACGTTGATGCTCACAGTATTTGATGCTGCAGTTAAAAAACACCATGTTATTATAATTAAGCTGTCATTACCAGAATTACTATTGGATAAATTAACTTGCAGAATGTATTGTATCATGAAACAACTTACTTTGACTACAGGTGATTGCCACATCTTGGCTGTGTCGGCACACAGCATTTCCAAACCCACTATGACTGCAGTTTGCAAGAAAGATGTCGTTTGAGCCACATTGGATATTGCTAAGCCAGATTGTGTCACTGCCTTCATAATACCTACATTACAGAAATGCCACTGTGACTGTCATGAGAGCAAATTCAAAGGTGACAGGACAAAAAAAATTTATCATAGTAAGTACTCAAAATTGATTTCAGTGTTTACTATTATCTCCAATAGATATGTCATAATATTATAATAACATGTTGAGCTTGACAACCGATTAAGATTGTTCCCTAAGGAAAAAAACTCCCAAGAGTCTAGCTCTTGGGGGTAAGGAATGTCTGTAGCTTGTGAATATAGGGGTGGATAGTGTATTATAATATTATTCATCATACCTCCTTTAAAGAAAACTGAACTCTATACTGCCCCACCCCTCAATCTGACACATAAATCAAATTTATGATCATACAATGCATTATTGTACTTGTTCCTCCCCTCATACTCTATCTCAGGTTGAGTCTAGATCAAGATGGAGTATAAACACACCATTTTGGAACACGACTATTGTAATAATAGTAATAATATGTTTACTGCCAGAGCAAGCATATATTATTCACTGAGTGATTCCTACCCATCATTCCACAATCATAATAATTATGGGATACACAATAGCATAGCTTGTGCACACACACACAATAAACCTTCTACATGTATTATTATTTCAGTGTCTTTACTAAGCTTATACTCCTTGAGTTAACACACATACAAACACCAATTAACCCTCTCCCATGCATGCAGTATCAGACCCTCAACACTTACCCTAAGCTTGCCACATTTCCATACTTCCTTGCAGTATCATATCCTAATTGTTGGCATACAACATTTGCATCTGTCTGATCAAACTGACTGTCACAAACTGTCCCCCATTCTCCATTGTAATAGATTTCAAGACGACCAGCTGAAGTTCCAGGATCAGTGCGAGAAAAAGAGTCAGATCTAGACACGAGCCTTACTGCCCCATCTATTCAATAATCATGTTAAGTGTTTTATTGGCTATAGTACCGCATCTGAGATATTTTGGACTTACCAGCAAGACAAGAAATAGCCAAATCCTGACTATGAGTGCAATCAGTTATACCAATACCATCTGAACTGCAATAATATCTGCTATCTGAACGACTATAGTAGCAACTAAAATTTTCAGCCCATATCGGAGTGGAACTGGAGCCTTGATCAAAGCTACAATAACAATCATAATAATAATTTATACTTCAACAGTAAAATTATTGACCATGCATAATGCATTGAATTGAAATGTTACCTCAAGACAGATTGACTTCCAACTGCTCCATAGCTTAGTACACTTGTACTGCCAGTCAGAATGCTGCACATGGCTGTAGCGTCACTTGAAGTAAAGCCATCAGTACAGGTAGTACCCCAGCGTCCAACATAAAAGATATCCAATCTTCCGGCTGTGAGATAGGGTGAAGTCTGTTCATTCTTTGACACCAGTCGCACCACAGATGGAGCTACATTTAGTATAATAAATTAAACTATAGTCAGTCCCGGGTGCACATGCACACTATCAACCTACACAATTCTTTATATTATGTCCAGTACCATTATTTTGTTATTTTCTTAATCAAAATTTGATCACGATGCAACATTAAATTTAAAGCTATTACTGAGTCTAATTGTCAAACCTGTTGCATATGGAGATGAACACTCCAGAGCCACATCTTGGCTGTGTGTACAAGAGAACCCTGAACTCCGTGGACAATGATACACAGTCAAATCTCTAGCTGGATCACAGGACAAATTGCTTATCCAGATTCTGGTTGAAGGTGATGCTTGAGGAAATCTATATCAATGCACATATTAATAGCACGCATAATTACTGTAACAGCATATAGTACCGGCACTTATCTTACCCTAACTCCCCTACAGTTCCATAGTTCACAACCGTTCTGTACCCCAACTGCATGCAAGCGAGCTGTGCATCATCCTGTCCGAATCCAACGCTGCAAATTGTTCCCCACTCTTCTTCCAGAATGATTTCAAGACGACCAGCAGTATCACCAAGAGTAGATGAACTATTCACAAGTCGAAGGCTGCCAGGATCCTAGTATTATATAAGATTGATTAATCATAAGTGCACAATGCATTTTAGGCTGCATATGCACGGACACGTACAGTCATGTACATTACATGAAAGATACAGCAGTTCATCTGCTGATGCAATTGAGTTTTGAAACGTTTTGAAATTCGGCAAACTGCTGCAAACATTTTATTTCATCTGCCTAGTCAGCAATGGTAGATATTTGTGTATACATGCAAAGCACAGTATAATAATTATATGTGATTTGCATGCAGTAATTAAAATAAATTATGGTAACACCCGGGCAGCCCACCTGCATGTGCTGGGACTCTACCTGATGAGAAACTAATAATTTATAATCAACTAATGGGGACCTTTAATATTATGTGGGCTTGTGTATATTTAATATGCTCCAGCCTCACTTGAAATAGCTGGCAATCAGACTGAACAACAACCACAGTAAGTCCATCAGAGTCACAGCTTGATTATGATATGGCTACTATATAATATAGTACATCCAATTCAATTGCATGCGCTTTAAGCCTAGCATCATACCGTATAATTATATGACATTGTATGGTAAAGATGAAAGCGTACATGGCAATTTACACAATTCATGATAGTGCTTTAAAAAGCTTAAGTATCATCCTTATGTTAGGATACAGGGCATTCACTAATGTAGCCTGGCCAAAATTACTAAGATCCTGCAAAAGTCTACAAGTTTCTCTGATTCATGCACAAGTCATGTACTACAATTATCATGATTATTACACTGGATTGGCCATAGGCATTCTTTGAGAAGAGCAGCACCACGACCGCAATGAACAACATCTTTATAGCTAGGTCCGATCTCGTCATGGATTACTCGTCTACTTGATCCCCGACGCCAAGATTTGGGGGGGCGATCCCCCACAAAATTACCGGTAGTTCGGGGCGAGCCTGAGCGAGCCCCGAATACACGAGAGACAGGAAGCGGTTTTATATGTATATATATATATATATATATATATATATATATGTTTGTGGGGTGATCATTTCAGTGAAGAGAGAGTTAAATTTTGAACGCGTAAGGTAATGGTCGTCATGCGCATGCGCATACGCCCGCACTGCACTATCGATCTCTGATCGATCTGAGAGACAACTGGAGCGTAGGCAAGGCATAAAACTGAAAACTGGAAAGGTGAGTGCTGTACCACTCTAGCAAGGCTCAGATCCACGACTAACATCACTGGTAGACTCCATTTTCCTGAGCATGAAGATGACTGCATGGAGCCTCGGAGGCTTATCCCCTCAGCTAGGGCCTGTACGTGGACTCATGGTCATGGCATGTAGACTACTAAATATAGTATAGGTAATCAACATTATTGGACTATAGCTGTTATACTAGCAATCTGTGATACTTTCACTGTCATGGTAGCTTCTCAGGTCTAGCTACTGGGGTACCAATTAACCCCATGTGCGCATGTATGCCTGTAGCTTTCAAAGAAATCTTGTCACTTTTGCGAAGGCTCGCCCCGCACAGATGATTTTCATCAGCACTAGTATAATATTATATTATGTACGAAGATAAGCCAGTGCGCATGCGTACTAGATCTATAGCGAGACTTTTGGGGGGGGGGGGGGGGGGGGGGGAGGCACCACAGGCTTGTGTTGCCATGTACATGTCACATCGGTAGCAGAGAGACCAAGCGTCCTCCGTCCTCCAAGCTCCGCTCACCCGGAGGACCGTTCACTCATCTATCTATCTAGCTATCTCATGCCACGTCTCAAAGTTCAAGACTGATAATATCCTTGTTTCCTGTCACCATCAAGATGCCAAGAGTATGCGAGCGGGCGGTTATTATCTACTAGAGTTACACTTCGTGTAGGGTTATGTAGACAATGGCGTATTTTGAGAAATATTGCCCTTAGGCCTAAAGGGAAGATTTTACGCCAGTGTTTCCTTTAGACCTAAAGGGGAGATTTTACGCCACGCTCGCCGTTTTGTACATAACGGGGACATTTTACGCTAGGTATTTTGGCGCATATCTGCCCTTGTGTTTGAACATTATAATAACATTATAAAGGGAAGATTATACGCCAACCATATGAGTGGCGTAAACGCTTCTCTTTATGATAATAAACAAACACAAAGGCGAGTTTATATAAACAATCACTTGTAATAATAACATGTACAAGGCAGCAATATAGAAAAAATAAACAAACTCATGAAAGAACAAAGTGACATGTATAGTTCAAAAGTTAGCCCAGAGACGAAAACCTTGCTTCGGCGGAAACAAGGTCCAATGGAGGGAATGGTAGTCTGACTGCTTGGCCAATGGTTGATCGAGCACCCCGGATACACTGGATTGAAGAGCGGAGGAGGGAAAATGACAGGCTACAACGAATCCAGGCCATGGTGCTACTGTAGGAGACATCACGTTTGGCTGAAATCAGGGAGGCTAGACGCTTGTAACACACTGAGGCAGCATTTCCCAGACCTCCAGTAAGGGACATGACCAACGGAGTGAAGGAGCCATGTTCAATTTCACGAACTCTTTGTTCATAAGCTCTCTTCTTTTGATTTTCATGCTTTCTGTAGCAGGTGGGGAGGGGTTGTCTATTTGAGGGAGCAAGGGGGTTGAAAACTCTCACATCAAAGTAGGCACGTTCAGATCTGCCCCCCCAGAAACCATTTGCTGCTATGTCAAGCCTGGCTCCATCATCGGCAATAGCGGTGGCATTTGAAAACACCTCCCCAGTTACTGGTTGCAGGGTTGGCTCCACGCAGACATCGTGACAGACTTCAGTCATTAAGTTGGCAGTGAGATCTCTAATTTCATTGTGGCGAATGGTCGGGAAGCCACCTTTGGGGCAGGAGAGCGCATGTTCCACTGAGAAATTGGTTCCACAGGCGCAATTAGAGGGGGAATAGGAGGGTTGCCACCCATATCGCAGGGCAATGGCATCTCTGAAGGCACCCTTGTGGAGAGTAAAGCCAAATTCTTCCAGTGGTAGGGAGGTAAGCCAGCTCGAAGCCCCCTTTTCTTGTGCGAGGTCCATAGCACGTTGGAGAGAACCTGAAATTGAGTCCCTGAGTGTACTAGCAGCTGCCTTGGAGCTTTCACGTTGGAGTTTTTGGGCTGCCAGTTTGGCGTTCACTTGAGCATCAATGCAATCCGGGGGATACTCACGGTTTTGGGCTAGAATTCTGTCCTTTAGAGGAGCAGAGATGCTGGCGGAAGCTTTGTGCTGTGCAGAGGAGATCTTGGTGGGGTTGACCAAGCCCATCCCACCAAGTCTTGCCGGAAGACCCAGAAGATCACGGACTGAGTCATTCGGAGAACATTGGCCAGTTAAGATTGGAATTAGGTGAGAGCGAATGCAGTCCTCAAGAGGTTGAAGAGACTGGCTGACATTGGGGACCGTGCGACAGAGGTACGAGATCTTGTGTACATATCCGTGAGTGAAGGCAGCATAGGCAGCGTGAGGTTGGGTTCTTGCTATGTCCATCAAGAGCACCAATTCATCTCTCCATTGGTTGACCTTATCGGTGATGAACTGGTCAGCAAACCCCTGTGAGCCGAGGGGGGCTCCGAGATAAGGCCTACCATTGGAGGAGATCTTGACCTGTGTGTCATGGAAGATTTCCTTTGCTTTAGCCAGTAGTGAGTCTTTTGTTAGGCGAGTTTATGCGCTGCGATCTCGGCCGTTCTTAGCGGGGCTGAGCATGCGCAAAGTATCCTACTGAGTGGCGTAAAAGCTTCTCTTTATGATACTGAACAAACACAAGGGTGAGTTTATGCGCCGCAAACTCGGCCGTTCTTAGCGGGGCTGAGCATGCGCAAAGTATCCTACTGTGTGGCGTAAAAGCTTCTCTTTATGATACTGAACAAACACAAGTTAACTGACTATCGCTACTAATCGATGCTGATGCACCCAGATACTAGTATACTTTGGAGGTTGTGCCCGGCCCAGGGGAACTGCTGCCGCCGCCGGTAATGCAATGGACGTCACGTCAAATTCCTGGATCAACCAATGAGCTAGAACGCGCATGCGCACAGCGATCACACTAACTCGAGCCCCTCCCCCGAGTGGGCGAGGTCGATCCGTTGCGCAACATCCAAGCCTTGGGAGGTCTGAGGTGGATGTCCTGCATACACCACCCCGTCCTGAGCGAGAAACCCCAGGGCAGGACAACGGTCACATCTCGGCGGATGGACAGGAATTTGGGTGGGAGGTGGGGCAGCAAAATATCTTTTTTTTTCCAGCTCCCAGCAGCTTACAATTGCACAGAATGGGCGCCTTTCACCGATGCAGCGTCTATAAATACGCGCGCATTGCGCGCGCCCGCGCGCCACCCCATATCCGCCATAGGCGGCCAGGCCGCACCCCCGCTCTGCAGTTAACTCTGTTTAACCTCTATAGTTAAACATTATTTAACTGACTATCGTATGGTGGCCGAGAGTGTCACTTTTTCGTGTACGGGTCCGCCTCCTGACTCCGATTCCGGCTCCGAAATAAGACTGCGGGCCCGGGTCCGGCTCCGAAATATGACAGCGGTTCTGATTCCGGCTCCGAAATCAGAACACGGATATATTCCCGGCTCCGTAGTAAGACAACGGTTCCGGCTCCGGCTCCGGCTCCGGCTCCGGCTCCGGCTCCGGCTCCGAAATAAGAACACGGATCCGGTCCCGAATTAAGATCCCGGATCCGGTTCCGAGTATGGTTTACGGTTCCGGGTCCGGAATGGTGTAAATAAGCATCCTACTCTCCGAGTACTCTCAGAAGTATACGCACAGACCTCAGTCCTTCTATGCGTGTTTCAATTAATTTTATTGATGGTCTGTGTTTAAAATAGACAGCATAGCGTAAAGCGATCTACAAAATCAGCGCTACGGCACGCTGTGAGCATGCGTGGTACTGGCACGCACGCGCACGCGCACGTGGGTTTGGCCACGTATACATGTAGGCGCGGTATGGGAGTGGCCCGGGGTGATGCCTGTTGACTGTGGACGTGCATTAATTGCAGGTTGCCATCTCTCAATCACTTATTGTGCAACGATCGGCTACCGTAAATATTAACAGCTCCAAGGGCCAGAGCTAGCTTTGTGTGATTTAAAGTACACGTGGTCAAACCCACGTGCGCGTGCGCGTGCGTGCCAGTACCACGCATGCTCACAGCGTGCCGTAGCGCTGATTTGACCATCAATAAAATTAATTGAAACACGCATAGAAGGACTGAGGTCTGTGGTGCGTATACTTCTGAGAATACTCGGAGAGTAGGATGCCTATTTACACCATTCCGGACTCGGAACCGTAAACCATACTCGGAACCGGATCCGGGATCTTAATTCGGGACCGGATCCGTGTTCTTATTTCGGAGCCGGAGCCGGAGCCGGAGCCGGAGCCGGAACCGTTGTCTTACTACGGAGCCGGGAATATATCCGTGTTCTGATTTCGGAGCCGGAATCAGAACCGCTGTCATATTTCGGAGCCGGACCCGGGCCCGCAGTCTTATTTCGGAGCCGGAATCGGAGTCAGGAGTCGGACCCGTACACGAAAAAGTGACACTCTCGGCCACCATACTATCGCTACTAATCGATGCTGATGCACCCAGATACTAGTATACTTTGGAGGTTGTGCCCGGCCCAGGGGAACTGCTGCCGCCGCCG
The DNA here is from genome assembly GCA_963930775.1 of Cliona cf. orientalis. Classification (NCBI taxonomy): domain Eukaryota; kingdom Metazoa; phylum Porifera; class Demospongiae; order Clionaida; family Clionaidae; genus Cliona; species Cliona cf. orientalis. The sequence goes on from OZ005704.1 coordinate 2,777,002, forward strand.
GTAATGCAATGGACGTCACGTCAAATTCCTGGATCAACCAATGAGCTAGAACGCGCATGCGCACAGCGATCACACTAGCTCGAGCCCCTCCCCCGAGTGGGCGAGGTCGATCCGTTGCGCAACATCCAAGCCTTGGGAGATCTGAGGTGGATGTCCTGCGTACTCCACCCCGTCCAAGGGAAGGTGAAACCATGAGTGAACCTTCAACCTCCCAAGAAATACCCTCGAGGTGAGCCACCCCACCATCAATGCACGAACTTAATGGGTAAGGGTCGCCCATGCTAGTTTGGAGCCCGAGTTCGGTCTTTTGGTAAGGATCATAATCCTTGGTGGGTACAGGGTTGTCATCGTGCTACTGCAGTATAGGTGTACTTGAGTTGAATCTTGCAAGATGCCTAGCACTTTCTTGCAAGAATTCTTGGATCTTTATTTTTGAAGTCATCTAACTGCAAGATTTTGCTGTAGAATGCAAGATTCTTATAAATCCTGCAAAATCTTGCAAGATTTCAGAGGGGTAAGTAGGTGCAAGATACAACTTGCATGAATTGTGTAAGATTCTTACAAGATCTTGCAAGAAGCTTCTGTATGGGCAGCTCTGGAACGAAATTAAGGTTGAGATCATCAGTCACAAGCCAATAAGTAAGTAAGTTATGTAAAGACGCTATATCAATCCTCAGTCGGCTCTGAATTTGTCAGTTTGTCCTCTATATTTCTAATTAGTGCCCCTCCCTCCTCTCTCTCTCTCTCTCTCTCTCTCTCTCTCTCTCTCTCTCTCTCTCTCTCTCTCTCTCTCTCTCTCTCCCCCAGCATGCTTTCCTTGTCTTTAATTCTTGTATGCAGAGGATGCTTGTCACGGTCGCGCGACTCTATCAAAAGTGAATTGCACAATTTTGTGTGTCCACAAAGACTGCATTTGTTGCCCTCAAGAAAGATTTTGTGCATTGTAGCTAGCCGAGTTGCCCGAGGTCCTGAGGCCAAAAAAAAGAAAGAATCAAGCACCTTTTCTGTAGATGGGCTGCCGTTTGTCCTTATGGTATTTTCCTGGGACCTGCTAGCGGTGTAGACCTTCGTTAAACGCCTCGATAGATCCAGCATCAGGCAAAGAGTGCTAATGACGACCTAAAGTACAGTGCATTTTTATAAAGCAAGCGCAGCAAGGGCCAAATAAGCTCAGGTAAATTCAATCTGCGTACGATTCGGGCTGTTATTGAAGCTCGCAGACCCAAGTGCTTGAGTTTGCCGAGTTCGTTTCAAGTTTGTACCACACGCTACTCATTTCACCCTGGTTTTATTCCATATTTGGAATTCTATTAGAAAGCTACACATGTAGCTTTCATTCATTTCAAAATTTACTTTTCCATGTCCATTTGATATAAATTACTCCGTATGCTTTATCCGAGTTCTGCCCACACTAGTTGGAAGTAGTCGTTCCCAACTACTCAGCATTTTTTGCTGCCACTAAAGCCAACACACAGACTAAAAGTGTAGTTTGGCTATTGACCAACATCAGTCAAATCATCCTGGGCAGAACCCTATTCTATGTATAAGGCTATCAATAGAATATTATGTGGAGCCCACATAATACCTTATACTAAACCAGTGGTCATTTATGGCTGCATACACAAGTGCTTACTGTGCTATCATTTATATGTATGTAGGTATCTATGCTGAATTATCATTCAAGATGCACATGCAAATGACAATTGTGAAGGACTGAGTCTCTACAACAGTGGTTGAAGAAAATAAGAGCACAGGACGGGGGCAGAAGACTGAATTTAAAGAGCTGGAGGTAAACAATTATGATAACATGCCTTTGTATACATTTTTGAACAGCTGGAGTATACATAATATTATCAGGTAGCTTATGATTGGAAACCTTAGTTTGAATTCCCGTAAATGCATTCGGTCCTAAATAGGTTAAAACTATCAAATTATATTTGTCTGTCGGTCTGTCCGTCAGTAACAGAGGGCCAGCGGAAGCAATTTGACCTCGAGGCACACCATGCTGGATCTCGGGCTACTGAGTGTTTTAAGTGAGAACTCGGCGTTCTCTGTGAATGGAAATTGTGGCACTGGCTACAGGTGGGAACGATAGCTACTGAACGGACCGTTCAAAGATTAAGCAATACTGGGCACTTACATGTAGCGGCCTGCAGTTAGCTAGGCAGCTGGATTCATGTGGTGGAGTCGTCGTCGTGGAGGTAGCTGATTCTGTGATTGGCTTCTGAGCTTGTGTTCAGATGTCGGAGAGGGAGACGGCAAGCGAACTAACAAGTTTCTTGGCCAGTTGATTAATTAGAATACAGGATGTCAAAATGTGCATGCTTATGGAAGGTTTTAGTAATTTGGCTATGTGCTCCAAGTGGGTGTCAAACGGTGCATGCACAACAGAATGTTTGAGAGTTAACTTGGCCAGTCCTTGCTAGCAATGCTGATAACCTTAGCTCTCAGAAGCAACATGTACGATTAGATTAGAGTCATCTACAAGCATCAGTTCATTTTCTCCCGTGCACACTACAAACCTAACAAACCAGGGAGTGGGCGAGCGAAGCGAGCCCCACTCCTTGTAAGCTAAAACAAATTAACTAGCATCTATATATATTATATAATATAATATTTGAGCAAAGATACATGTAATTATGATGCTCTGGTACTTGTATATTCACAGGAAGACGACTTTTTTTGTGGATGAGTGAAAAGTTGGCAAAGAGAACGAACCTCAGATCAAAAGAGGAAAGAAGTAAAGACACAATTCTAGTGATCATGACTGTACGTAAGATGTACATATGCCAACATTTCATTAATATTACGACTTTCCAAAATTAAGTTACCATTAAAACTCTTTTAAGATTTGTACTGCTGCTTAATGCTCTTTTTTGGCTGATTTCAGATTGATTTTAATGTATTCTTCAAACAATATTAAGTTCATTTTGAGATAGCAACAAATTTAAGACTGTAGATTAAGATTGTTTTCATATAATATTAAGACAGACGCATGCTCATGAACACACATTTTAAGACTTGTTTCAGACACAATTAAGTTCATTGTAAGACACTTTTAAGATCTCTACTGGTTTCTACACATTATTTTTTCATACCCCACTCAGACCCTTTTCTGCTTCTTTAAGATCCTTAAGGTGTCCAATTTTAAGACCATTTTCCGACCGTTTTTTGGTCGTTTTAAAACCCTTTCTTGACCTTTTCAAGGACTTTTCATGTTCTGTGGTCCTATCCTTTCCCAGACAAATTATTAAGACTCTTCTCATGGTATTTTAAGACTCCCTTCTCCAGTAGTGCAGGTGCTGCGTTTCATGGCTTACTACAAAGTTTGCCAAAAAACCCAAGCAGGTCTTGCAATATATCCAGAAGTTCCACTTCCACCACACACGTCAGGACCCAACGATAGGATTATGAGACTTGCTCAATGTGTTGCCCATGCTCACAATATCACTTCCCTTGAAACATATGCATATAAGGATCAGTGCATGCAAAATGTGGAATGTATCTGTGACCCTGGGTATGAACGATCAGCTGGCTGCACTGCATGCGTCCGTAAGTGACGATCATAAATCTTATTTCACTGTGATAGTTACTGTTTGGTCTATTTATAGCTTGCACCAAGGGATATTATAAAAGTTTACTGAACTCCACCTGTGTACCCTGTCCAAAGAACAGTAATAGTACAGATGGTGCCGACCACTGTGAATGTATTGATGGCTACTACAGAGCACCAAATGAGGGCATTGGAATGATATGTACTGGTAAATTTTGGCACTGCAGGTATTAATGACAAATTCATTCATTTATGACTTCTATTGTATTATAGCTCCTCCAGATCCTATCCCAAACAAACTGAGGATAGTGGGTATATGTGATACAACTGCTGAGCTTGCCTGGGAAAAACCAGAAGAAGTTGGAAGAGATGATTTCTACTATTCTATCAACAGGACTAATCCAGATACAAGCGAGGAAATCGTGGTTAATGTAAATTATACAGTCGAGCCTCTGATAACGGACCCTCCGAGAAGCGGACAACCTCTCTACAGCGGACAAGTGCCGTGTTACCGATTGAATTTAGCATAGTTATAGTACATTAGCAACCTCCGAGAAGCGGACGCTTCTCGATTCCGGACAGCGGACAAGATCCAAGCTCCCAACGTGACTTTTCAATGCAAAACTGCCTCTAAATAGCGGACATCCGGAAACCACGCCCTTAAATTAACGATGCCACGCCCACCTTTGCCACAATCTAGGCGGTCGCGATATTATGCCGCATGCGCGATAATACTATTATCCTTGAATCCAGATAATGATTTTGGAGTAGCCAGCACTTCAGAAACAAAAAAAAATCAGCCTGTGCTATATTGATACTGAAAACAAAACATACCAACCTCTTAATTATCATCTCTATGCTCTTATCATGCATTTCAGTACATTTACTAGGATAATACAATCAAAATGGGTTGAAAAATCATGAACCTCCGAGATAGGGACAACCTCCGAACAAAGGACAAGAGGCCCATTCCCAAAGTGTCCTTTATTCGGAGGCTCGACTGTATTGATAATAGGGACGTTGTTGCATTCAAGGTAACCAACCGGTCTTGCACCAAAAACTACCTATACATTTTCTGTTTGTGTTCACAATGGAGTGAGTCAATTTGATCAAATCCACGAGAAGCTGAGAGTGGTAGCGAAACAAGCAACAACAAGACAAGGAAGTATGCTAACTTAAAGATAAAGTTTTTATTATTAATAATTATTTTTCTCATTTTAGATGTGTTTGTGCATAACAACATGGAGCTATCCAACAACTCTGTTGTTCTCAGAGAAGAGATCGGAGAAGGAGAAAAGGCTTTAATCTGTCAAACTTTATCTGATGCGCAGTGTGGTAGCAATGCAACACCAGCAATGATTTTCCCCAACGGCACGGAAGTTTTGCCAGCAGGAAATGGCCATACAGTGTATTCAACGCCTGGGGATGGACAAGTGCGTCTCAACAGAAAACTGGAAGATGACTCTCCACTTGCATGGCTCGTACTACTGTCAAGTTTCAGACAGTGAAGGAAACATACAGAAAATGTTTATCAGAATTGGTATACATTACACTAAAACTGTGTGGATTTATGATCATATATTATTATTATTATTATATTGTTTAGCAACTATTCAGTTGTCCAGAGAATTACCAGCCTGTGAACGTAAGTTACTACAATAAAATCAGTACAATCTTTATATTATAGAAGTTAATTATAAAATTGCAGCCATTACGTGCCCTGAACTAGAGGATCCAGCCAATGGAGATATCACAGTGTTTGGCTTTGTAGTTGGTAGTGTAGCCTCTTATACTTGTAATGTCAACTACGAACTTGAAGGAATATCCATCAGAATCTGTGGCAGTGATCTGCAATGGACTGGAGAAACACCAACATGCGAACGTAAGGCATACATATAGGCTTGCATGGTGAAATTTTTGTCCCGTGAAAATATTCACATGACATGGTAATTTATAGTAACTGTTATCCACTTACCAACAGTGGTGGGTATATATAAAAAATATTATATAGACTGTGGTGATCTCTTAGCTCAGATATACCTAATGGTGGAGCTCAGTACAAAGCTCAACTTTGGAAGTACAGATGCAACACTGGATTTGAATTAGTTGGACTAAGGTCTTGCAAATCGTTGGGAATAATAAGGCACTGTTCCAAGTTGTCAGCATAAGCTACCGTAGATCGTGAACTTTTTGCCGTTAAAAATTTTTGTCAACGACCTTTTCCGACGAAAATTAAACATGAAATATTTGTATAATGTATGTCGACCTATACCTATTTTGGTTGTTAAAGTCTGGTGACAAAAGTAAGACTATGCGAAAAATTTACAAGCGAAATACTTTACCGGTGAAAATATCCCGATCTAGCTTTTGAAATTTCGTGTCATAATATTATACAGGTATTGACTGTGGCAGCCTGTTATCACCTACAAATGGACAAATTACTGTCTCTTCAACTACTGTTGGAAGCACAGCCAGTTATACTTGTTCGTCTGGCTATAACCTATCTGGAGCCACAGTGAGAACCTGCCAGGCTAATGGACAGTGGAATGGAACTGCCCCTGTGTGTGTACCTGTGCCCACCACTAGTGCTCCATCACCAGCTACCACACAACAGCCAACATCACCAACTGGTGCAGCATCTCAATTACAATAAATTATCATTTTCATCATCATTTTTTATAATGCAGGTCTAAGAATTGAACTGAATGGCACTGTATATTCTAATGGAAGCATGGTTTACATTGATGATATTGGGGAAGGCATCAATGCTTTGATTTGTCATACTAGTCGACTTGATTGCTGCAGCATTGTAGGGAGTAGATATGGAGAGTTCTATTATCCTAATGGAACTTTAGTGGGTATCAAGAGTAAAAATGAGCCAGCATATAGAAGCAGAGGATCACAATTGATTCGTCTTAACCGAAACAGTGGGTCCTTGTCTCTCCCATCCTTGGGGCAGTACCGTTGTGAAATCCCCACTGAAAGTGGTGAACAGCAATCCATCTCAATCAATATTACAGGTAAACGGTTGTATTGCTGTTAACATTACATTCCTTAATACCTTTTTCTTCCAGCTCGTCCAGAAGAACTACTTGTAATGTGTCCACAGCTCAGTGATCCCATTGGTGGTTCAGTGACCATTAATGCTGATATAATTGTTCCTGGCTCAAGGGCAACATACTCATGTGATGATAAACATCAACTCAGTGGACCTTCTGTTAGAGAGTGCCAGGAGAATGGAACTTGGAGTGAAATTGGACCAACTTGTGAAAGTATGATTGTGGGATAATAATCGATCATGCATGACATTGGCTCAATATTTAGCGCAAAGTGACAATTATTGACATAAATATCCCGTGTTTGCTGTTGCTTAGGAATATCTCCTGAACTTCGAACTTGGACCAAGAGGTAGGGTGTCGCCAGGCTGATAAAAATACGTCTGCAATGGCAATTTTAGCTTATAATTGTGAATGGCAGTTATCAACAGTTGGTACGTATTATTGGCACAAGGTATACTTTCAATTGAATACTGTCAATCATCATCACTTGGAGCTTTATCATCACAGTGCATGCAATCCAAGAGTAAGAAAATTATACAAAATATACTAGCAGGTGCATAATCATGAGCTCTAGGTACTGAGGCAACTTTATATTCATAGGTGAGCTTGTTCGATCTTGATCGTTTTTTCAAACTCGGCAGAAGCGCCTCAGAAACAGCACCATCATGTCTTTGCCCCTGTATTGAGAAAGTAAGACACTGTGAGGGTCATCTTATCACAAATGGAGCAAAATTTACCTTCAAAAGTCTAGTCTGAAGCAGAGAAGCGAGTCACGATTAACCACGCGAAGTTATTATTAAATGCGCCATGCCAACTGCCTACACTAGGCCCTATGTTGATAATCGATACCCGTATTTCCGATAGTGGGTACCTGTCGGTAATTGGCACATTATGCTAATACTCCCTATCATCCATTTACAGTATAATTATAACAATATATCCTGCTTTAACACTCCCCGATAATGGAAATGTCAACCAGCTTGGAAATACACCTGCAGGTGGCCTAGCTTTCTGTGTTTGTAGTGATAATTTTGAGCAGTCCGGTGATATATCTCATGAATGTGGACCTATTGGACAATGGACTAATAGGAATACACAAGAACACACCATACAACCTACAGATACAGAATATCCATACACTATATTCAAAGGCAGTCTCCAAAATTTTAGGAATCCAATAAAATGATGCTGCCATGCATGTGTATTATGCCCCCTGTTAGAAACCAGATGCTTTGTAGAAAACACATGCAGTACTTAAACATCAATTTCGGATCCACCCCAAACAATTTTTCAATAGCAAAACCAGTAATGTCATATACCTAATCATATGCAAAACACCTGGCTGTGGAGCACAATATGTGGCCGGGCTACACCGCCAGGCCAATTATATGTTACAGTAGAATAAAAGAGCACTTATCCGACGATTCGATGATTAAACATCACAGAGACAAAGCACAAATACAAAATAATAAGATTCCAAATCTTAGCCCAGGCACCAACCAATGAAACAAATAGAGAACTTTGGTTAAAAAGACAAGAATACCTATGGAGCGATATGCCGACAAGGCATCCTAAACAAACTCAGGAATAAAGGCCTAAACAAATTAATATATGACCCCATGCACCTTTCGTTCCAATCCAGACTCCTAGTACAAACCTATAAAGGTACAAAGCGCGAGTGATCCCCGCCCACCACAGATTATTACTGCGAAATATTTTGTGTAATGTATGTCAACCTATACCTATTTTGGTCGCTAAAGTCTGGCGAGACTATGTGAAAGCCCCCCTGCATTTTTAGCTCAAGTTCCTGCATATATAGGTAGTTTTGTTTTGCATATCAAGCCCCCCCTCCCTAACTGTAAGTAGAGTCCATAAGCCAAAACAAACAGTAGTTAGAGCTAGCAAACTAGCTATTTGTGTCATTATGCCTTACTTTGAGCCAAAGAAAATACAGAGATCGCATGCCCATGCATGACATTGTAGCATTCCACAGTCAGTAATGTTCGTCACACAGAAATGTAACGATCTCACGTATAAGTTCCCTCCCCACCTTTGGCCAATGCTAGCATGTACAAAGGGAAGAGAGTATAATCATGGGATTCTATGATAATAATTATTATTGTACAGGTATTGACTGTGGCAGCCTGTTGTCACCTACAAATGGACAAATTACTGTCTCTTCAACTACCGTTGGAAGCACAGCCAGTTATACTTATTCGTCTGGCTATAACCTATCTGGAGCCACAGTAAGAACCTGCCAGGCTAATGGACAGTGGAATGGAACTGCCCCTGTGTGTGTACCTGTGCCCACCACTAGTGCTCCATCACCAGCTACCACACAACAGCCAACATCACCAACAGGTGCAGCATCTCAATTACAATATTCTCATTATCATCATCATTTTTTATGAACAATGCAGGTCTAGGAATTGAACTGAATGGCACTGTATATCCTAATGGAAGCATGGTTTACGTTGATGATGTTGGGGAAGGCAGCAATGCTTTGATTTGTCATACTAGTCGACGTGACTGCTGCAGCATTGTAGGGAGTAGATAAGGAGAGTTCTATTATCCTAATGGAACTTTAGTGGGTATCAGGGGTAAAAATGAGCCTATGTATAGAAACAGAGGATCACAATTGATTCGTCTTAACCGAAACAGTGGCTCCTTGTCTCTCCCACCCTTGGGGTGGTACCGTTGCGAAATCCCCACTGAAAGTGGTGAACAGCAATCTATCTCAATCAATATTACAGGTACTAATAATAATGCTGTTGCCAAGAATAAATTAATAATGATGTCGAATGCACTATTATGTTGGCGACTACTGTAACATGTCTAGAATAGGGGCTAAACACTTGATTTTTCTTAGATCTGTGAAGAATAGAGGCATTTTTTGTGAGTTTTATGCTAGATTCTTCATGAATGCTTGTTGTGCATTGTGATCTGCTCGCATTTTCATACTCGTATTGGACTGCACTTGAGGCCACGCCCACAACATACAAGCATTCTCATTGGTAAATTTTAAATTCCTGGCGTGTAACATCTTTATGAAGTATATAGCGCATTCGATTCTCTCTTCCCCTCCTTTTCTCTTGCTGTCACTAATAGTACATTCCTCAATTTCTTCCAGCTCGTCCAGAAGAACTAATGTGTCCACAGCTCAGTGATCCCATTGGTGGTTCCGTGACTGTTAGTGCTCATATTCTAGTTCCTGGCTCAAGGGCAATGTACTCATGTGATGATAGACATCGACTCAGTGGATCTTCTGTTAGAGAGTGCCAGGAAGATGGAACTTGGAGTGAAATTGAACCAACTTGTGAAGGTAGCTATGATTATGGGATGATAATCTATCATGACCAACTTCTTTTGGTGGACATCAGGGACACAATGACCATGCCCCCAAACACACCCATTCCACACCCGTACCACACCTGCTAGGACTAATTAAACCCGAGAATGTGACCTTAGTGCCACTAATCATTAAGTTGCTCAGCCGTTTACAAGTGCAATTGGTAAGCTATAACTGTAATTAGCTCAGTCAGGTAGAAAGTCTGGGATATTTAAGCCAGGCAAGTTCCGTGCAGGATACGGGACAAGACCTCCAATTTCGGGACTGTCCTGGATGTTCCGGGACAGTTGGCGCGGCACATATGCATGACATTGCGTCACAATTTAATACTCCCTATCATCCATTTACAGTAATCCTATGTCCTGCTTTAACACCCCCTGATAACGGAAGTGTCAACCAGCTTGGAAATACACCTGGAGGCCTGGCTCTCTATGTTTGTAATGATAATTTTGAGCTGTCTGGTGACATGCTACGTGAATGTGGACCTAATGGACAATGGACTGGTGAAGCTCCACTTTGTGAAGGTGAGGAGCGTGTGCAGTGGCTTGCCTGCATGTGTGTTATCATAATATTATCAATGTATATACCACCTCATAGCTACTATCAGCTGTCCTCCTCTGGAACACCCTGCCAATGGGTTAGTGACAACTGAAGGGAACTCTCCTGGATCTGTGGCAACATACTCTTGTAATGAAGATCACTCGTTGCTGGGATCAGCCACTAGTCAGTGTCAGTCAAATGGAGCTTGGAGTAATCTACCACCATCATGCTCCAACAGTACGTTACCCAATTTCCGTGTAGCGATAATCTATCCCCATTTCCTTATAATATTATTATAGTTGGATTTCAGTTGAATGGGCAGTTTTATGCCAGTGGTAGCTCACTCTCCCTGTCATCTATTGGGGAGGGAGAGAGTGCACTTCTATGTATGACAGATGGAACCTGCTGTACCCCACCTAATCGTGCTGGAGAATTTTATTATCCTGATAATACTCTTGTCCGTACTCGAGGGACTGGTGATGACTTGTACAGGGATAGGGGGGAACAAATGATTCGACTTCATCGCAGAAACAGTGCCACATCACCAATTGGAACATACAAATGTGAAATACCTGACTCCAGTGGAGATACTCAAGAAATTTTTGTAACTCTTAACTAGTGATATCCCAATTCTACACACACAAGCATAGTGATTAATTAATTGAATATCATTTGTATGTATTATTGTTGAATTTCCAGAAATTTTTCACAATAATAAGGTGGTCTCCCTGGCAGAAAATAATAGTCTATTATTTTCAGATGTTTGTTCTCCCACACCATGCATGGGGGGGGGGGGGGGGGGGGGGGTTACTATTGATAGCTAGCAGGAAAACATGCATGCATGGTATTTTGAGTTTGTAGTTTATATTAGAGCTTCAGTAGCTAGATGCATAACTGTCCTCAATTCTTCCACCTTTCCAGAGAGCCTTAGAATACTTAAAGATGCTTTGAAGCAAGGCTACTTGCTACTGGAGCTGTTCACCTGTATCATGGTTGGGCCTCCTGGGGTGGGAAAAACTCTCCTCAAACATCTTCTGCTCGGCCAGAAACCTCCACTCACTCGCACCAGTACACCGTGTGCTGAACAACCGATCAAGATACGATCAGTGTCTTTGGCAAAATATCATAGCCTATTTGGTCGATGGAAGGCTGTGAGTGCAGAACAACTGCTACCAATGATTGGCCGTCACATCCGCCAAAATGTAGAGAAGCGTGGAGCCAACATTCCTGATGAAATAAAGGAGTACCTAGAGCTTTTGGAGATGTTCTCTCATACCCCATCGGATATGAATGTGGCTGTTACCTCCAGTGCTACAGCTAGCAGCAGTACTGATTCCGGGGATTTCAAAGTTACACTCGACTCGCCTTCTTTCTCCCCTATGTCATCCGATGAAGAGGAGCAGTCTTCCAGCTCTGATCTTGATGCTGTGAAGGAGGTGATCACATCAGTTATTGGAGCACTGGAGAAGCTGATTTCAGGAGAGGAGCTGAGTGAGGTAGAGGCTGAAGAGCTCCTTAGATCCATTTGGGTCTACATTACCGATTGTGGAGGCCAGCCCCAGTTTCATGAGCTACTTCCGCTCTTTATTCAAGAAGTGTCCTCAGTTCTCTTTGTGTCTCGGCTTTCTGATAAGCTTGATGACTGCCCTCCAGATGAGTTCTATCAGGATGGAGAGATTATTGGCACACCTCACAACCGAAAACCAGGTCCAGTGCTTGACCCGCTCCTTGCTCTCTCATAACAGCTCCTCCCAGCCCCCCAGCATCATCATGGTGGGTACCCACCTCGACCTGGCAGATGAATGTTCCGAAAGCATCGATGAAAAGAATGAGAAGCTGATTAAAATGTTTGGTCCTGAGTTGAGGGAGCATTTGATCTTCTACAAGCCTTTCAAGAAGCTGCTGTTTCCTGTCAATAGCCTCACTCCTGGAAAGGCCGATTATGATGTAGCTAAATCGATCCAAGATGGCGTGGAGAGGTCTGTTTGCAAGAAGGTGAAGGTTCCCATCTGGTGGTTCATCTTAGAGCTTCTCATTCAAGGGCTAGCAAAGAAGCTAGAGAAGAGGGTGTTGCATAGGAAGCTTTGCGTTGGCCTAGCTCTTGCTCTTGGTATCACTGAGGAAGATTTTGATGCTGCTCTAAAGTTCTTTGATCAGCTGAATGTCATCAAGTATTCCCCTGTTCTTCCTGAGCTAGTCTTTGTTGACTCCCAGGTTCCACTCGACAATCTCTCCGATTTGGTACAAGAGGGATACTTGCTGAGGCAGGGCCAGTCTTCCTCACTAAAGGGAAACTGGATGCGATTTTGCTTTGAAGGCATTGTCACAATTGACTTCCTCGAAGATACCTGCAAGCACTTTGAGAAGGATATTTTTGAGTCTCCTGAGCTTCTGAAGCTTTTAGAGTATCAGTTAGTGGTCGTTCCTTTGAAGCTTTCTAAAGGTGTGATGGAATACTTCCTGCCTGCTCTCCTTAGTATCTTATCAAAAGAAGAGCTTGAGAAGCATAGAGTCTTCTCTTCAACAGCTGCTCCTCTTCTTTTTCGATTTTCCCACGGCTGTCGACGTGCTGGAGTCTTTTGCTGCCTCATAGTCTACCTCATAAAGGAATGTGGGTGGAGCATCCTCAGTGAAAGTGGGGACCTGATGCTAGTGGCCAGAAATTGCGTCACTTTCTGGGTCTCCTCCTGCACATGCTTTATCACACTGATTGATGCCTTCTTCTACCTTGAAGCTCACATTGCTGAGACAACACCGGACATCTGTCAAAAAGCTTGCCCCACCATTTGAGAGGAGGTTATTACTGGAATCAACGCCGCCTGTTCGAAGCTGACATACACCAATGATCATCCTCACCTAGCTGTCTTTTGTCAGCATCCAGAGAACACTACTTCACCAGCCAGTCACATAGAGAGACATGCTGCTTTCATCAGGAAGGATTGTGCTGTGTGTACCAATGGCCCATTGACCTTTTCCACTTCACGAACAACATACTATCTGGTTAACAGAAAGTACACAAGGTATGTGTATAGAGTAACTAATAATTATTATAGGCTATCTATATTAAAATTTTTTTACCATAATATTATTATTGTAGGACAAGATGACAGCAAAACTTTCTCTCCACCGGTATCACAGGAAATTGAATTGGGATCAAAGCTTGATGGTAAGACTGTTTATTTCTTGTGTAGCTCCTGCATTTGAGTATAATTATATCAGCCATGCATGCTTATATAAATCAATTACACCTAGTAAAACTAATACAGTTGTAAGGATCATCGATCATAAACTGCTGTATAAAAATTACTTATCTGCAGTGTGCGTGCATGCTGCTGCTGAAAAATTCAGCTTGATCGCCAGGTATATGACATCTCTAGATATAGTTCTAGTTATGTGTGAAACAATATTGGGGCCAATTGTTTTTGATAATCATGTACAAAATTTAAGGATTATGTGATTATGTCAGTTACTGTATCTCTTATCAACAATTCGCTCCAGGCCGCATTCAGTTACGGTATCTGAAACTCATCAAATGGACCGACGAGGGAGGAAAGACACAAAGATTCTATCTCATGGAGAGGATATCACCGAGCTGGCGTGACATTGGAGAGCTGACTGATCTTTCTGCTTCAGACCTGAAAAACATAGCAACAGAACATCATAACATACCTCTTGAGTGTTGCCGAGATGTGTTGAATCGCTGGTTGGAAAATCCTCCTACAGGCTACCCCATCACATGGAGAGGACTCTTTGAACTTCTTGAAGATTGTAAGTTATGTCAGGTTGTGTCTGAACTAAAAACTGTATTGAGCAAGTCAAACTTTGAATAATTATAATTTTTGCATCGATCCCCTTCATATTAGCTATCTTTGTATATTTTAATGTTATTAGTGCAATACTCATCTTAAAATGTTTTCAAATAGCTACGGCTCATTCGTTAAGCAATGAATTGAAATTTGACACCAACGTTGCTGGCAGCGATAATGTAACCTATTAATCATGCAAGCGTTTATACGAAAGGAGTATTTTAAAAGTGTGACCTGAAATCTATTGTGACAGTTATTGGTAATTTCATCCAGTTGTACCGCTGTATGTGTGTATGTTCCATGTGTATTGATGGGTGCAGATACAATATTGCATACTTGACATTGTGTCTTCATGCTTCAACTGTGAATAACATTGTCCCATTACCATTGTTTGATTAACAATGTATTGAGTTCCTAATTAACAAACATTAGTATTCATATTATATTCATCACATAATATTATCAAAACACTCCATTCTTGTGACAACTTTTCCAAGAGTATAATACTAGCTAAGTATAAAAAAACTATTGTGGCAAAAACAAAAGAGTTACGGCAGATAAATAATAGCTAAAATTTAGGAATGAAAGCAAGAGATATTAAAATACAGATTAAGGTGACTATCTCGTTGAATGAGTACACAGAAGAAGCATGACCTCTAGCAGAGCTACCAACGTCAGATTCCAGCTCAGGGTCCATTCCAATTCCACTCCTAGGTTCAACAGCTGTGGCCACTTGCAGCTGACTGATCCAGGTACCTTCACGGTCACTCTGAAACCTCCAGCCCATCACACCTCCAACGTCTCCCCCATTAGCCCACACATTACCAGGCTGCCTGGCAGTATCGATGATTGAAGCTAGGTCTGTGATAGGAACAAAGCCAGTGTTCGCAGCATCAGCCTGAGTAATAGGCTTCCCAACAGTAATCTTGGACAATGGGATTCCTTTTGCAGCAATCTCACTGACTGATGTGCCTACTGACCATCCGTCAGATGTGACAAAGAGACTGGTGTAGCTAGAGTAGGTTGAACTTCCTTGATTATAGAACTGCACTAAGTAGCTGTCCATGTAGTCTCCAACCTCAGTCCCATCACTCAGCACAGAATTGTGAAAGGCAACATAGTTCATGGAGTACCTCCCATCGATGAAGTAAGGAGCTTGTGGGGCGTTTGTCATGATGTACTTTTTCCCGGTTGCTTTGAATTTCATGACCATGGCATCTGTCATTTCAATCAACCAGGGAACGGCAGTGCCAGCTTCCATGGCATCATTGTCCTCATAGTCCAAGTCCACTCCATCAAGCTGCATGTCAATGACAAACTGGGCAAGGTTTTCTCCACATGCTCTAGCTGGAACTCCCTGAGTTGTTGGAAATGATGTGCCTCCAAATGCTGACACTAGAATCTTTACGCCATTCTTGTGATATTCATTGACAAGATTTGTCCGTATCTGCTCCGGTACTATTCCGAATTGACTATTCTGTACATTAAAGAATCTGTCTGGCTGGGCCCAGACAACTGCTGCATCTACTGGATTGGACGTTCCGTCCTGGTTGGGGATCCAGAAGGCCAGGAGGATTGTGTTGTAACCTCTTGGATTAGTAGCTCCAATCTCAGCTGCAACCACATCACCCCACCACTGGTTCAGGGTATTGACGTAGACTGCATACACTGGCTGAGTTAATCTTGTGCCTTGGTTTACTCCTGGAACAATGCTTGGAGTCACACTCGGGCTAACAGAGCTTGATGTCTGTGTGTTGGGTTTTGAAGAAGCTCCAGGGCTTGTTACCCGTGGCATCTCTGAAGGACTCACACTAGTATTAGAGCTAATAGCAGTCGCAGTTTGTAGCTGGCTTATCCAGGAACCACTCCGATCACTCTGGAACCTCCAACCCATTACTCCACCAACGTCTTCAGCATTAGCCCAAACCCGTCCAGTCTGTCTGGCTGTTTGGATTATTGAAGCAAATGTAGCAACAGGAATAAAGCCAGTGTTTGCAGCATCAGCCTGAGTAATAGGCTTTCCCACGGCTATCTTGGACAATGGGATTCCTTTTGCGGCAATCTCACTGACTGATGTGCCTACTGACCATCCGTCAGATGTGAC
Source organism: Cliona cf. orientalis (assembly GCA_963930775.1). Classification (NCBI taxonomy): domain Eukaryota; kingdom Metazoa; phylum Porifera; class Demospongiae; order Clionaida; family Clionaidae; genus Cliona; species Cliona cf. orientalis. The sequence goes on from OZ005704.1 coordinate 2,793,413, forward strand.
AAAGAGACTGGTGTAGCTAGAGTAAGTTGAACTTCCTTGATTATAGAACTGCACTAAGTAGCTGTCCATGTAGTCTCCAACCTCAGTCCCATCACTCAGCACAGAATTGTGAAAGGCAACATAGTTCATGGAGTACCTCCCATCGATGAAGTAAGGAGCTTGTGGGGCATTTGTCATGATGTACTTTTTCCCGGTTGCTTTGAATTTCATGACCATGGCATCTGTCATTTCAATCAACCAGGGAACGGCAGTGCCAGCTTCCATGGCATCATTGTCCTCATAGTCCAAGTCCACTCCATCAAGCTGCATGTCAATGACAAACTGGGCAAGGTTTTCTCCACATGCTCTAGCTGGAACTCCCTGAGTTGTTGGAAATGATGTGCCTCCAAATGCTGACACTAGAATCTTTACACCATTCTCATGATATTCATTGACAAGGTTTGACCTGATTTGTTCAGATGTTGTTCCAAATTGGCTATTCTGTACATTAAAGAATCTGTCTGGCTGGGCCCAGACAACTGCTGCATCTACTGGATTTGATGTTCCGTCCTCGTTGGGGATCCAGAATGCCAAGAGGATTGTGTTGTAGCCTCTTGGATTAGTAGCTCCAATCTCAGCTGCAACCACATCACCCCACCACTGGTTCAGGGTATTGACGTAGACTGCATACACTGGCTGACTTAGCTGTGGTTATAATCTGATAATAATATAATATAGCTACTGCAACATGCACTAGCTACCTTAGGGTGACAATTATTTCCAGGTACAATTTTGGTTTAAAACGCATTTTGTGAGTACTAGTAATAATTAATTTTATGATTTGTATTTGATAAATGGTACAAGGTAGACACATTCTAATGTTCTATAGTGCGTATAACTAATGTTAATAATGGGTACAAAATTTTGTGTTTTTGGGCCAACCACAAAAATATCAAACATTAGTGTACCCGCAAGAAATAGTCACATTAAGGTAAGCAGCTTACCTGGGCATTCACTATTAGTGGGGCACTCAAGAGCATAAAACAGGCTGATATGAACCATACTTGGAGACCCAGAACTTTCACTTGGAGAGCCATAGCCTATTAACAGAGCACGTAGATGTGCTGAAGCTTTAGTCGCTGAGATTACTTAGATACCATAAGACTGATAGTAGACTAGCAGTTTTCGGTTGTTCTAGTTAGCTAAGTATTGCTCTATTTAGAAGTGATGTGTGACCTGTTGCCCACACACCGCCAGTATCTTGGCTAAATATGGTGAGGGTATCTCACTGTTTACTTATGCCAATCATAGTAGCTAACTGGCCATAATATTGTATCAGCAGTTGTGTGATCATGCATGACCTTTTTTGTCTATGACAGTTTCTATACATGGCTAATATTGATAAATTTTGCTCAAATACAGTGAAAATTTGATAATATAAACGTTTCGGCGGCTATACAACTGCCATCATCAGTGCAATAGACAGATACAGTGGCAAGGTGAACTTATAAAGGCATGAAATCCAGAATAAACTAGAACAAAGCATGCATTGACATCATATATAATTCACTCAACATATCAATGAAAGAAAAATTACCAATATCTCTGTTAAGAGTGTTTTCAATTGTCCTGATGAAGATGGCTCACTGTATCTGTCTATTGCACTGATGATGGCAGTTCTATAGCTGCCAAAACGTTTGTATCATCAAACTTTCACTTCAGCTAGTGTATTGAGCAAAATTCGTCAATAATGTATCTACCTAGCCACACAGGCCTTTTTGCACATAGCTAATATTGTGGTTATCACTATGGACATGAAATCAGCCAAAAAAGGTGCTATTTTAAATGAGTTTTGAAGTGTGGGTGAAGGAGTGCTGTGTGGCAGTGAGTTCCAAAGTATGCTAAGGTGATAGAAAGATAATATATTATTATAACTGACAAAAAGCATTATTTCCAATGAACCTCATGCACAAATTGGCCACTTGGGGGGACCAAAATAGGATGGAATTGAACTGTATATCTAGTGTCCGTAAGTGCATGTATTTAACAGATAATATATATATCAATACTAGGCGAGTGCATTCAACTATAATGCGTGGGGAAGGAAGTTTGGCCTTCCTTTTCCTCAAAATGAATATTATAGCAATATTAATTTAGCAGGTTGCAGGGAAAGCAAAGAACTGCTGATCCATGACACAAAATGTAAGATCATTTTAATACCAATCAGTGTCATGATAATAATATTAAAATAGCTTAGACCTAGTATAATAGCTACAAGTATCGAAAAGTCAATGTTTGAAGCAAAAGATTATTGCCAGGCTGAACTAATTTCTGAATCAGCTAAGCAGCAACCAGCATGGCACTGAGGCCATGTATAAGCCCTAAACTAATGCAACACAAGGCGATAATTTCTTTGGGTGAGTAAATGGATGAAGCAAAACTGCCAACTTCAAAGTCAGAAATTACCCCAATATCTGGTGAACCGGTTCCTTGAAAGTTGATAATGATAGGTTCAACGTCTGTGGCAACTTGCAGCTGACTGATCCAGGTACCATCACGGTCACTCTGAAACCTCCAGCCCATCACACCTCCAACATCTCTCCCATTAGCCCACACTTCACCAGGCTGCCTGGCAGTATCGATGATTGAAGCTAGATCTGTGACAGGAACAAAGCCAGTATTTGCAGCATCAGCCTGAGTAATAGGCTTTCCCACGGCTATCTTGGACAATGGGATTCCTTTTGCGGCAATCTCACTGACTGATGTGCCTACTGACCATCCGTCAGATGTGACAAAGAGACTGGTATAGCTAGAGTAGGTTGAACTTCCTTGATTATAGAACTGCACTAAGTAGCTGTCCATGTAGTCTCCAACCTCAGTCCCATCACTCAGCACAGACTTATGGAAGGCAACATAGTTCATGGGGTACCTCCCATCGATGAAGTAAGGAGCTTGAGGGGCATTTGTCATGATATATTTTTTACCTGTTGCTTTAAATTTCATGACCATGGCATCTGTCATTTCAATCAACCAGGGAACGGCAGTGCCTGCTTCCATGGCTGCATTGTCCTCGTAGTCCAAGTCCACTCCGTCAAGCTGCATGTCAATGACAAACTGGGCAAGGTTTTCTCCACATGCTTTAGCTGGAACTCCCTGAGTTGTTGGAAACGATGTACCTCCAAATGCTGACACTAGAATCTTTACGCCATTCTTGTGATATTCATTGATAAGATTTGTCCGTATTTGCTCCGGCACTGTTCCGAATTGACTATTCTGTACATTAAAGAATCTGTCTGGCTGGGCCCAGACAACTGCTGCATCTACTGGATTGGACGTTCCGTCCTGGTTGGGGATCCAGAAGGCCAGGAGGATTGTGTTGTAACCCCTTGGATTAGTAGCTCCAATCTCAGCTGCAACCACATCCCCCCACCACTGGTTCAGGGTATTGACGTAGACTGCATACACTGGCTGAGTTAATCCTGTGCCTTGGTTTACTCCTGGAACAATGCTTGGAGTCACACTCGGGCTAACAGAGCTTGATGTCTGTGTGTTGGGTTTTGAAGAAGCTCCAGGGCTTGTTACCCGTGGCATCTCTGAAGGACTCACACTAGTATTAGAGTTAATAGCTGTCGCAGTTTGTAGCTGGCTTATCCAGGAACCACTCCGATCACTCTGGAACCTCCAACCCATTACTCCACCAACGTCTTCAGCATTAACCCAAACCTGTCCAATCTTTCTGGCTGTTTGGATTATTGAAGCAAATGTAGCAACAGGAATAAAGCCAGTATTTGCAGCATCAGCCTGAGTAATAGGCTTTCCCACGGCTATCTTGGACAATGGAATTCCTTTTGCGGCAATCTCACTGACTGATGTGCCTACTGACCATCCATCAGATGTGACAAAGAGACTAATGTAGCTAGAGTAGGTTGAACTTCCTTGATTATAGAACTGCACTAAGTAGCTGTCCATGTAGTCTCCAACCTCAGTCCCATCACTCAGCACAGACTTATGGAAGGCAACATAGTTCATGGGGTACCTCCCATCGATGAAGTAAGGAGCTTGAGGGGCATTTGTCATGATATATTTTTTGCCAGTTGCTTTGAATTTCATGACCATGGCATCTGTCATTTCAATCAACCAGGGAACGGCAGTGCCTGCTTCCATGGCTGCATTGTCCTCATAGTCCAAGTCCACTCCGTCAAGCTGCATGTCAATGACAAACTGGGCAAGGTTTTCTCCACATGCTTTAGCTGGAACTCCCTGAGTTGTTGGAAATGATGTGCCTCCAAATGCTGACACTAGAATCTTGACGCCATTCTTATGATATTCATTGACAAGGTTTGCTCTTATTTGGTCACCTGTTGTCCCAAACTGACTATTTCCAATATCAAAGTAACTTTCAGGTCGTGTCCAAACAATTGCTGCGTCTACTGGATTTGACGTTCCGTCCTGGTTGGGAATCCAGAAGGCCAAGAGGATTGTGTTGTAACCTCTTGGATTAGTAGCTCCAATCTCAGCTGCAACCACATCCCCCCACCACTGGTTCAGGGTATTGACATAGACTGCATATACTGGCTGACTTAGCTGCAGTGGGGCATCATTATACTATGCATAAATTATGAGTCTCAAAGATTATGGTTTAGCTAGCTACCTGGGCATTCAGAGGAGTGATGAAGAGAAGAGCGATGACGGCATTCCATACTGCACCATTTACCAGAGTTGCAGCCATAGCAGTGTGCTACTATACAAGTATAGTGCTTGCATCTTGCTAGAGAGAAATCTTTTTTATAGCTACAAAAAAATCACTACATCTAAGGTTTACCCAGCCTATCTGGCTGCAGTCTCTCAGGTTGTTGTAGCTAATTCTACATGATAGCCATTTGTAGAAGATTCACTGTCCAAATGGTTCAACCGTAATGGTGAGATAATTTCATTATCTGCAGAGCTGTCCAAATGAATACGACTGCATGATTTTAGCCCAGCACATGCACACTGTAAATATTGGCAGTGAAGAATTGTGGGTGTGCCCTTGTCAACAATCCATTCCCAACGTTAACCTTGCATGCATAGACGATCCTCATTCTGCACGCATGCACAGATTGTACCTGGTATGGGTAACCCATCACCCGGTATAGCTAGCTTTCTTTAAAGGTTTAATGAGTCATCATGCAGGTATCTGTAGCCTATTTCCAGTAATGCACACTGCCTTCTCTCTTTCACAGCAGTCTCTGCTATAAATATTAAATATTATGACTACAATAAATCATGCATGAAGGGTCCATGCAGGAGGTTAAAATTCAACTGGTATTTAACCTCCATAACAATTTTTATAATTATAGCTAGACTGCAGATTTGAGCTTGCATGAAAGGTTGTTGGGACCCAGAATTACTACCTATGTAGAGGAGATCATGGACTATCAATGAGATATGGCGATTCTCTCAGTTCGCTTTCTTTGGTGAGCTCGTACTCTGGGGGGATTTCCCTATAGCTATCAGTCTAACACATGTACATGGCAGATTGATTAGGTCACGTCCAGGTCAACCGACTCACCCCACACTCCCCAATATTATTATATGCACAATCTGGAGGATATCGATATCAAGATACAGGTGTAAAAGACTGTACCTTGATAATATAGCGCTCTGCCCCTGTCCAGTAGCTATACAGTGCAATCCAAGCTCCATATTTACAGTGTGGGTCCAATTCAAAAGTAAAGTCTCATATTATGTATTATACAGCCCATGCCAGACATTACAAACCTGGTGTGGTTTTGCTAGCCAAGGAGGTGGATATATTCAATGTTAATTTGTTGTGTTGGAGTTCATAATTATATCATGATACACAATGTCATGATTATTATGAATTTTATTGTTCAACAGTGCTACGTATCAGTTAGCACAGTTCCCACTAGCTATACGTCTTGTTGTTGGCCATAGACCTATTATAGTTACGTAGTTCTGTGTTCATAAGTAATCGAATTGGCGGATGCATAAAGCAAACTACTTAAGACTGCAGAAACACTAGCTATGGGGTATATTATACTATTCCATGCTGACAGTACAATGCATATGCAGGCATGTATTAAATGGCATTTTTCACCTCATTCACACCGTTTGCGCATGATTTGGAAATATCATATAGCTAGCTAATTAAACATGCATACACTTAACAGTGTTAATACTTCGATGGGATAGGCATAAAAACTACTCATGCAAAATTAATTAATTGAGGATGGGTGCACTGGCATAATTATTATTATATGGATTGGAGCAGATGAAGCAACACACATGCACTTGATGCACTCCCCCTCTCAGCAATAATATCGACGCCACTGCCCCACATCCCACATGGTAGAGGCCATGCACTCTCAGTTTACCATGCAGGTCAGTAAAATATCCACAAAAACAGAACTGTAATGTGGCCAAATGTTTATTACACAGGCCATGGTTTGCAGGATATCATATCATGCATGCTGGCTAGATATGGGCATATCGCCACACTGGCTGTATGCAAGCACCAAAACAGCCGGGACTCAAGCTCTCCTGAGACTCCAAAACAAGTCAGTCCACTTAGCTCTGTCCATATTATGTAAAGATAGATACCTATTTTTAATTATACCAAAGCTTCAAAGGAGAGATAAGCCAAGCGAAGCCGGATGTTGTTCCAACAAGTTGGCAGAATTACTATTATGATTCCATCAACACTTCTTTAATTGATCAAAGCTCAAGCATTATTAAATTTTTGAACACAATAAGAAGCTATCTAAATGTGCTATAATAATGGACATAAATTCTCACCTAACCCCAGTGGGGGGTGATTGTGTGAGCACAATAAGAATTATTATTAGTAAATGTGTACACAATTGGGGCCTGCATGCATGAGACTCATGCAGTGATTCCACAATATTAATAATTAATTTTTTCATCAGCACGAAAGTTGTATGGTAGACAAATTAAGCTTTAATCACATTAATACTAAAACTCAACTTAAATTTAGTTTTAGAGTTAGCTACTCGACAGGGTAAATTTCGAAAAAGACCGGTGTAGTAGACGCAGCCTTGACGTACCTCTCTGCCACTGTCCAGTACATACCATTGCTCGCCTTTAATGCAATACGAGCTCCCCGTTTACGGCGTGCATCTGATTCGAAAATGAAGTCAAATTCACTGCTGTTGGTAATAGATTTTGCACTGGGTTGGATTAAGCTGTTGGCAGCAAGGTTGAAATAGTTACCATCATTGGTCTGGAATGAAACTTTCCCTTCAGGAAGGCCAGAGGTCACAAAGTTGAATCTGCAGAACTGGTCCGGTTTGTCTTTTGTTGCTTCAATGAAGTGATTATCATCAAAACTATCAGCCAATAGGAAGATATTGCTCAAGTACTTCTCAGTTGTTCGATAGAAGAGGTTCAGGTGGAAGTCAGCTTGCACAGCCACAAGGCCTGTGCACAGGACTACAGCAAGCACTGCAAGTAGCTTCATACTGCCTGGACACAACACAGTTGGTACCAGTGGGTCTCTATGGCTTTTAGGCAGGCAGGCAGGCAGGGGGTGGATCTGCTAAATTCATGTGACACAGTTATGAATTTTTAATATCCAATCAATTCTTTGGTCCTGATGTTGGATCATGTACCAAGACTGCAATGAGAGATCCATTGGTCTTGGGGAGTAGTTCCAAAGCTATTATAAGCTAGAAAGACTGATTAAAGGCAAAATAATATAATTTTGTCAGACGACTCTAGTCGCTGCATCTACCAACTTATGCCTCAAGAAGAATTTGCATGGAATAGCTATAAATGTATTATGCTGACCCTGTGATGATTCTAAAATTAGCTTGACATAGCTTAGTAGCTAATCCCTAGCTGACAGATAATGTATTTGCTAGGACTCCTCCCCTTCAATTTTATTCAATTGCATACGTTTATACTTTTTTATTGCAGCAATGATAATTCAGAAATGAACCCAATTTGATTTCAGTCAAAGCTGAGTCTTTAGAGTCACTTGATGGGGTAGATATCGAAATAGACAGGTTTATCAGACACTGCCTTGACATACTTCTCTACTACCGTCCAGTATAGACCATTGTATCCCCTCAGTGCAATCCGAGCTCCACGCTTACCACCTGGGTCTGATTCATAGATAAAATCAAACTCGCTGGAAGCATTACTGATGGTTCCTCCAGGCTGGATAAAATTGTTTCTGGTCAGGTTAAAATAGTTTCCGTTAGTGAGCTGGAAGGAAACTTTACCATAGGACAAGTTTGTGGTCACAAAGTTAAATGTGCAAAAGTGATCTGGACTGTCTTTTGATGCCTTAATGAAATGCTCATCCTCGAAATCTGAGTCCAACATCAAGATAACACTCAAGTATTTCTTGGTCTCTCGATAAAAAAGGTTCATATAAAAGTCAGCTTGTACGGCCACTAGGCCTGCACACAGGAGCACAGCAAGCACTGGTAGTGGCTTCATACTCTCCACAAGGCACTGCAAGCAGGGGGTGAATCTGCTAATTATGCGCATATGTGAAGGTGGGTGGGGCAGGTACATTGTCGTGCCTGCTTGAATATTTAGGTGTGTGCCAGAATTCATAATTGTGTATCATAATGATAATGTTATTCATCATCATAATAATGATCATTGGTGCTGGCGCTGAGAATACACATGCTGTTGTCACATGACAACTACTTTTTTGGACAGCAGTACAGGACCTGATTTTGTCTGACACGCGAAAAGGTGATAACAATAATATTATTGGTTTTAGCTAATTATTGTGTATGTGTTATGTGTCAATAATAATTATTTAATAGCTAGCTATATTGCCTGTCTATTTATTCAGGAACAGACAATGGATGTACGGATAGGTATAATAATGGCCTCTTTGTTCTTGACAATAGCTGCTGCTTTCAATGTTTCTACTGACAGTTTAACGACCAATAATTGGTATGTTGCACCAACTGATGGTAATGTCACACTATGCCAACAAGATCCAATGACACAGTGCTTAACCTTCAACCACTACACAGTTAACCAGGAACAGTACTTTCACTCAAATACTGTCTTTATTTTCTTGCCTGGTAACCATCATTTAAATAGTAGCTTGAGACTGAATGATGTTCAAAATATCTCATTTCATGGTGAGCTTACTAGTTCTGGTGAATCAGTGAAAGTTTTTCTACATCCAAATGTGAGTCTCAGTTGGACTAACTGTAATCAAATTCACTCAGCTTTATCTCTGTTGGAAATTTTGAATATCGGCTCCAGTTTACCAATGTTCAACTGGCTTCTCTCAGTAATGCTTCAATCGTTGGGAATAGATCAGGTGATGGTTGCAGTGCCATAGCAAGCCAATCAAGTGAAATTAGTATTTCTGACTCAAATTTTGCTGGAATTCGTGGCCAATTAGGTGCTATTTTGGCTCTGAATTCATCAAGAGTCATTTTAACTGGAATTAACACTTTGAGCAATAGCATAGCAGGTTTAGGAGGAGCCGTTTTCTCGTTTAATAGCAACATACAAATATTTGGAACGATCAACATGATGAACAATACTGCTACATTAAACTTAAATAAAATGGTGGAAGGTGGTGTAACTTCATACCAAGATAATAATATTATGGAGATAGGGGGTGCGATTTTTTCCGACAGTTCTAACATCACAATCAGTGGTTGTGCTACTTTTGTACACAATAGTGCTAAAGTTTCAGGTGGAGCACTGGCTACTGTCAATAACTCAATGTTGATTATTGATGGTTCATTCTGTGATCGTCCTGAGACCACTGACACAAAAGAGCACAATGTAGTCTTTGATAGAAATAATGTCACTACTGCTACCTCAGAATTTGACGACATTACCGTGCACGATTCATATATTGGGTCCGGTGGAGCAATATATGCAGAAAATGGCAAAGTAAGTAACAACTATTCACCAGGCAGTGGAGGAGCTGTGCAATTCAACTACAGTGACGTCTCAATCCAATATGTAACTATGCTAAATAACTCAGGCTTTTTTGCTGGAGCCATGCGAGTGATATACAGTAAATTTGTGGCAGGAGGAGTGAATTACTTTGAGTATAATCGAGCTCGAGAAGAGTATGGTGGAGCAATACTTATCGATCTGTGCAGAGATGCTAAAATCGGTGGTACAAACTATTTCATTGGCAACATTGCCGTTGACTATGGAGGAGGTTTTGACATTTATGATGTTCAGCTACTAATTATCAGTGGCACAAGCTTCTTCGGAGACAACAAAGCAGCTTATGGAAGTGCTGTAGGCATCTACAACTCAACTGTACTCTTTACTGGGGATAGCACCTTTAAGAACAATGCAGCTCTACTATACGGAGGAGTGTTTTCCATTGAGGCCTCTGTTTCAACATTTGATCCAAATAATAGTATCATCTTTCGCAATAACACAGCACCAAATTCTGGAGGAGTCATGACAAGCTATGATAGTCAGATTTATTTTCGTGGAAATATCCAGTTTGACAACAACTCTGCTGAACTTGGAGTTGGTGGAGCAATGGCTCTCTACGGTACAACCGAAGTAACTTTAACTCCCCTGGTTACTGTCAATTTTATTCAAAACAGAACCAAGTTATTTGGTGGAGCAATTTACTATGCTGATTCACTTTCCTCTGGTCAATGCTCCATAAATGCTAAGCCAGTGAACTGCTTTCTTGTTCTCAATATCAGTTATTCTAATGAATAACTCGCAGATTGCTCTTAATTTCATTAACAATGTGGCAGGTGAGGATGGCAGCGTTCTTTATGGAGGAAGGTTTGACAGATGTGCTCTGTTATTTGGCGAAATTAGTCAATCTGATTCAGATAGTGAATGCACGTGCACTAACAATTCAGGTCTAGATTATCGTAGAGATTCGTTTGTAATTCTTAATAGTATATCTATGTTTGAACGTAATGAAAATTCAACTGCTATCTTCTCTTCACCTGCTGAAAAGATTTGTGTTTGCAACGGGAGCTCAATCCTTGTATGTGAGTCAGATATTATGTCAATCATTACCAAACAAATTATGCCTGGGCAGAAGTTTACAGTGGCAATGGTAGCCTTAGGACAAGATAATTCCATTGTACAAGGAACTGTTCTGAGCAAAAATGTCAATTCAAACACACAATACCGCCTCAGTCCAGCAATACAGTCCACATCTTCACTAAGTTGCATTGATCTTGACTATCGGCTGTACGTGACTGATAGTGAAATGAATGATAATTTTGTATACTACAAGTTATTCCTTGACGGTCCATGCCAAAGTCTTGCTGATGGAGTTGAAATCTACCTTGAACTCCAACCTTGTCCAGTTGGATTCACTCTCGATAGTGAAGAAGGTGAATGTGTTTGTGAAAGAATACTTCAGCCACTAACACAAAACTGCTACATTGATAGTCAGTCAATTCTGCGGTCAAGAAACAACTTTTGGATGGCACTGCAACGGACTACCAATACAACAGATGATGGTTTCATTCTCCACAATGGGAGTTGCCCCCTTGAATATTGTGTCGATGATGCCATATACATCACTCTTAGTGATCCAGATATACAGTGTCATGAAGGTCGAATAGGAGTTCTGTGTGGCACTTGTAAAGAGAACTTCAGCCTAGCACTCGGTAGCTTGAACTGCCTTCCTTGCAGTAATGCTTATTTTGCCTTGATCATACCATTAATTTTGCCTTGTCTGGAATTGTCCTTGTTGTTGTTCTGTTTCTTCTTCATCTCACAGTAGCAGCTGGTACGATAAATGGACTGATTTTCTATGCTAACATAATTCAAGCCAATCATCAAGCCTTCTTTCCGAGATCAGCCATCAACTTTTTCACTGTGTTTATAGCATGGCTTAATTTAGATTTTGGCATAGAAACATGCTTTTATGATGGACTTACTGTCTATGTTTACTCGTGGCTTCAGTTCCTTTTTCCCCTCTACTTGTGGGTTCTTATCATTACAATCATCATAGGCTGTCACTACTCTCAAAGGATATCTAAAAGCCTAGGACACAACCCAGTGGCGGTACTGGACACCATCTTACTCATGTCTTACAGTAAAATTCTAAAGGCCATAATCGTTCCCCTTTCGTCAACATCACTAATATGCTTTCCAGGAGCTTCAAAGAAAAGGGTCTGGCTGTACGATGCTAGCTTAGCTTACTTTCAAGAACCTCATCATATTATCTTAGGCATCTTTGCCATCTTCACTCTTCTCTTTCTCTTCCTTCCTTATACCTTTCTCCTTCTCTGTGGCCACTGGTTGCAGGCAAAGTCCCACTGGCGACTTCTCTCTTGGATCAATAAGCTCAAACCTTTCATGGATGCATATCATGCTCCCTATCGGAAGAATAAACGTCACTGGATAGGAATATACTTGTTGGCACGATGTGGCTTGTTTATTACATTTGCTTTCAATGCTGTTGGTGATGATGATGTCAACCTCTTGGCTGTTTGTTCAGTTGTTGCTGGGCTCTCTATCATCAAAGGACGTATCTATGAAAAGCGTTATAATGATTTCTTGGAGTCTTCTTTCCTATTGAATCTGTGTATCTTCTCTGTAGCTACTTTCTATGTGTCTGAGGAAGTGACTGGTGACCGCCAATCCAGGATTCAAAACATTCTCTCTGGTATTTCAGTTGGAATAGCCTTTGCATACTTTATTGGAATACTTGTGTTCCATGTGTGCCAGCGACTACGCAATATCCATCAATTTAAAAGAAGCATTGATTTCTTCCAGAAATTGTCCGACAAAGAAAGTGCCGATGATCAGAGGATGGAGACTATTACAAATTCAAGCATAAATCTTAGAGAGCTGCTTCTGGATGAACAGCCATGAATAATAATATTATATTATACTGAGTGTGTTAAGTAAAATTGTTATTAGTTTTGACTGAATACAGGAGTATATACTTTTCTTAATTAATATTGTGTGTATAATAACAATAATATTATTATTGTTTTGTGTATGAGAACAGTTACTAAGATAATAATAATTTTATTATTAATGCACAACTATCGTGCATGTGATCCATATCTACATACGTATCAATATTCTGTGCATGGCCATGCATATATGGGCTCCAGTCTCTCCAGAGATGAACCTGATCCACTGGAGCGCCAGCACTACACTATGCATGTGTGCACACCAATAAGATCTAATGTCTTCAAAAATTTGTTCTCTGTGGAGGTGCACCTTTTACTATAATTGCATAATGATTGAGCATGTAATTATTATAATACTAAACTTAGCTTGTAAAATTTATGCAATGTATAATGATTCCATTATTTGCCATAATAATATGCATACAGACATACAATCATGATTGAAGTGGTGTACTATACAAATCTCTAACAATCTGCAATAGCTAGTTTGTGATCCCATAACATAACATTGTGGTATAATACTCTAGGTGACTAGCCATTAATGGAACTAGAACGATTGAGCTAAAAAAAGTCAAATAATCATGGCACAGCAAAGATGTGTGTGTCTACTGGGCACTATCCTCCATCTCTGCCAACTTGTTGACGCATTGTATCATGTCCTGAATGAGGTCGCACTCTTTGAACCCAAGGCGTCGCCAGTTGGATATATCTATCCTATCCACAACCTCTGAGTGTTCACCAGAACTGCCTCGCACTTGGCAATTCATCGTACGAGCAATCTCATCCAGCTTTTCAAATCCAAAACTGGCAATCAGCTTTGGAACCAGGATGTGAACGGAAGCTCTCATGGCTGTGCCGAGATTAGACGGGCAACAGGTAACCATACCAAGGATGGGGTCGCTCATGAAGATAGTGGAGTGACCAGTGACCTTCTTCAGACCCTCTTCAATGGCTGTGATTCCTCGTGAGAGCCGTTCAAACACTCGCTTGACATCTCCCCCCTTCTCCATAGAGATAATGCGGAGATGGTCCCCCTCATTTACCCACGAAATGAACTCCTTGGCATGACTATGGAAGATGCCTCTGCCGTGTGGCCAGTGCATGTGGTAGCCTGATGCAGCCTGCATTTTATCCCTTCCCTTGAACAGGAAGTGGTCATCGACAAGTTGCTGGGTCTGCTCGGGAGTCATGGTGGTGTGACGGTAGAACTGTCCAGCCAGATCACCCTCAAGGGTATCAAACACTTTGCTCATCAGCCCAGCTATTTCTTCCCTGGTCTGACACGTCCCTCCTGGATTGAGCGGGTAAAAGGAAAGATTTCGAGCGACACGGATCCGTGTTGAAATTATCTTGCTCTTGGCCTGGGGGGTCAGATCCGTCTTGATCTTGCTGGCATCCATGTCCGTGACATGATTCATCGAGCCATCCAGCTTGTATCCGACGTGATAACCCTCAACCACTGGCCTAAATAGGTCACTGAAAAGGTGATAAGACTCCAGATCTCCAGCGTGGCAGCCAACAAAGGAAGAGACATAGCAAGTGCCTGTGTTGATGGCCCTGGCTATGGTCCAGCCTGCGGACTTGGTCTTCAGGTCCTTGTACTTCTCAAATATCTCGGGAGTCATGGCCTGAGCCATGAGGGACTGTTTGCCCCCGGCTTTCTTGTACTCTGTGAGCTTTTTGGGCCATCTGTTCTGGGCCAGGTCGTCGTCCACGATGAGATCAAAGTAAGGGTCTGCATCTGGGCCAGCAGTTGACTGGGTGATGTAGGTCTGAACGGACTGGCCACTGGACGACATGTTTCTTCGGCTTCTCAAGGGCTCACTGAGCTGTTGTTAGTAATAATGGTATTTGATTTCCTACCCTACATGGGCACTCCCTTAGAATGCCTCCGCATCATGTCAACGCTAGCAACTAGGGCTTCTCGAGATCGGAGAAAGCTATAGGTAAAGGTCGTTAATGCCACAGTGTAGCAGGTAAAGATCGTCAAAGGAGAGCTAGAGCTTAGAGGGCAGTCCCGTCCTTGGATCCCAAAGACAATTATAAGGCACGCCTTTGACTCAAAACATCAAGTACAAAGCGCCCAGTTGAACTTTGTATCACCGCATGTGGTCAATCACTCAGTCTCCCAAGTGTGTACTGTGCTTTAAGTATAGGCTCTCAACAGCAACTGTAGTGTGGTGCTCCAATGATGGCGGCTGATCCCCCCAACATAACTCTGACGGGAGAGGACGGCACCGAAGTCCCCAAGAGAACCATCAAGTTCCAGTGTGGCCTACTTCGAGAGACGGAGACTTTCATGGGAGAAGATGTTGACATCTTGTGTCGCGAAACCCTCCTCGATTATATCTGCGAGATGCTCTCCATGAAGGTGAACGTCTCTGAGAGAGAAATAAATATAAGCAATATAGAATCTACACACACACACACGTAGACTGGAGTAGTTTCAGCTTTGTGATAGATAGCCCATTGAAAAGGCAACCCTATGCTGAGAAATCCTTGTAGTTATGGTGATGTAGTGTGTCATTTTGTGAAGGAAAGAGATCCAATGCATGTTATGAGTCCATGATGAAGTGTGAGACTGTGTGATCATAATTCTCTTACAATAGTCTATGGCATTGACAGTTGCCTGTCAGTAAATTTATGGGATCAAGTGGCATAAACGGCACCCAAATTTTCGCATGCTATTGTGACAGGGTTTTAGGTCACCGGTATCTTCTATGGTTGAAAATTTTCGCGGTGCCGTTCTTGCCACTTGATCCATATTATGGCCCATATTATGGCCTGTGTGCAAGGAAGATAACACCAGTCAGTACTCTGTGTTAATACATACATCTATCAAGAATACATTAGCAAGGCAAAAAACATAGGCCCAACTTGTTTACACATGTGGAAGTTATGAATATCTATGCTGGTGACCTCCTTTGGTGAGTTCAACAGGGGGCAGCTGTCTACTGCTAATCATAAATTGCTCCCCCCCTCCCCCCCCCTCCCCCCCCCCCTCCTCTGTGTGTGTGTGTATTTGCTTATGGAACCGCATGGCATTGTATCATCACCCAGGCTTTCGGTACAGGGTTGAGAATCATACTACATGCAGTACTGGTGCTTTGTGACGGACTTTGTTTACTCGGTTTGTTTATCATAATTACGTGTGCATGTGTTTGAAAAACACAGATCGTACCTTAAACTAATCGCTGCTTTTCCTCTCACCCTTGGGATTGATTTGCCCCCTTAAGAATTGGCTTTCCCAACATTTATTATGGGGTTGCCCTCCTTGAATTTTAGCACTAAATGTTTGCTCCCAAACAGACTCAGTATTTATTTGCTCAAGTGTGCCACTGCACTGAGTTGAAGCTGGCTACCTCCCTGGTGATGCTGTCCTAGCTATACTGATAGGTGTGCAAACCAATCCTTGAAACGAGGTTACCAATATTTGAGGACATTGCTACTGTACCTTCTTGGTGGTGTCTGTAATAGAGACCTGCTCCACTGTACATGTATATGTTCATGAGGCTTGGTCTATCAGTGTTAACTATCTATCTGGCACAGCTATGTCAGTTGATCAACGTCATGTTGTGTGAAAATGTTTTCTGGCTGGTATGCTAACGTGGTTCACTCCCACAGTGGGACACTGAAACGCATTATGCATACATGCACATGTACATACTTGAGTGCACATACAGAATGCAGTCAGGCTTGATTGTTGTGACTGCGTACATAATCCATTGCCCTACTCTCCATAGCACCAGGTTTACCATGACTATTCAAAATCTTGAGCCTAGCTGGGTAAACCCATCCCATCCTATCCCTATATACATGTACATTTGTACATGTGCCTGCATCTACATAATTATTATAATAATAATGGTCAGACAACTTATACTTGAAAGTATGTTGAAGGTATAGCCACGTGTACCTTAAGACTCTGAAGCTCTGCATGGGGGAGTCTGAACTGTGTTTTATTGTGTTATTTAGTGTCGCTTGTACATGTGTAGGTACACCTGGATACTAAAAATCAATTGATTTTACACTTCCAGTTCAAAGGGATGTTCTAGCATTGAGGTCACATCCTCCTGATGCTTCACATCCTCCCATCTGGCTGTCCTGCCTGCCCTAGGGCACTCTTAGTTCAGTGTAGGCCACTCGCTCCTGTACATCTGTACTGCTATTAACCAAATCAATTGCATCCTGTGTTATGCATGGATTGATGTGTAATGTGGTATGGCCGCCACTGGATGTGTGGTCCCTCAGTTCTCACTGGGACACCCCTTGTTAGTTACACCTTTATGTGCTAAGTGCTTACCATCACCGTTATCAACCTGCTTTAGTACAGCTAGTTGGGTATGTAGGGGACCACATATGTCCATCTGTACGTGTACTTTTCCTTTGACACAGAGCCTAAAAGAATGTATAGAACACTGTAGCTTATTTGTATGACCCGTGCATTAAGTGCTCCCCAATTTGGCTTGCGTGTGTACATGTGCCAACCTAAAAACTGCTTATTCAGCTGTTTTTAGCCAGTGGGTATGGTAGATAGGGTTTCTGTTGTCATAGAGATGCTGCCAGTGACCACTAATAGCTGCTGCAGTGTATACATATGCATGGTATGTGGTGTGGGGATCCCTCCACCCTTGCCTTGTTTGGAGAAGGCCCATTGTTTGAGGCACACTCTTACATGTGTGTCTTCGGTATTGCTGCATTGCCTCAGGCAAGGGAGACAGAGAGGGAGGGAGGGTAGGAGGGATTGAGGGAGGCAGGGAGGGAGGGAGGGAAGTTGGTCACGAAAGAGAGGAGACAAAGGTAATGAAAATACATATTGAAATTGTAGTTCATAATTATTATTTGTAGATACCATGACTAGTGAGCCTACTGGAATTGTGGTAGTAAATGATTGCACATTATGGATTGTAACAGGTCCAGATTATAAATAAGATATGCATTTGCATTGGTACAGGCTATGTGCCAAAGTGTGGCTTCTGAATTTGCCATGCATGTACCTCGTGTGTAGTGTTTTTCACTCTAGCCACTGTTGTTGATTTAGCGCATCCCTCCCACACCTACCATCCAGGGTCAGATATGAATTTCCTAAAATTTCATTTCTAACGATAGTAAATTAAAGATAAGGCTCAGTTTGGTGTAGCAAGCACTCTTTCTTATGCACTCTATAATACCTAGCTGTAGTATTGTGGGTACACATGCATGGATCACTGGCCGCCACAAATAGAAAGTATGTGGTATGTCCAATCAAGTGTAATTTGACCTCTCTCTGTCTGAGGAGTGAAAATTGTATTATGTCAACAAGCGTGTGTAAGGTCTCCAATCTACACCGGGTACATGTATGACCTACTTAGGACCACTTATCTCGGTGCATGTTCTGTGAAGCCTTTCATCATTCTCAGCGAGTACACGTCTGATTCTCAGAATGCTCCCCATCGCACTGTACCTTGTTGTAGTGTGAGTGAGTGAGTGCGTATGTGTGTGTGTGTGTGAAGTTGCACTGCCTCTAGGTTCGGCTTGAAGGTCAAGCCTTACGTACATGTAAGTGTGACCTACAGTGCTCAGAATCACCCAATGAAAAGTTACTGTACATGTACATGTACATGGTTGTGCAGCCCGTATGCCCATAACAACATTTATACTTCAAGCAATGTACATGTAAAGTAACACAGAAGAGCTTTTAATTTAATGACAACAAGCACCACAATAATGGGATATGAAATAGACACACTACAGTGTGTACATGTACACTAGCTTGCATTTCATATCCAGTTTTGTCATGCTGGTTGCCATTGATTTTTTTGTTTGTACTGTAGAGTGTCTGAGATATTATTGTGGCATAGTGATATTATGGGCTGCAGTGGTCTGTAGTGTCCCGCTGGGATAGCTGGGACAGACTGTGTTATGGCTAAGTGAAGGAAAGCTTGTTATATTCCACAACTGCTCCCATCACATTAGCGCCTGCTCAGACATGCATGAAAGATCAAGGTACACAAACAATCCCCCTGGTGTCTATTTTGCAATGTACATGTATGATGCTGATGGTACTAGGGGTGGCCATGCTTGTCTGCCACCGTTTATTAGGCGCTTGAACATGTATCTCCCAGGAGCTAGTAGAGAGTGAGTGCTGACCACTGTATTGCCGTGCACATGAGAATGGCCATATGGATGGTAATAGGCAACTACATAAGTGGTTAAGGTTGTCAGTGAAATTGCATCTCTGATGGATGTCCACTGACAAATTGCTCTCTCATGCACTTAGAGTCTCTTCATCCAGTACTGTTTTCCAGTATACCACTTTCACTCAGCGTATGGTATGCTACTCAGTACTGTAACAGTTGTAGTTACAAGACCTTAATATGCACTCATGTACCCCAATTAAGGTCTTGCAACTGTCTTGTTGGCCCATGATCCCCTCTCATTATTGGCCTACCTTATGATTACCCACCACCCCTCTGATAGCCGGTAATTTGCCTAAAAAACTTTAGTTGCTAGACAATGGCCAACAATGGTTTATAGTCTCCTTCAGTTGTATGTACATGTTGTAGCTGCCTACTAGCTGCTACTGTTACGGTACTTGAGATTTGAAGTATGCCTGTATGGCAAAACATTACACTGCTTGTCTACTGTATTTTGGCTAATCCAAGTTTGTTTGCTTATCGCTTGTCGTACACATGTGTACATGTACATGCAGCATAGTTTTTTTAAATTTTTCGTTTGTTATTCATTGTTTAGCAGGCAAGGCACATGTAGATAGCTCAGCTGACTAGTCTAAATCCACCACATCTCTCACTCCTTTGTAAACAATGCCTGCATTGTAAATGCATGCCATGGATGCACCTGACGTCTATAGTAGTGTTTTGAAGTTTGCTAGCTTATTTGCAGCCATGAATGAACGATCAGAACATACAACTAATTGTAATTGAAGGGACAATGTAGACGTAGTGGCTGACACTATTATGATAGTGAAACCAGAGTAGTTTTGAATTAGAACCAATTCTCAAATCCTATAAATCTGTATTTTGTTATAATATGAAATACTAAAAGAGAGTTTCTTATACAGTACGTACATGTGCATGTATACATCTGCATGTACTATCTGTGAACTTTCATAATGTGCTAGGGAGGAGATACATAGTAAGTGTAATTAGTTTTGCTACATACCCTATATGGGCTCATAATAATCCCTGTAACTCTACCCTGTACAATAATGTGCATGTAACACTCAGACTATTAGAATTCCATTCCATTAACTTGTATGGTGATGCATTGCTGCCGGCCGGCCAGCATAGCGCTACTTGGCAGGTGTCTGTTGGTGTGTGTGGTTGTATTGGCTGGGCAGGGGGCATTGCTAACCTTGTTTGAGCACCATGGGAAGTACTCTGCATGTGGAAGTGAGCTTAGGTGTCCAACAGCCCAGTCCTCTTATGGTGTGGCCAACTCACCTTCTTAAGATGTGTTCCCACTAATTGCTGTGAGTGTTTGGGTACTGCTTGGGAATTGGCCTAGCTGTCAGAAGTGTGTAAGTTAGGGAGAGGAGGGATGGAGGAAGGAGAGAAGGTGAGGGAGGGAGAGGGAGGAAGAGAGAGGGGAAGAGAGCGGGGGAGAGGGGGAAGGGGGACAGAGAGAGGGAGAGGGAGGGAGGGAGAGAAAGAGAAAAGGAGGGAGAGATTGTTTGTGAATGTAAAGGTGTGATGCTCTTTTTGGGAATGATTTGGTTTTGTCTATTGTTGGTAAACATTAATCAGTGTGTATTGACCATCCTTCCATGTTAGTGCTCTGCTGCTCTAATGTTTCCACCCGAGTTTATCTCACTCTACTCTCCCATACAAACATAATTTACACACAGGTGCACGTGTTATGAAATTACATGAAATGTGTGTACGTTTAAACTTTAATATCAGTTTTGGTTAGCACATTTGCACAGCGAGTGTTAATTTACCAATGAACACTGTAAGCTTTGTCTGATCCTGATCATCACCTTCCTTCCTTTCTCCTTTGGTCCTACATGTACATGTACATGTACATGTATTATAAAGGCTCATTCTATGGTTGACTTATTATGAGTAGAACAGATTATTGAGCATAAAAACAATAACAATCAGCTGGCAAAGTTCGAAACGTATTGTTGAAGTTTTTATGCTTAATAATCTGTTCTACCTTTAATATGTACAATGTTATGATTATGTACATGTGCATACTCATGTAAATGTATGTCCTCATTTCAGGGGGTATCCTTATAGGGAAGGGGTACCACAGCATACATGTCCATGTCCATGCATATAGTATAATATTATAATACATATCCTGACCTCACATGTCGTAACTACACACCCAGCAAAATACATGTACATGTACATGCAAGTCTAGAATGATGCAAAAGCTTCCCCACTATAATGTTGTTTATGTTGTAATGACACGTTCTCACAGGTGCAATAGAATAGTATCAGCTAATGGTATTATGTTTATTGGAAAAGACCTAAGACAACCTGATACTGATATTCATCACTGCACATTTGCATACTTAAGATGGGAGAGAAACACCCACAAAGATATTTGCAGCAGGCTCATGAATGCAGAAGGAAGCTACATGTTTGTGTACCAGTGTGTCCTATTATCATCAACATTCACACCCACCTAGCTATGCTAGTACACCTCCTATCACATCAATATCCTCATAGGGAAATAAATTATTTCACTCTAGATCCATTCGTGTATGGGTGACAGTTTGGGGTGTACCCTTCCTGAGACGCTGGGCGCTCACATGGCATAGCCAGGGCCTGTCCCATATATAGTTGATATCAGCTAGTGCAGGTGGACACCAATGTAGGTCTGACAACATGTGATTTATGATTGTGTAAGTAGTGATGTTTCTCTATAGATATGTGGCAGGACATTCCTGGAGTATGGAATTCCTAAAAGGTTAGGCGCTCCTAGATTTCTGTCCTTCCTCCCTAATGAACGCTAAGCTATTGTTATTTCATCCATGACACTGGCAGATGATAACTACTATAATGTGCATTGTCCTTACAGCTGTATGACAGCATGAGATTGCTATTGGCTTGGCTGCCTGCCTGCTTGTCTAGATCACCACTATCTCCCTACCTCAAATCAGATGAATAATTACTGTGAGCTAGCAGCCTGGTATCTTGTACCATGTGGGTGTGTGGCTTCCTGCCTAGAATCATTATACCATTCTGCTCATCCAGTATAATAAGTGTTATAGCTACCTACCTCTACCTTAATAGAAGGTGGGTGTCATGTATATAGTGCAGGATATATCATGGAAGGGCAGGGACAATGCCGGCACCAGCCAGTCAGTCAGTCAGTGGTGCAGTGTTAATCAGCTTCCTTGTGATTGTGAATCACTGGCATTGGAAAGGCTTAGCTAATGTGTGGTTTGGTAGTGGGTGGAAGAACTGGCAAAACAGCTGGATTTCAGATGTCCATTCACTAGTGATAGTGATCAAGGATATACATGGAATGGATATCTCTATTCCCATACCCTTGGGATTGGCCAAGGACAGTATACTCCTCGTTTCAGGGATGGATTTCACTTAGCATAGTTTACTGTGTAGCTGGAACCATCATAAATGGTGGTATACCAATACAATTAATGGAGGGTATATAAAAAGTAGGATTTATGGAATGCATACATAACTCATTCATGTAACATCGATACGCTGTAAAGGGTGTGTTATTATTGTGTGTAACAAAATTAATGTACATGTAGTAGATCTGGTGTACATGCATGCACAGTATATACATGTACATGTGTTTGAATATTAATACTACATAGGAATATAAAATACGTGTACATCATATCATATGCAAGAATGGCTAGACAATCATCTACAGTGGAATTTGATATTGAATATTAACTTACACACACACACACACATACACACATACATATACATATAAACGAACATGCACACGTGTCCTATAGTTCCCTGAGCATCCTTATGGTGACTTGCTGGACAAGTTGCTGCTGTTCAAGCACAGTGGTGAGAATGTGCTGAGCCCTCTCACGGATGAGGACCCCATTGAAGATGGAACCATCATAGACATTGTACTCAAAGGTAAGCTAGACACTACAAATGACCATTGTGTCTTGGAGGGCTCCGTGCAAAATCCTCACAGTTCGGTACAGACATGGCTGCATGTACATGTACATACATGTACATGTACATGTAACTGTGCCACAGGCAGAGGGTCTGGGAATTACTCTCCCTCTTTATTAAGCCTTAATTCAATCATACGAAACTAAATTCCCTTATTCAATCGGGATGAGTTTTTCTAGTATACTATAATAATATGTAGTTGTGTAGGAGATGATGTGTCTGTATGAGCTAGCTCACGGCTTAGGAGTTGGGAAGCTCCAGTTGTACAGTTTTAGAAGCCTTGCTCTAGCTCTGGTCAGCTCCAGTTACTGTTCCAGTTGCTCTGGCACACAAATTATCATGATTATCCATTTGAATGGCATTATATACCTATAGCTACATGTATCATATATTACCTGTACTTGTCTTGTGTGCATACCGAGTGTCCTTCCTTCTCCTGTGCTGGAGGATGTGCCTGGTATAAACATCCTCTACTGGTAGTCTGCTGCAAAAGAGGCTTCTCTTTGAATTTATCAGGCACTGATCGGTATCCATGATAGCAATGCATGTCTTCTAGGTACAGTGTAGGTGTATGAGATGCCAGTATGTGCAATGTTTAAGTACATGTAGAGTTCTGACTTGGCCTGTGGATGTTCAGATCCCATCATTAGAGCATGTGAATTTAGATCACACCAGTTGTGATAATGATAGCTGAAGGTAGAAGTGAATGAAGAGTGAAGAGAGGAGAGTGGGTGTTTTGCTGGTCAGTTGTCCACTGGAATCCTGGGTAAGAGACAGTGGCTCTCAAGTGCTCAATTCAATTGTGGTACACTGTAAAGGTTTTCAGTTTGTATAATGACCTAATAGTGCCCCCTATCTAGGCAACTGATCAGCAAATTAAGTAGAGAATAGAGAGGGAGATTGGGGAGAGCATTGACTGTTAGCTAGAAATCAATGCATGAGTGTACATGTACATACAATGTACAAAACTCACGTACATGTACATGTAACTATATGCCCAAGTGTGGTGTCACATGTAATATTGGTGACCATTACCACACACACTTGTATGAACATCTCTACAAATAAACCACTTTTATATACAAAAATTGTGTATGTAGCAATACAGTTTCAAGACATACATTTAACCTTGCCCCTATTATAACACTGAAAGCCTTTTGAAACAGCACTCCACCCCAGCTGGCAGCAACGATAATGTTACGTACAACATACCAGAAGAGAGACTGATAAAATTAATGTATTTTCTACAGACTGTACTGGTGGGTCTGGTAGTGACTAAGTCTGATGCAATGCAGCTAGCACATGTACATAGTATGGCTTACATGTGCATTATTATTGAAGGTGCATGTACATGTACATGTACATGTATAGATCTACGTCTGTGTCTGGTTTTGTGCTCAGGATGTTTATGTTAGTTTTTTGGCATTTTCTTTAGTCTAGCGATATAGCCACAGAAACTTCACAGTGCAGTATTGCAGAAATAATGTATTATAATGCAAAGTTCCCTGCATCATCACAGTAGTCATAATAATACGTGCATATAAATAATAATTATTATACCATGTGCTCCAGGCTGCTACCTTATATAGTGTATAGTTATGCAGTTGAACCTGTGTATGTGTAGTGGTCACTGTGTAAGGCAGCTACCTCCTTACTACAGTCACTTAGTTCCAGCTCAAGTGGCAAAACTCCATACTTTGAGCACCTCTTTAGAGCAGCCACCTCGATCTCTATTACAGCCACTGATTTTCGGTATTGGTGACCATTCAGCCAGGTTCCATTGTGCATGGTGGAACCTCTTGCCGGCATGCCTTGACGAAATACCAAAAAAGTTTTTGACAATTGTTTATGATCTAACACAAGAACGTAACACAAAGGAACGCAAGGATAAGATCTGAGTCTATCCTAGCATTGCATTGCATTTCCACAAGCATCGAGATGAAGGCAATGCAACACATTGTTTAGTATCATATGCATTGTGAACCGACTGGCCTTTGGGTATCACTGTGTGTGGAGCACTCCCTCAGCAATGTGCATGCATGTATTGTTATGCCTGGAGGACACACTCCCAGACATAATATCCATTCACCAAATGACTTCAGTAATTCCAAGTAAGGGGTTTGTTGGGTGAACAAATCAAGCTCACAAGTATTCCAAGAACACCACATTATTGAATTTATTATTGTGTACATCAATCAGCTGTCGGGTGCAGACTAGGTCGCTTTGTATGCTAATAAAGGCTTTGTGACATTTGAGATCTTGGCACTGAAGGCATGCTCTTTGTGTATGCTGTACAGTGTATGCTGTACATGTGATAGTAGCACACTTGTAGACCGTTTCAACAGTGGTACACACTCTCACACACACACACACACACACACACACACACACACATGCAAAATGGCCACACACATAATGCATGAGCACATGCAGTGGTACACACTCGTATAGTCTCATATGTCCATCATGCAGGAAACTAGTGTACACTTGTTAAGATACGTGTACGTGTACTTGTAATGCACATTTTCCCATTCATACACGCACACACACACACACACACACACACATGCACACTGCAGCCAAAGCCAAGCAGGAGTATGATGACACCATTTGCCCTCACCTGCTGACGGTGCACACCTACAGGACTCCCGGGACCTTCTGTGACTACTGTGGCTCTATGCTCTTCGGACTCCTCAAACAAGGACTCAAGTGTGAAGGTTAGGACTGCAAGAGTCAGTGTACACATGCACATGTACAGGTGTACACATATTCTGCTATGGATGTGCAGGGATTAAAGCACATGTAGGATTGTTAATTGCTGGTAGTTACATTGTACATGTATACCGTAGACTCGGGTTATTAAGCGCATGCGCTTATTGCTGTTGGTGGTAAGGAAATATGCGCTTAATAAAAAATGTGCGCTTATTAACGAGAGTAGGTTAGCCACACCTCCTCACGGGCGGTCGTGATCCGCGCAAGGGATCGAGGTATACTGCACTGGTAGAGCTATCAAGTGAGTAGCAGAGCCATCAAAAGGGACGGTAACCTGATCAGAAAGCTACAGTGAACAGCTAGGCTACATTTATTGAGTATGCGTTTATTAGCCAATGCTAGTAGTAGGAAGGCAGCATGCGCTTATTAAAAAATGTGCGCTTAATAACGAGGTGCGCTTAATAACCCGAGTCTACGGTATAGGGGACAGTGGGAGATTCCAGTGCCCTCCACCCTCTAGATCAATCCTCTATACATGTACATGTATGTGCCTGAGGTACTGGATAGTTTACCCTAAATTTGGGATAAACCCTTCTGAAGTTGTATGTTATAGTTACAGGAGGGGTTCCTATACTATACTGCCCCAGAGCCCATCCTGTAACTGACTTGTGGTATGTTAACCACTAATGAGCCTAATTAAATTCATGTTTGACAATCGAAAGTAATTTTTAAAAAATTTCCAGTCCCTGCACAGTAGATAGCTAAAATATACATAGTGTCATGCTGTACTGTTAACTAACATGCATTGCTGAAATTTTACACCATTATTATTTAGTGCTAATATGCATTGTAGGTTCAGGAAGGCCAATACATTAATACAAATGATCGTGACCGTGTTTTATTTTGATTGTTGCACATCTAGGTTGTGATCAGAACTACCATAAGAAGTGTGCATACAAAGTTCCCAACAACTGCAGTCGGCTGAAGGTGACGGATGGCATCTCCAACCCTCCCATCCTCGGCCCCAACCACAAGGAGGTGTGGAGCGGCAGACCCCTCTGGATCGATAAGACTCTCAAGAGCCGCCAGCAGGTCCCTCACACATTCTTCATCGCAAACTATAAGAACATTACTCAGTGCCACCACTGCAAGAAAGTTGTAAGTTTGCGTGTGTGACTATCTTCTCGCTCTCTCTCTCTCTCATCACAATTAAATTTTGTGCTAATTAATAGTTAATGAGATTTACTATGCTTTAAAATTGCTATCATTCCTGTTTAGTTCCTCTCATGCCAAGAATGTCAACATTGACCCTTAATTTTTGGACAATTGTTGCATGCATATCTTAATTACCGCAATTACCCTTCTGTTATCCCTTACACCCCTTTCTTTGAAACACTATCCCTATAGTGATCAGATTCAAACACGTGCATTACTAGTGGTTGTTGAGGTACAAGTACACACATTTACATGTACATGTTTGTAATTTGCTGTTTGATTGTTCGTCCCATCAAATCACTGTCATAGAGCTTGTCAGGAAACATGACATGGTGCCCAAGTGTCCTCTGTCTAATGCTGCTCACTAAATAAAGATAGTTTACCTTATGTACGTGTGTATTTCCGTTGAACAAGGTTGTTGACCTTGTTGGTGACAGGAATTTGCATTGTGTAGCCATGCTTCCATGGTGCTCTCTCAATTGTTGCTATGGTGTCTAAAAGGGAGTAGACTTGCTAATATGTCTATGTATATCCAAATTAGAGCTGAACCACTAATTGTTTCAAAGATACTGAACACATGTAGTGTATGCAAGTAATTTGCTGTCATACAGTTAGTATAATTTTGTTACATTCATGATAACAAGTACATATGATAATGAATTCCGTTATGATCATGCTTTCAGTTGAAGGGTGTGTTCAGGCAGGGGTTAAAGTGCAAGGACTGTAAGATCAACGTGCACAAGCGGTGTGCTAAGGAGGTGGGCAACAACTGTCCAGGGGAAGTCCCTTCACTCAGCCGTGTCGACAGTGGAGAGTGGAGTAAGTGGAGATGTTCACTTTATGTGTGTATGTGTATTAAATCTGAGATTTTTGTTGTGGTAGTCAATGTAGCTATGATAATCTGCCTGTGCATACACATTAACATGTTACATGATTAACCCTCGGCGCATGCGCGAGGGTTACGGTAGTCGTTCTGTGTGTGTGTGTCTGTCTGTTACCACGCTAGCTGCTACATACCTTGTTTACGAGTCCAAACTGCTGTGTTACAAGGTTCCTTATGGCGTTCCAAACGCATGATTTGTGTGGATTTCGCAGAAAACGTTTTGTTCTCCAGTTTTGGCGTCATTTGCTGATTTAAGCTTCTTGACTTTCTCAGCAAGCGGTAGCATGGACTTTACTTATAAATAGAACGTTGTATGTCGCGCGCTATATACGGTATAGCTTCAAGTCAGTATACGCATGCGCGCACGAGGGCTATAGTTAACATTTGCCCAGCGAAGTTAGCCTTGAGCCTGGGTACCTTGGGCTACCAGCGAAGTGCGTGTCATTGACAAGCTTACTTTTTCAAAGGCCTTTCTGGTGACGAAGCGTCCTCTATTAATAGTTGGTTGTCTACCACGCTTGCTGCCATACCCCTCAAATTCATCATAATAATTATTATATATGTACATGTATAGTCATGCCAACCTAGGAAATGAATGCAGCACTAGTTTGCATGGCCTAATATTGTACTCTTGCCTGGTTGTGAGGCAAGTGCCATAAAACGCGCCGAGGGTTTTGGGCTCTAGGAGCTCTAGTTACAAGATAGTAAAATTGTTTGACACGAATATTTCCAGATATGCATGTGTCCCTCCTCCTTTCCGCTCCCATAGCCCATTCTACATTCTTTACCCTCCCTTCTCCATTTCCCTGCCCTGTGTATCCCCTTCTCCCTTTCCCTCCCTCCCTCCCTCCCTCCCTCCCTCCCCTTTACCTCCTCTCCTTTTGTCCATTTCGCTGCAGCCATGGCGACCATTGCCCGTCATGTGATAGCCAATGAGTACTCCCTTGCTGATGAGAGTGTGAAGACAGTGAGTGACTCTCAGGAGAGTACCCCTCATCCCCCGGAGGACCTGGCCCGGGTCAGGCTCGAGGAGAGCAGCAGGGAGGAAAGTCCCAGCTCAACATCCTCTGGCCAGGAGCCATGCGACTCAACAGTGGTGAGTTATACGATATTCACTGTTTGCCACAATTGTGTACATGTAACTTATAACATTTATTTATACATACAATGTATACCCATACATATACATAATAGTTATCTGCCAGTAATTGGGGTGCATGAGATGCATGGTCGAATGCACCCCAATTACTGGCAGATAACTATTTTGTTGGTAGTTGACCTCTGTTCATCATTGGCCTACTTTGTGATGACCTAATCCCTTCCCATAGCCGGCAAATTGCCTATAAAAATTTTGGTTGCTGGGCAACTACCAACAAATACATGTACGTATGCCCATACATGTAAGTCAACACTGTGGGAGAAATTTTTGTGGTAAATAAGAGCTTTTAAGGCTTTGATATAATTATGCAGTTTTGGTGCACATACATGTACATGTACATGTATACTGTAATAATAATTATTATAGATCCAAAATTAACTGCTGACAGTGGTCATGTTACATGTGTACATGTGCATGCAGGTACATGTAGTTTCCAGTTTGCATCACATTATTCAATTGTAAGTACACATACATATACAAGGGATATCTATGCTCAGGCTGCTATAGCTTTAGTAGTCCTTCAGCTGTTACCGCTGTAAAGTAATAATTAATAATATAATAATAATAATAAACATGTACTTATCACACATTCCCCTCCCCACTTGTTTCAGTCTCACCCTGAGAGCTACATGGGTGCACCGATGGACGCCATTGCCGAGGAGCCCAGTGGAGAGGACTCCACAAGCAACGAGGGATCAGAACACAACCTAGCAGAACACGCTGACTCGGCAGATAACATCAAGCTTCAGAGAGTGACTGGTGTGTCGGTGAGACACACTAAACCACCGCCAGCCTCCGTCATGAAGGAGGGCTGGATGGTCCACTACACCAACAGATCAACACTAGTAAGGGAATCAATGTCACTACTATTACTCAAGCTAGCTACATGTACATGTACATGTACATGTGCATGCACAATGTACACTCTGGGTTTAGTATTTACTACATTTTGTATCTGATTATGGGGTGGGTCGTACTGGGTGGTTGAGTGATCTAAAGCGCTACCGGTGCACCAACTTTGATATAATTACTATGTACATGTACATTTATACATGTACATGTATATAACCCGGTACTCTTAATAACACCTGCACAGCGTAAGAAGCACTACTGGCGTTTGGACACCAAGTGTCTGACCCTGTACAAGTCGGAGACCTCCTCCCAGTACTACAAGGAGATACCTCTGGCGGACATCTTGGCCGTGGACCCAATGGTGAACCCTGAGGTCTATCCCCTCAACCCTCCACATGTCTTTGAGATAGTCACCTCCTCCATGACCTTCTTTGTGGGCGTGGACATGACTGGAGCTCTACCCCGGGACCTTCTGCAGAAAGTAGAAGGTACATGACACTGGAGCATGCTGCACTTTTATGATGTGCATGTACATGTACTAATTTTGATAATGTGACATGCGTGCATGGACATAATATTATATACAGTATCATTAATTTTATATGTAGTTAGTCTGCCCGCACTATATATTAGGTACATATACAATGTAGTTGGTCATGGTGGTCAGCAAATGCTATACAACATGGTTGTATGTGTACTTATCAAACATGATACTACATGTATGCATCTTCAGGTTGTGAAATAAACTCATCCAATCTACTGGGCAACGTGAGTGAGATGTCGCTGCCTCAGCTGGAGGACTTGGGGGTGGGGCTAAACGCTGGCATTGCCTGGGAGGAGGCACTGCACAGTGCACTCATGCCTATCACACCTCAAGCAAGCATGGGATCTCTGGCAGAAAGTAAGTCAAGTAAAGAGATAGGGTAAGAGGGAGGGAGAGGAAGAGAGGGAGAGAGTGTGTGTGAGAGAGAGAGAGAGAATTGGAGAGAAGGGAAAAGTCTGACAAGAAATCAAGGGGGAGGGAGGGAGGGAAGAGTGAGAGAGAGATTATAATATTATATACATGTACATGTAAGGAACATGCCGTTGTACATGGGGATGGCCTGTGGCATGCACTGAGATATTCCTGTTATGATAAAACAGCTGGCTGTAGTTTGCACACACCTTGCCTTTTGTGCTCTAATGTCTCAACTATTCCCTTCTCTCTCTCTCCCTTGCCTACAGTTGGTGTTGGCGGTGGAATGGTCAGACCACCATCTTTCAAAACGAAGAGGGGTTCACTCCGAGGTTCTCTCAAGGGAAGTTTCCATGGCAACCGAGGGAATTCCTTCCGAGGAGGTTCGATCCGTGGCCATCGTGGTTCAATGAGGGGATCATTCCGAGTCCCCAAACAGGGTCCAGGGGGCGGGGCACCGACAAGGAGCCACACTAGCAATGCCGTGATGAAGCAACCCAAGGTGGAAACTAAGATGGACATCAGCTTGTTCTACCAAATCTACCCAGAAGAGATACTGGGATCAGGACAATTTGGAACTGTCTATGGAGGTATGCATAATTATTGAGATACGTATACATGTACATGTACAATGTACATGTATACTAGGAGGTCTCTTGTCGGCTGCCCATGGAGTTTTTTTCATCCGAGATACACATGTACATGTATTATATCACGTAAGCATATTGCTGTTTAATATAATGCTGTAATCAATGTGTAGGTCAGAATCGTCAAAGTGGGAAATCAGTTGCAGTGAAAGTGATTGATAAGTTGAGATTTCCTCATAAGCAAGAATCTCAGCTCAGAACAGAAGTCACTATTTTACAAACACTCAACCATCCTGGAATCATATTCCTGGAACAAATGTTTGAGACACCAGAGAAGGTACAATGCACGTGTACAGTATACAAGTGTACAAATACATGTATATGTAGTAATATTATGTGTACCAGCGGAAGGGAGGGAAATGGAGCGGGGGGAGTGAGAATAGGGGATGGAGAGGAAGATCATACAAGTATATGTACTAGCTTGATTAATATTACACCTGTAAGTTTTACCATCATGTTGGTCCATGTTGTGTGTACATGTAGATCTATGTTGTTATGGAGAAGATGAATGGTGACATGCTGGAGATGATTCTCAACAGCCCCAGTAGCAGGCTCACTGAGAGGGTCACAAAGTTCATGATCTATCAGGTAAAGTGTACATGCAAGGTAGTACTATCATTATGACATTGTAGTAATCATCTGTATAGTGTGTAGCCTTCTTGTGTATGAAATTCACTTGTATGACAAAGGGAGAGGGAGAGCCCAAAGGCGACTATCATAACAGGTGGTACAGGTGTATTGTCAGTATTATTATTATAACTCCCAATAGGAATTCTTGTACACTCGTGTAGGTATGCATTGCTTTTTTTCTTACACTCATCTGATAAAATTTCACCTTTTGTACAGATCCTAATTGCTCTCCAGTACCTGCATAAGCGAGATATTGTGCACTGTGACCTTAAGCCTGAGAATGTGCTGCTGACATCAGAGAATGGGATGCCTCTTGCCAAACTCTGTGACTTTGGATTTGCCAGGATCATTGGGGAGAAGTCATTCAGGAAATCAATCGTAGGAACTCCAGCTTACCTTGGTGAGTCAACTCTAAATTAATACACCCATGTATATTATATGGCATGTTTCTCAAAGTGTCTCCACTTTGCCGACTGCTAGTCTCCAGTCTCTGCAATGTGATCCATCGTTAATCGTATAAGCGGCTTACCAGGCCGTATAGTATCACTTAACAGAGAACAGTGCAGCCCGCACAAAATAAAATGCTTAATAAAACTTTGTGCTTAACATTGAGCTGCAATTAATAATGTCTATGACTTGACTAATTTGAAGGCGGATTCTTTCATTTTGCATTTGTAGCTCCCGAAGTTTTGAAGAATGAGGGCTACAACCGCTCCCTGGACTTGTGGTCTGTCGGAGTGATCGTCTATGTCAGTTTGAGTGGGACTTTCCCCTTCAATGAGGATGAGGAGGTAGCAGATCAGATCACCAATGCTGCGTTCATGTATCCACCTGACCCATGGTCAACAGTCTCACAGGAAGGTCAGTTGTTGTAGTCTCCTGCATGCTAGTATGCACAGAATCTGACAATGCCTCACCCCTTTGATTGTGCTCCACTATACACATACTGTAATTATTTACACTGTTCTTGCTCATCCACACAGCTATTGATCTGATAAACAGACTGCTTCAAGTTTCTAGAAAGAGTCGGTCAAAGGCCAACCAAGCTCTACACCACATCTGGCTAAGAGTAAGACTAATGTACTATATTATTGCACAGATCAGAATACTCTTGACGTTTTATTGATCGATGTTATAATTTCTCAGGATATGCAGCTGTGGGAGGACCTGTGCCAGCTTGAGGGGCGGCTGGGCATGCGCTACCTCACACATGAGAGCGAAGACAACTTCTGGATGAAGCACGGTGCTAGACCACACCCTTTAGCCAAGCAGGAAGCGGAGCAAAAGGCAGCCGAGCTGGCAGCCGCAGTCATCGCCGACAGTCAAAGAGTAGTGAAATTCAGTGACACAGCAGCAGGAACTATTTCAAACGGCACCTCCATGAGTGGTCTGGCTGCAGAGGCGACTGACTCCGCCACACATGGGAACGATAGTGCTGCAGACAGTGTATCAACTAACAGTAACGAAAGTCGCGACCGTGCCTCGAGCAGTGGCAGTAAGAAGGACTATTTACAGATGACAGATGAGGAAATCAAAGATTCTGAAGCTCACGCCACAAGAGTTGGTTACAAGGTTACGACTTTGTGATGAAACAAGCGTTCTTGTATTAATTTTTTTGTATGATGTATTGTTAGCACATAGTGCAACCT
The DNA here is from genome assembly GCA_963930775.1 of Cliona cf. orientalis. NCBI lineage: Eukaryota > Metazoa > Porifera > Demospongiae > Clionaida > Clionaidae > Cliona > Cliona cf. orientalis. The sequence continues at coordinate 2,827,093 of OZ005704.1, forward strand.
TGCATGTTTTCTATAATAATTTTAGCGGTGCCCATCTATTGATAGTATGCACCATGTTATTGGATTTAATTTCTTATGCTTTTTGTTTTTTTTCATTTTCTACTGTCAGTGCCAAATTGGACTGCTTTTGGACCTGATATTTTATTACTTTTGTGTCTTGCCCTCTAAAATTTATCTGCATTGTTATTGTTATTATTGGGGCGAGCCTGAGCAAGCTCAAGCCCCATATTATTATAAACAGTATGAGTCAAGTATTGGAGTGGAAGGTATAATAATAATAATAATAATATATTATTTATATAGCAGAATTAAGGATCAATCCTACATGATATTGCATGTATACTTGATCGTAAGTTATTCAATTTGAATGGGGAATCCCCATTACACTACATGTGTACATGACATTGTATGTAAATTTATAATACTTTCTGAAACAAGCAATATTTGCCCAGTAAGGGTATCAACTTGTGAAATTAATTTTGACACAGACATGGGTGAATATCCAAATCAGTTCAGTAAATACTGTGTTTATCATGCCACTTCAAAACATTCAATGATTACGTACATAACAGAAGCATGATACTTACATACATAGTGACCCTTTACCATAATTATTAACATCAAGTTGTTGATAGGGTAGGATGATGAAAGGGGAGGGGAAGAGAGGCTAGGGATGTATTGATGGTATCCGTCTTAATTTCGACTATGAAAAGCCTGGAAACCTATAAATTAACAATAATATTATTATACAAGCAAGACTGCACATCGATCAAGGGTCACATAAAATTTTGTGAAATGGGCCCAATAGCGAGTGGTTTAATAATAATATTATTATTATTATCTTGAGTATTATGTTATGCATATACTCTTATTTATACCACAAACTTGCACACATGTAGCCAGCTCAGATCACAATTGCTTCAGCATAAAAATTAAATTAATTACGACAGTCATGTAATTCAATCGTTATAGTAGCGTAACCACAGTACAATTCCACCAGCCACACAACCAGGTACAATGAACGCTGAAGCAATGGCCAAAGCTGACCAAGAGTAGGAACAGATTTTGCATCCTTTGGCACACTTATGCTTTCCGACATCATAATAATGATTAGCCTGAGTGGAGAAAAGAGAAAAGGAATTGTAAACCATCTATAGCACTGTGAAAATTAATCGTGATTGAAGGATTGGACTTACAGCACAAGCCAGGATCCAAGCAATGGTTGTGAAGAAGATAGCCCACAAAAAGAAGAAGGCAAAGCATACGTATGTGAGTACAGCAGCCAATGTAGCTGCCCCAGATGCATAGGAACGTCTGGAATGTGAAGTCACTGTAGCGGATGTAGTTTGTTGAGCATTTTGCACCTGCACTTGTGGCTCATATAAAATGACCGCATTGTCCTAAAATGGAAGTCATTCAATCTCATTGGTAATGCAGCAATAATATATATTATACAATTAGCTAGAGCTCTGTAGAGCACATATACCCTACATGTATACTGTGCCATGGCAATCTATAGCTTGTGTGCATGGTTAAAATTTTGTAAAAATAGAGGAAAATAATAATATTAATGCTGGTTGGTTTAGGGGTCCCGGTGATGTCAGCCACAATTTAATATTATTATAATAATATTATCAGTATTGATTCTCTCTCTGGATGAGGTCTAGATTAGGAAGATATATAATAATATTATTATACTTCGGAGTGCTCCGGCTCAATATCAGCATGTAATAACCATTTTATTACAATAATATTATTTCACAGCAATTTTGATGCATAAAAAGAATGAATACCACTTAATCTGCGCATGCGCAGCTCCATCTTCAGACCTTTTTGCTGCTGCCACAGCAAGAAGCATGTGGGTATGATGGCTTACAAAAAGGCACTATTTGTGACGCTTGTGGATTGTGCACGTGCACTTGATTTGGAACATATATCAATTGAAGCCAGTTTTTCGCCAACTATATATGACTGGTATTATAATAATATTATTCCTTGATAGCTAGCTATAGCCACTGTAAATTTTAATTTTGTATATACAGTGTGTACGTAAGTGAAATGTCAAGCACACTGTATTTTTGTATTGTGTATAAATTATAGGCTCCAACACACAATACAAGCATTGAAGGTGATGCATATACCGTAGGATTGGTATGTTATGCGAGGCTAAATTTCTAGTTAAAAGTATTATGCGATTTTTATTTATGCGATAATACCATGAGCCAGACTGGGGTCTGGGCACAAGACTACCATGCAGAGGAAAGAGCTATCAGCCCAGGCCCCTTAGTATATAGGTGATTAATGCTGAAAATACTCACCAGTAGTCCGTAAATATCGGTAGCATACTTCTCTCTGGCTCTTCCCAGGCTCAAACTGTTGTTACAGTACCGTTCGGCCAAACAGACTGAGCGCTTACTAGCGCGCGTGCAATAAGACCACGTGTACGCGACGCGCGCCTCGGCCGGTTGCCCTATTGCGCAATGTATGTAATGCGCATTATTATTTTGCGATTTCGCAAAAATTCGCATAATCGCATAACTAAAAATATACGAATCCTACGGTAGTTATTAATTTTGAGTAAAGTACATGTACGAACCTGACGTGGAGCTTGGAACTGAGTATTACCGGTATTCTGAAGGAGAGACAGAGTGGCAGTAGTTAGATTGAATTAAGTAACTGAATAATGTACATGCATCTATGCACAGTCACTGTGCTGCAATACAGTTAAAAAGTGTGGTGTATTAACTTTCTTACAGTGGGAGGTTGCGCTTGAACTCCTATAATTTTTTGCTGTGTGACAACGCCAACTCTGCCATCACCAAGGTCAACAGCCACTGCAACGTTCTCCACCTCAGCTGCTATGCCCAGTTCCTTGTCAACAATCACTTTCCTCTCCACTCCAATTGCATGATCCTGTCCTGCAACTACATTTAACTCGCGAGCTGCTACAGCCATGGCTTCAACAAGCTTTGTATATCACTGTTACAGAATACCCGATTTATCGTATTGAATATCAGGTGATCCAATGGACTATATTTAATGCTTTTAAGTTGTCACTATTATTTTATTGTTTCTTTTATGACAGTCCCACATTCTTGTATGTGTTATTTTCACTACTACCGGTTGTTGCTATGTGTCTTAATTGGCACTAGAATAACCTTCATTGAATAAACTTATCTGACTCTAACTAGGGTATAACTGTACGCTTAGCAATTTTATGTAGATTTTCAGTATTGCACGCTGAAAGACTACTAGGAGACAAGCATCCCTACATGTCATTATTTTTTATGATGTAGTATCTATATTAATATCACATTATTTTTATTCCTTAAAATTAACGATGTATAAATTATTATTATAGTACCAGATGTCTCATGCAGCATTCCATCACTATACCACTGGTGGTTTGGTACTTTTTGTTACTGACCCCTGCTACAATACATGCCCTATTTCAAGTCTATAGCTATAGCTATAGCTAATCCCTTGATATCTACCGGTTGTTGCTATGTGTCTTGGCACTAGAATAACCTTATTGAATAAACTTATCTGACTCTAACTAGCATGCTTAGCAATCTTATGTAGATTTTCAGTATTGCATGCTGAAAGACTACTAGTAGACATGCATCCCTACATGACATTAATTTTTATGATGTAGTATCTATATCTTTATTCCTTAAATTAATGATGTATAAATTATTATTATAGTACCAGATGTCTCATGCAGCATTCCAGGCTAACACTCTTCTCCCTCCCACCCTCCGGTACCTCTCCGGTCCCTATCCTCCATTCTCTACAATGCTTTGCCGATCAGTTCAGGCCTAAATGGACAAGGAGGGCAATACTATTACATGTAGTGGGTCACTAGCTATACGAACTGAAAGCCTAGTGATCTGTACAGTGTATCTATAATACCATCAAGCACTTGAGAGCCACTGCCTCTTACTCAGGATTCCAGTGGATAACTGACCACCAAAACACCCATCCTCTCTCTTCACTCTTCATTCACTTCTACCTTCAAGTTCAGCTATCATTATTAGTTATTGATCTGAATTCCCATGCTCTAATGATGGGATCTGAATCCACATGTAGGCCAAGTTGGAATTCTACATGTACTTGAACATTGTACATACACAATTACGGCATCTCATACACCTACACTGCATCTATATGTACCTAGAAGACATGACTGCCATTGTGGATACTGATCAGTGCCTCAGGCTGATTCAAAGAGAAGCCTCTTTTGAATTGCAGCAGACTACTAGTAGAGGATGTTCATACCAGGCACATCCTCCAGCACAGGAGGAGGAAAGACACTTAATATGCACACAAAACAAGTACAGGTAACATACATGTAATACACATGTAGCTATAATATTATAGCTATGTACACCATTCAAATGGATAATTATGATCACGATAATTTAGTATCAGAGCAACACACCTTTACAGCGTATCGATGTTACATGTATGTGTTTTCCATAAATCCTACACTAGATAAAAACTCAAATTACATGCATGTAGGAAATATGTAGGATAGGGCAAAATTTTCTACACATTTCATTTATTTTACAAAAACTCTGCCCTATCCTCTACCAAACATGTGTCGGAAAGCTCATGTTTTGGTAAGCATGACATAAAGGAAATCTTACTTTTGGTCCAGTGCTACTATTTATATATACCAGTATCTCCATTGGTATAACACTATAATAATCACCTTTTATGATGGTCCTAGCTACACAATAAACTTTGCTAAGTAAACTCCTTAAATGAGGAGTATACTGTCCTTAGCCAATCCCAAGGGTATGGGAATAGAGGTATCCATTCCTGACCATACAATTATAATTATATTATAATACTTGATCACTATATATCACTAGTGAATGGACATCTGAAATCCAGCTATTTTGCCAGTTCTTCCACCCACTACCAAACCACACACTACATGTAAGGCTTCCAACAGCCAGCCAATGCCAGTGACTCATACACAGGTGCACAAGGAAGCGCGCGACACTGCACCAATCACTGACTGATTGACTGGTGCTAGCATTGCCCCCTGCATAACCTTCCTGTGAAACATAAGGCTGCACTACATGACACCCACCTTCTATTAAGGTAGAGGTAGGTAGCTATAATGATTCTAGGCAGGAAGCCATGGATACACCCACATGGTACAAGATACCAGGCTGCTAGCTCACAGTAATTATTCATCTGATTGAGGTATAGGGAGATAGTGATCTAGACAAGCAGGCAGGCAGCCAAGCCAATAGCAATCTCATGCTGTCAGACACATGCACACACAAAATACCCTTACACCTGTAAGGACAATGCACACTACAGTAGTGTACCATTTGCAGTGTCACGGATGAAATAACAATAGCATAATTATCATTCATTAGGGAGGAAGGACAGAATTCTAGGAGCGCCTAACCTTTTAGGAATGCCATACTCAAGGAATATTCTGCCACATATCTATAGAGAAACATCACTACTTACATGATAACAATCATAAATCGCATGTTGGCAGACCTAGCTACACTGGTGTCCACCTGCACTAGCTGATATCAAGCAACAACTGTGTATGGGACAGGCCCTGGCTTTGCCATGTGAGCGCCCAGTGTCTCAGGAATGGTATATACCCCCCATCAGGAGTAGACAAGGGTTAGGAGTGTTGAACTACTGTAGTAAACCTAGAATAGCATTTCGAAACTTGACCTTGCTAGTGTAGTACCTGGAGCAATTGTTGCTGTCACTATCATAACAAGTACACGGTGCTAGATAAGCACTAAGTCACTGTACTGTCCGAAGCAGTTAGCTACTGTACCACACCCGCTAACGCAGTCTACCCACATCATCAATAGGTAGTACAATGTTATGATAAGACTACAGCAGTTAGTAGTTTACAGACACAACATGTGACGTCAAGTTTCCGAAACGCAGTTGTATGCAGTTCAACACTCCTATCCCCTTATCTACTCCTGCCCCCATACACGTAAGGATCTACAGTGAAATTGCCCTATGAGGATATCAATGAGATAGGTATAGATAACTGCTTAAGTTCACAAGGATTATTAAATTTTACATTTTGACATAGCAGCATTAATAATAATAATATATTGTTACATGTTGTATTATAGCTTATGTGTCAAGTTAGCGGGCTGGATTTTCATTAAGTTCTCTTGATCGATATTCCTCTGGCATAAGGCGGAAGAGCATCCATGTGTCAATGCCATTATGATTTTGTTGAAATGGGGTAATTAATGTTGTGTATTCATCAGTTGTCTTTATTGCGCTCACTGCGACATACCCATCCATCCTAAATCTGCGTCGGCTGCAGTTGATGAAGAATTGCTCACCCAGCTCCCATTCCTTAATATCCACCGGTGCATACACATCAAACACTCGACTGTATATGACAAATCGTGCATTTTCTTCTGCAACATTTGGTTTCACCTCCAGTGGACCATCATTGTAGCCCAGCAGAGACACACTTCCATCGAGGTATTGTGGAAGTGGAGCAAGCCGCTCTTCCTTTGACATTGGATCAAGTATCCCCTTTGGTCTCATTAGAGCATCTTTGTCTTCGCCGTAGTACGTGATCATGAATTCATACGGATGCTGGTCGTTGTCGGTGGAGGTGAGGAAGAATATTGAAGCAGTCTTGACATCAGGACTTGCACTGACTTTGTTGGAGTTATCAACTCTCCAGTAGAGTGTTGTCTCTCTGTTTCCACAGGATATGAGAAAAGGCCCTTCTGCAGAGTGCATACAATATACGATGACATTGTACATTAATTTTCTTCATTGTGTAATGGAGAGGCTTTCAATATTAAATCTAGCTATAATTTAGCTAGGGTACTTACTCAATTTCTTGGCAAATTTTGCAAGCATTTTACATGATATTGTCTACTTACTGCTTTTGATGGCTCTTTCAACCATATAATCTCGAAGAGCTTTTTTCATAGCCTTATTGACATGCTCTGACGTAATCAGTGTGTGTATTGGCATCAATCGGAATGATATGACTGCTTCATCGCTTGTTCCCATCTGAACAGTACCATTTGTTATCTTTCCAATCTCCTCCACTTGTAGGGAAAAATTCTTGTGTGTTTTGGATGCAGTTTGGCTGATAGAAGATTGCAGTTTTGCAACTCTCTGTGCACCCACGCTCCCCTTCATACCAACCTTTTGGTTGAACTCCGTTGAAGAGAGCACACGGAACTTCATAGCTCCGAGTTGAATGGTGTGGACATAGTGTGTGACACCCAACTGCTTGATGAACAGAAGGCAATCATTAGCAACACAATCATTGTCTTCTTCATCGTGTGTTCGAAGAAAGTGGGTCAATTTTGTGATAGAGCATTGATCCTTTCCAGATATCTCCATTTTTTTACCTCGTATAATTGCTCGATGGACTAGCCAGTCACACAATTGCTCTTCAAAACGTACTTCATCCTCAATTGTTACAATTGTGGATGAACCATCACGAATTGTTTTTTCTGCAACTGATAGCAAATCTGTATCGGTAGGTTTGATTGAAGTTGGCAATTGTTGGAGCAAAGGTTTGGCCTCAGCACCTTCTTGGAGCAGTACTTCAGCTGAAATGATGCGTGGTAGTTCACTGAAGCCACGTCGAAAGGAGATGGTTCTAGTAGCTACTTCCTCTCCAACTGATTTGTTTGTCTTTGTCACACTCCGTGAGTACATAGCATCTACTCCGATCTGAAGAGAAGTGTTGGGGTCAGCGACGGAGAGCTTGAGTTGTGTTTGCCTACTCGAGATGCTCAGGATTTCTCTCTCGAAGTATTTCTGTGCTCCACTTTCTTGAGTGCCAATTATGTTATTGAGTGATTTTGAAACCGCTTGAACTTGAAATGAACTTTTCTCCTTCCACAAATTTGGCTTAGTGGCATCCACTCCTCTACCAAGGCCCAAGTCAGTCAACCACTGCACTTCATCTGGTGAGACAACTGGCTTGATTTTTCCATATCCTACAGTTGCAACTGCAGCTGGAGTCAGTGTAGCTGAAGCTGTGGGTGGAGGTGCAGCTGGAGTTGCAGTTGTCATTTTCAGCGTACTAACTCTAATAATATATTATAGAAAATCTGTAGCTAGTAGGTAGTTGAACCTGTATGCCACCGTATTTATAATCCACTGGAATGGAAATTCAGAATAGAACTGGCATGGATGTATATAATTTGAACATGTAGTTCCTCATAAATTATCTCTAGGTAGTTGTTTAACTGGGTGCAAGTTATCGCAACTAACTGCACAGGTGCATGGGTGCATAAAGCTAGCGGAAGTGTACTATATATATAGCTAGTATAATAACCAAGGTACTAATCAACAAAACTACACAATAATCACATAGGATGGGTGTACAGGGTGGGTGCAAATGAACCCACTTGCACCCCGCTGGCGACGCAACTACTAGCATCCACTGGATGAATAGGCTAATAAGGGACGTATCTCACAAGTTTGTGCAAGTGGTTCAATGACAAAACCAATTGTGCAGCCATGCCATTTGCAGGACTGAACTATAGCTAGTCAATGCCCGGGCAGTTGTGTAATGCAGTACAGCCCTGGTGGTCAGTCCCAACACCATTCAAGTTAATAACTAGCTTCTATTCTCCATTGATCCAACAGATTCCTTATCTGTTCCTATTCTGCTTCACCTTTGCCTCTGCAAGGTTAAAATTTTATGAATTTAGGAAAAATGTAGAAATGCCCAGGCCCGGATCTAGACTAGGAAAATATGAACTGCTACATCCACCCTCTCCGTTCTCTTAGGAGTGCCACAAGGCTCTGTATTTGGCACCTAATAGTTATTCATCGATGAAGTTACCTACCAGATCTCCCCTGGAAGTACAATGTCTCTCTTTGCGGACGATATCGCTCTTTATAGATAGATCTCTATTAAGCTTACAAAATGATGTCAGTGCAGATATGAATTGGGTTACGAACCCTCTTCTCTCCCTACAACTGGCTATAAGTGCTACTACATGGTCAATATCCAGGAAATGCAGTCTGAGATTATCTCCCCTCCTATCTTACTTAATAGCTAGTCCTCCATTGATGCTCTGCTGACTTATCCTGGTCTCCATATGTTACCAATCTATGCAATAAGGTGAGATGTCTAATAGGGTTACTGTAACGCCGCTTCTACAATAATTAGAGCACACGAAAATAGTTGGCGTTCGAAGTGTCCGATGATTTAGAACACGCTTTCACGCATGCGCATTCGGTCAAATGGACGTGTGATCAAGCAGCTGCAGAGATTGAGAAAATGAGATGGTATCTGGAGCTCCCTATTCATGGTGGGAAAGAGAACAACTCGCCTCCTTCATATGCTGATATGGGTATATATAGGTAGCACGCTAGCGCGAGCTGTCCGCATTAGAACAACGATGTCCGGATAATTAGAACAACAAAAATTCAAACTTCATTGACTGTCTGGTGTCATTAGAGGTAAAAATAATTCAAAATGGTATCCGGATAATTAGAGATGTCCGCTAAATTAGAGGCAATACGGTACCTCATTCATGCTGTAGGCTAGTTATAAGATTGAATGCAAAGACACTTTGCTGGCTCAGTAAGTTGTACAATACAGTATTTAATACCAGTTGCAATATCTCACAGATTCAGCTTTGAGCTCGTGGCCCAGTGAATATTAAATATAGCTGTAGCTGTTGGAATATGCACCAAAGTGTTTCTCAGCTACATGTATCTATAAGAGCCAAGTTAAGCAAAAGTATTTTCAGTGTTTCTGGTATAAATAATACTGCTTCTCTTACTTTGATTACCATTGTGTCTCCATGGTAGTTAGTTACGTAGCCATCACATGTCTCAGTCAGCTTTGAATATGCTAGAACTAGCTATAGGATTAAAGTTCAAATTACATGGTGAAACTAGAGCTCTGTAGAGCACATATGCACAGCATCTGCATTCTGCATCTATCTGCACAGAGATGAGAGCTGTAGCAGTAAGCATGCATGTGCCTATTGACGACTAATAAATCCATTGCACATGTCCAAGACAGAAGCATCAGAAATGACAATTATGTCATATTGCACTTATTATTAATTTTATTATTAGCAATAGCTACACTGGCTGGTAAATTATTCATAACCTGAAATGCAAGGATTAATAATAATATTATGTATATCTTATGATGACACAGCTGCGGTTTGAAACTTACTGTAGTGTATTACACATTAGAGTACATATCAGATTCTAGATCTCAAGTTAGTGGGATGGATGTTCATTAAGATCTCCTGATCGATACTCCACTGGCATAAGGCGAAAGAGCATCCATGTATCAACGCCATTGTGGCTTTGTTGAGATGGGATAATCGACGTAGTATATTCACCAGTTGTCTTTGTTGTGCTCACTGCAACATACCCATCCATCCTAAATCTGCGTCGGCTGCAACTGATAAAGAACTGCTCACCCAGCTCCCATTCCTTAACAGCAACTGGTACATACACATCAAATACTCCATTGTATATGACAAATCGTGCATTTTCTTCTGCAACATTTGGTTTCACTTCCAGTGGACCATAATTGTAGCCCAGCAGAGACACACTTCCATCTAGGTAGTGTGGAAGTGGAGCGAGCCGCTCTTCCTTTGACATTGGATCCAGTGTCCCCTTTGGTCTCATTAGAGCATCTTTGTCTTCACCGTAGTATGCTATCATGAATTCTTGTGGGTGCTCATCATTGTCGGTGGAGGTGAGGAAGAATATTGAAGCAGTTGCAACATCAGTGGTTACACTTACTTTATTGGAATCATCAACTCTCCAGTAGAGGGTTGTGTGCCTATTTCCACAAGATATGAGAAAAGGGCCTTCTACAGAATACATACATGCAATAAAACAGGCTTCTATAATAGCTGTATATTCATTAAAATTTAATAGAGAGGTATCCAAAATTTATAGAACTCTTGTCATAAACTTTCATGGCCTAGTTGAAGGTAATAATTATTACCCTACATACAACTACTACAGTAACATTGTCTACTTACTGCTTTTGATGGCTCTTTCAACCATATAATCTCGAAGAGCTTTTTTCATAGCTTTGTTGACATGCTCTGACGTAATCAGTGTGTGTATAGGCATCAATCGGAATGATATGACCGCTTCATCGCTTGTTCCCATCTGAACAGTACCGTTTGTTATCTTTCCAATCTCCTCCGCTTGTAGGGAAGAATTCTTGCGTGTTTTAGATGCAGTTTGGCTGATAGAAGATTGCAGTTTTGCGACTCTCTGTGCACCCACGCTCCCCTTCACACCAACCTTTTGGTTGAACTCCGTTGAAGAGAGCACACGGAACTTTTTGGCTCCCAATTGAATGGTGTGGACATAGTGTGTGACACCCAATTGCTTGATGAACAGAAGGCAATCATTAACAACACAAATGTGGTCTTCTTTATCATGTGTTTGAAGAAAATGGGTCAATTTTGTGATCGAGTTGCACTGTTTCCCCGTTATCTCCATTACTTTACCTCGTATAATTGCTCGATGGATTAGCCAATCACACAATCGCTCTTCAAAGCCTACTTCATCATCATCTAATTTTCCAATTATAGATGAATCAGTAGCTTCAAATGTCTTATTTTCTGTTCTTTGCAAGTCTGCATCAGTAGATTTGATTGGAGTTGGTAGTTGTTGTATCAAAGAAGCACCTTCTTCACCTTTGTGGATCATTGTTTGAGCTGCAGTGACGCGTGGTAGTTCATCGAAGGTGCGTCGAAATGAGATGGTTCTGGTAGCTACTTCCTCTCCAACTGATTTGTTTGTTTTCGTCACACTCTGCGAGTACATAGCATCTACTCCAATCTGAAGAGAAGTGTTGGGGTCAGCGACAGAGAGCTTGAGCTGTGTTTGCCTACTCGAGATGCTCAGGACTTCCCTCTCAAAGTATTTCCGTGCTCCACTTTCTTGAGTACCAATTATGTTATTGAGTGATTTTGAAGCTGCTTGAACTTGGAATGAGCTTTTCTCCTTCCACAAATTTGGCTTAGTGGCATCCACTCCTCTACCAAGGCCCAAGTCAGTCAACCACTGCACTTCATCTGGTGAGACAACTGGCTTGATTTTTCCATCTCCTCCGACTGGAGCTGCAGTTGGAGTCAGTGCAGCTGGAGCAGCAGTTGGAGTCGTCGCCATGCTTTTTCTTTGTTAGTGTGACTATTAACAATATCAGATGCTTTTTCTCAACTATAGTAGCTAGGTGACTGAGCTTATAATATATCCATCCTATTTATGTCTACCTAAAATGAAGCTTGACATGTACAAACTGTTCTAGCTTCATTAGTTCCTCAGAAATTACCCCATGCTATCCATATTCCCTTGCTAACATCCGTTACTTAGCAATAGATTTTATAACAGTAGCTACAAAAGGCTACTATTGTATATTGGTGTCGATCACAAATATGAATAGACCATGTAAAAGTAGATGAGCACATGTACTGCTGAACCCTAGACTAGTATCATGCTCGGTTTTACAATTGTGTCAGTATTTTCTCTGTTTGTGATGTGATTAATCACATCATAGTCATGACATTGTGTCCTTATCCAGGGGCTAGGTGAAATGTGGCTAATCCCCATCCCCCCCCCCCCCCCCCCCCCCCCCCCCCACACTGAGATTCAATATTACAATGCTATTCTTTTGGGCATGTGGCATGTCATGTGACCAAAAAGTAATAAAACATGATTGCATGGGTATTATAGTAGCAGCATCAGCTACACTTAAATTTGATAATAAGTAATGTCACTCAATTGTACACATACGGCAAAGGGTCACTATGTATATAATAGCATACTTAAGTTGTGCAATGTTATGCAATCATCAAGTGCTGAAAAATAAACACTACAAGTATTTATACAGTATATATATATATATTCATCTGTGTCTATGCCAAATTTCACGATTCAATACCCTTACTGGGTGAAAAAGATTATTTGTTTCAGGAAGTGAATTAGTGTGCATTATACGTAACTGTGTGGGCGAGCAAGCTCTATGGTGGTGTCATCCTACCTATGTGTGCCAGCCTAACCATAGTTAGCTACGTGTTTCGTTTGCACAGTGATCATACACGTGGCTGTGTGGTTGCAGGTGTGCTGTACAGTGTCGAGTTAAATTAAACTACCCCACAAAGGGATTACCCTACAATAGTATTCATAGGCTTGGCCACAAGGTTTTCACAAAACATGTACTTGCACTCTGGTATTTACTACGTGATGTGACATCACCATCAGGAGCTATGTACTCTTCTTAATAACCACGTTGTGCATTTGACCAACGATTGCCCTAGTACTCATGTTTCTTAAGGGATCCGATTGATCAATCTTGCATGGGATAATAAATTTGTACGAGACTAAGACGAGAGGCAAACGTGAAGCAGACATTGCAAATTAAGAACAACAGAAAGGAAATCTAACGGATCAATGAGTTGTTATGATGAGATCAATAATAATCCATGGTGTCAGGATCCTTGAATAGTCCAGGGCTGCACAGCTGGTTGAAGACTATCGGTTGAGGACCATTGACTAATACAGTGCAATTGGTTTGTCTCAGCACAGCACTTGCATAAGTGTATATGTGTGGGATATCCATTATCTCTCTTAATTAGCAAATAAATCTGTTCTGAGATCACTACACACAATTGTATAGGTAGGAAATGGATGCTAGCAAATGAATCAGGTATAGCATGGGATAATTTATGAGGAACTGTTCAAACTACATTCATGCCAGTTCTATACTGAATTTCCATTCCAGTTGGCTATAAATTTGTTGGCAAAATACTGACTACATGTAAGTTCCACTGTCTACTAGGTAAAAAAAGCTTTTGACATTGTCAAAATAAGAATCTGACAGTTAGTACGCTGAAAATGACAACAGCAACTCCAACTACAACTCCAGGTGCAACTTCAGCTGCAAATTCCACTGCACTGACTGCAACTGCAACTCCAGCTGCAGGAGGTGGAGAAGTCAAGCCAGTTGTCTCACCAAATGAAGTGCAGTGGTTGACTGACTTGGGCCTTGGTAGAGGAGTGGATGCCACTAAGCCAAATTTGTGGAAGGAGAAAAGTTCGTTTCAAGTTCAAGCGGTTTCAAAATCACTCAATAACATAATCGGCACTCAAGAAAGTGGAGCACGGAAATACTTTGAGAGAGAAGTCCTGAGCATCTCGAGTAGGCAAACACAGCTCAAGCTCTCCGTCGCTGACCCCAACACTTCTCTTCAGATTGGAGTAGATGCTATGTACTCTCAGAGTGTGACAAAGACAAACAAATCAGTTGGAGAGGAAGTAGCTACTAGAACCATCTCCTTTCGGCGTGGTTTCAATGAACTACCACGCGTCACTTCGGCTGAAGTACTGCTCCAAGAAGGTGCTGAGGCCAAACCATTACCAACTTCAATCAAACCTACCGATACAGATTTGCTATCAGTTGCAGAAAAAATAACTCCTGATGATTCATCTACAATTGGAACAATAGATGATGAAGTACGTTTTGAAGAGCAATTGTGTGACTGGCTAGTCCATCGAGCAGTTATACGAGGTAAAAAAATGGAGATGACAGGAAAGGATCAATGCTCTATCACAAAATTAGCCCACTTTCTTCAAACGCATGAGGAGGAAGACCACGATTGTGTTGCCAGTGACTGTCTTCTGTTCATTAAGCAGTTGGGTGTCACACACTATGTCCATACCATTCAATTGGGAGCCAAAAAGTTCCGTGTGCTCTCTTCAACAGAGTTCAACCAAAAGGTTGGTGTGAAGGGGAGCGTGGGTGCACAGAGAGTTGCAAAACTGCAATCTTCTATCAGCCAAACTGCATCCAAAACACGCAAAAATTCTTCTCTACAAGTGGAAGAGATTGGAAAGATAACGAATGGTACTGTTCAGATGGGAACAAGTGATGAAGCGGTCATATCATTCCGATTGATGCCAATACACACACTAATTACGTCAGAGCATGTCAACAAAGCTTTGAAGAAAGCTCTTCGAGATTATATGGTTGAAAGAGCCATCAAAAGCAGTAAGTAGAAAATGTGTCAATTGCTTACTATAATGAAATTTACCAAGAGCGTAATTGAACAAGTGACTATGTTTAAATAATTGCTCACAAAATTTGCCAAGAAAGTAATTAAGCAAGTGACTAGCTGTAAATTAATGTTGAAATTAAGCTTCGTCGTTGAACAATGAAGAAAATAATGTTAATTTGCATATAGTTTAATGTATTATTGCATTATGTACTCTGCAGAAGGGCCTTTTCTCATATCCTGTGGAAATCAGGAGACAACACTCTACTGGAGAGTTGACAACTCCAACAAAGTCAGTGCAAGTCCTGATGTCAAGACTGCTTCAATATTCTTCCTCACCTCCACTGATGATGACCAGCATCCATACGAATTCATGATCACGTACTACGGCGAAGACAAAGATGCTCTAATGAGACCAAAGGGAACACTTGATCCAATGTCAAAGGAAGAGCGGCTTGCTCCACTTCCACAATACCTCGATGGAAGTGTGTCTCTGCTGGGCTACAATGATGGTCCACTGGAGGTGAAACCAAATGTTGCAGAAGAAAATGCACGATTTGTCATATACAGTCGAGTGTTTGATGTGTATGCACCGGTGGATATTAAGGAATGGGAGCTGGGTGAGCAGTTCTTTATCAACTGTAGCCGTCGCAGATTTAGGATCGATGGGTATGTCACAGTGAGCGCAACAAAGACAGAAGGTGAATATACTACATCAATTATCCCATTTCAACAAAATCATAATGGCATTGACACATGGATGCTCTTCCGCCTTATGCCAGAGGAATATCGTTCAAGAGAACTTAATGAACATTCAACCCACTAACTTGAGACATGAATTAGACTATAACATGTAATCTTTATTTTTAATGCTGCTATGTCAAAATGTAAATTTAATAATAATAATAATATGCATACAAAGCTGTTGTGTTCATGACTTCAAGTATAATATTATTCAATCTTTGAACTAGACTCAACAATTATACTTATGGCGAACACTAATGAAATATTCCTGTGAATGCTGTGCATGATTTCATGAATCATACATCATTAATGTTAAACAAAAATTGATACACTGTCATTGACAATTATTACTATTCTCTTCAGCTATAGGTATTAACTGTATAAAGGAAAGGCTTTACATTGTAATTATAATTGGTGTAGCTAGCTATAATAACTGAAGAGATCAGATGGAGTATCAACTCGGAGGTGACTTCAGGTACAATATCTGTGATTTTGGCCAGTTTTGTGAGTACTAAACTTATTACCATAGTTAATCGAATACAACGTATGATGCAATTTAACGTAAGAAATTAGCATAATTTTTAGGAATTCTCATAAGTTAAACGTGTATATAATATAATAATATTATACGGAACGATTAACGACCTTTACCAGAGAAGTGCGCTTTTTTTCCATACATAGTATTAGATTAAGTACGGTAGTACATTAAAATAGTACTTGGATGACGATTTATGCTACCATAGCATAGGTATAGCAAGTGGGTAAAAATTTGGGCGAATTTACAGAAATACCAAACACTAAGTTACCTTCATCCCCAGAACCCAATAGTCTCACTTGCAACATTGAAATGCTGAGAATAGGAACTGGGGATGCAGCATGTTGCTAATGGCCACTTGTAAGTAGTACACAGTACGGTAGCCAGATAGCTACCACACTATGTCCTTGGTACTCAAACAAACATTTTATACGCTTCCGTAGAGTTTAAGTAACTAGATACACTAACCTCAACATCTACGAACTGCCATGCACCATACATCACTGCATGATGCTACCTAGTACCTATGGCTCAGGTGTGGTTGACACAATGTCATGCACACAAAAGTATGTGACAGTTATGAAATATTATAATCCTGGAATTGTACAGGAGTTTATCTGCATAGAGCCCAGCAGGGTGTGTTTTCCCCCAAGAGGTTCTTTCCACCTTCCACTCCCCCCCCCCCCCCCCCAAAGTTAATTGAAATTCATGAAGTGTTGCTTAAAAGGCGGTATGCGCGATCTTTTTATGCGCTCTTGAGGCGGCCCATTCGTCTTGCATACCTCACTTGTTTCCCCCCGAAAACCTTTGGGCCAGATAAAATCCTATTGTAGCAGGCATCACCAAAATTCTGAGCTAAGTCATTATTAAAGTTGGCTATATTATGGCAATTGAGAATTTAATCTCCTCCCTCATTTAAAGTTAGCTCTCCACTCCATCTGGATTCAATCATTTACTCCCATACATTAATAGAAAATGGTGTGGAGACTTCCACTGATATGGTCTTGCACATGATTGACATCCACTAGCTAGACCCTTTGGGCACTATTACTTCCCAGAGCTAGGGTATATAGGAACTTGCAGGACAATACCACTGGATCTGAGGTGCTAGTTGGTGCAACTATTGAGACAGATGTATTTGCCCATACCACATCATAAACACAATCAACATCATGCACCTGTGACCTTCATCATTATACAAATAATAGTAAACCTCTGATAGCAAATAATTGGGTCTTATTCTCACATACATGACATTGTACATGTGTGCATCACTTAAAAATTTGCAAAAAACTGTCTGGCTACTATAACAAGAAACAAAATAAAACCTGCATGGATAAGTCATGTTGTGAGTTAAAACTTGATAAGATCGATAATCTAAATTTGATGATCACAATAGGCTTGAACCTATAAAAGTATAGCTACATGTACATAAAGTAAGAATTAATTGTCAGTGATGGGTCATGCCGTGACTCCATAACTTTATTACAATGTGTCTCTTCTAAAGAGATACTGTGAAGCATGCATACAGTGGAACCCCTCTAAAATGGACACCTCTGAGGTTAAAGATATAGTTCACTGTAGCCTGGTATCCTTAGTGCAGGTTCTAGGGTTTGTAGCTTATGAGTACTGCAAAGCGGCACAATTTTGCAGTGCTCATAAGCTCCTATGGTTGACCTTTAGAATCGTGACCAATCATAATAAAGATAATAATAAAGTTGAAACTGAGACTGTTACAGTATTGATAACAGATTTATCAATTTTGAGCTCATAGGCAAGAATTGGAGACATAATATTATCTGGGCTTTACCGCAATCGCTCATAGCTCATAATACATGTACCAGCACTTAATGGTGAGTGGCCATAAAATTAATATTATGCAAGATCATTCACTAAAAGTGGGGTGTCCATTGTTGAGGGGATTTGAATGTATTAAAGTATATAGAGATATAAAATGTAGCTATAATCTGGACATTCAGGATGAAATGCAGGTGTCCACCACTGAGGGATGTTAGCTATATGTAAGTGGGGTTCTACTGTATATTCAGAAACATTTAGAAGCAGAAGAAATGGCTATAATAACTAGAGCTCTGTAGAGCACATACCCCACATGCTCTGTAGCCACTGTAGCGTAGTATTGCATGCAGAACTATTCTATGATCTGATGACCCTTTCCAAGACTGAGCTTGAGCATGCGCAGTCGTATCAGCACATGCTAATAGAGTGGGTGTGGTCAATAAACCACAGGCATGTTGAACAGAAAATGCACAATTTGTAGCTCTAGTACACCATTTTGAGCAATTCGAAACACGTATAACTAGTCTTTCACCGATATCTATCGATTGGTCATGCTTACAGCACACATAGATACCTAGAACGCGAGATCCGGCAATTTTCATGCCGACAATGACGACAGACATAAAAACCGATTATTTTATCCTTGCACAATGTGTGTGGGGTAATTATCAACAGTATGCATATCACAACAATATCTTACCGGTTTGATGATCCGTAACTTGGGTAAAATACTTACTAGGAAGAACACCTTCAGCATTGCCAGCACACAATATAACATTGTTTGTAGAACAGAAGAATTCATAACCATCTATAAAATTAATGATAGCACTCTAGTCTAAGAAATCAGATGGCCAATGAATTAGTGTACACATTCAAAAATGCAAATCCAGAGGTCCAAATAATGTTCAGATATCGGTCAATAATATTTCATGCATATTGATCAAAATTAATGACCGCCCATAAGAGTGGGCAGTGTAGATATTGTGTCCAGACATATCCTGTTGCAATAGCTGATACGTAGTCCCACAGGTGGTTGTGGTAATGCTAAGATTGTAATTTACTCTAGACTACTAGGTGCTAAACCACCACAGATCTGCCATGGCTCTTCTTGTGGTTGCAACATTTCAAACTGTGAAAAAGCAGCTGTCTGGTGCTCTAGTATACTTCCGCTATACATTAATACAGGAGTCACTGTGAGTGATAAGACCGCTTTGAATTTTCATGTACAGATTTAATATGTACAATGGCAGTATAAAATTTACAGATGTCCGTGCAAAATTGTGTAAGTAAGTGCTAACATATTATGTCCAAACATTCCAAGATTCTTATTTTGAACTCTGCAAATCCGCCCACTGAGACTTTTTGAACTGCCAGTGGGTATATTATATTCAAGTTCTAGGCATCATCATAGACTGCTATCAATATTTCTGTCCATAAGCAGCCTTCTCAACTCAACCATTACACAGCATGCTATATCTACAGTCATGTCATGCTCTGCCTCCCGTTCAGTTTCTTTTTTGGAAGGGGCATGCATTAATAGTATACATGGGTCTGGATGGAAATGTCACCGTTTTTATATCTTCTACTGTATAAGCTATACATAATATACATACACACACCTTCCAATGCTTTCTTCAGATTAATAAAGATATGCACTTGTGAACTTGATCTCATACCTAATGTAGTGATACAGTGATCTTCTTAGTAACACTTTAAGGCCATCCCCCCAAACTTAACACTAATTACACTGCCTTACCACTGATAACACCACTGTCCCCCGGCAATCCAACAGCAAAGTGGATATGATTTCGCTTCATCCTGCTCAAACCCTAGAGAGTTTTTAGGAGTAATTTTAATGTAATACCTGAATGTATACAATCACACAAGCATTAGAAAGTCACCTGGACTTTAATCAGTTCCCATGCTTTCTTATTAGTGCCATGTACTACAACTGGATAATCATCAGCAGACAGAATGGGACTCAACTCCAAATCTTCAACCTGACATTATCATAAAAATTTACATACATGCATATTTTGAATGCTGTCATATGTAAATTTAAAACTATGTCACTGTGTGACAACATTCCCCTAGCTCTCCTCTTTTTAATCACCAGCCATATACAGTGCATGGAAACAAGGGCTTCTGAGGTCTCACGGTAAATCTCAAGAAAAATTGCCAATTTTTGGCAAAGGTTATCACGCTTGTATGCTATAATCAAGAAGAGAATGTGCACAGCTAGAATATTATTCAACGTCTACAGCTAGAATATTCAACGTCTACCATTGAAGCTTGAGCATGACTATCATTTTTGTGCTGAATTTTTAGAAGAAATATTATGGCATTTGGAGACTGGGTGTGTACCTGCATAGTGTGTCCTTGATTTGCTCTGATCTGCAGCATTCCTGTCTGAGGATCTTCCTGGAGGGCAAACCGAGACTTGGAACAGTTGCTTACTACCCTACGCACATCTTCCTCGGAGTACTTTGACCCTTGTCGAGTGGACAAGATGTCAGACACAGATATAAATCCACCTGTATAATTGGAATAGGGGAGTTACCCATTAGGCCAAATATTCTGTTTCTCATCCTATAGAAGTTTGTGAAGTACACACAGGGATGGTTGATTATGATAGTATTATTTGATATTCCAGAGCCATAAAACTAGCCAACGTTTGATACCTATAACTGCTATCACGGTGTCCCACCCCTTCCAGAGCAAGTGTTCCTTAAAGGAACTGTGTCACGGTATAAGCGTATTTTTAGTAACGGAAGCCGGATGAGGATACCCAAAGTTTAATCAAGAATGTGGGCGATGCGGTTTTGTGACGTTGCGATCACGCCACTTGCCTGGGGCGCCCGTGCCTGGCCGGCTGGTCTAAGCGATCGGCCGCGTCCTTCAGCGAAATCGACTTCACGATGATACTAAACGAAGCAAGAAGGTTAGTTTACCTCTCTTTTCGATGTTTAGTGTCTTAACCTAATACTATTCTGTACCTACTTATATTCAGATTGCAGGCACTATGCTTTAGTGTTCACTTCCATATGCTTTAAATTTAAGCACCTTTCCTACTAGATTATAGTACATGTATACTTATGTATAGTGCGTGTATACTAAATGTTTAAATGTTTGACTTCAGTAGTTACAGCATACTTAAAGTAAGTACTGTTCCTACTAGACAGTAGTGTATACTATATGCGTGCTAAATTGCAGTACATGTTTACTAAAGCATTCTAGGTACTAAAATTTAGAAGTGTATGTACTAGTATTAAGAGTTAACTTGCACTAAATGTAGTTCCACTGCACTAAGAGCTAGAGTACATGATATCACGAACTATCATCAAGTACCACTCCCACTACAGACTAAAGTGCATGCATACTAAAGTGTAGTGCAAGTATACTATTATTAGAGCTAGGCACTATCTCGCACTAATCTAGTGGGCGGGGCCAAAACGGCGGTATGCATACACGTGATATACATGTGACAGAAATTCAAAATTTAAGAAGCATGCACGAGGAGACTGAAGTGGCTGCTGGGTGCGCTCGTGTTGGCTGCTGCTGCCACGGCTGCTAATGGACTCCAGTTCGGGCTAGAACGCTTTTACTTCAGTAATGGAAGGCTTTTGGTGATCATGGATGTGAATCTAGAAGTGATACATGAAGCAATTGGATGTGCACGCGCCAAAAGTGAGTTTATTGAGACTTTGAACCCAGGGAGTTTAACCTATGGGTTGTGATGCCTCAGGTAGTAGTGGATCCCTCCTCCTGTTGGGCTTTATGCAGTGAAGCTAGAGTCTACACCTGCTATTTCTGGTCCTGGTAAGCTTAGATACTCTGATAACTTGGAATCCCCTCAATGGTATTTTATTCTCCAAACAGTTGACTATGGAATTTTGACTACTTGGCTGGCAGCACATCATTTGAAATTTTCTTTGTAAAAGGCTATATAAGACAAAAGAAAAGGTTAGACAATTGTCTTTAAGCCTGATGTGTTGTTTATCATTAATTGTTTTCATTTGCACACGGCACAGATATCAACAGTAACAGTTGATTCCTTGATAAGGTAGATTCATCTTCATTTCTAGTAGCACTTATTTGACAGATTTGATGTTGCAGTTTCTCATCAAGGTACCGAATTTCGGCAAAATTCGATCAACCTTTCCATATTATGCCATTCATGTTGACTGCATGTGAACTTATAAGGGAACGAAAATTAAAGGTAAGGTAATTTTATTGTCATGGCTAATAGCACTCTTTGACACACTTATTATTCTCCACCAGTTCCCTATCAAGGCAAACAATATGATTATTCAAC
This sequence comes from Cliona cf. orientalis, assembly GCA_963930775.1. Taxonomy (NCBI): domain Eukaryota; kingdom Metazoa; phylum Porifera; class Demospongiae; order Clionaida; family Clionaidae; genus Cliona; species Cliona cf. orientalis. The sequence goes on from OZ005704.1 coordinate 2,849,531, forward strand.
AGTTTCATCGATTGAACGGGATAAACCATCTGAACTTGATTCGCAGAGGGAGAGAAATAATTGGTGAGGATAGAACAAACTGGATCTTGTTGAACAGCTTGCTATTAATACTGACCTTCAGTGCTTTATTTGCTGTAGTTCTTTACATTTTATGGACCATAGTCTACTTTACTGATAGTTATTCTTTGTCCGTTATCTTTGCATTCTAGTGTTGAGTTGTTTATTTCTAATTGTTGGAGGTAAAATTGCTATACTTAAGTATGTGACACTAAGACTAAGTGGTACATGTATAATCTATGTACTAGTTTATAGTAACTAAAATTAAGATCATTTTTCTAATTTTGAGAGTGGATTCTGCTAATGAAACTGTAGCAGAGACAACTAATAATGAGATACAATCTACTATAATTAAGTACTGTGTATCCAAGAATTAGTGGGATAAAGTTGTGTGCATCGACCACTAAGAGTAAGAAGATGGCTCCTAAAATTTAGAAAAGGCATACTAAAATCTAGTTAAACCATGGCTTGTGACAGTGAGCAGCAAAAACACTAAAAATTGGTAGTTTTTCTATTAAAATTTAGTGTGCATTTTTTTCCAGTGCTATAGTAACGCGCGGCCTTTATATCGTGACACAGTGCCTTTAAGTAGGTTTGTGATTTCCATGGTTTTCATGTCACCTCACCTGCATGGACCTGAATGCCCTCTTTCTCAGCTCCATGTCGACAGACATAGGAAAGGAATTTGGACAGCTTAACATCTGGAGTATCTTCACGGGATCTCTGAGATAAAATATTATAAATATGGATTCATAATTTATTTGAAACTGTCTATGTCCAAGTGCCACTAAGGCCACTTCAACTGCAATAGTTGTTTCACGGGCATACCAGACAAAAGTTCAGGGTCGGTAGGTCGGTTTGAAAAAAAAAAAAAAGCAATTAGAGTTGCTGATTTCTTGTGGCTCAAACTCGGGTCCACCCTCTCTACGATTGCCCGAAGTGTATCTGTCCACTCGCACTTAACAATCTTATGAGAAACGACTGTCGATCCACCTCGTTTGATGGACACACTGGGCCAAGCATTCATCGACGCCATTGCACATGCGCACTTATGCATTTACGTCATTTTTATTTTCTTTTCAAATCTGCAAATTAGAGGGTCGGTCGGGCCCGTGAAACAACAATAGCAGTTGAAGTGGCCTAACCTTGCCCCTTCTTCTATCTCCACTACCTTCAGCCATTGCTCTCCCTAGTCTCGTGCCCAAAGAGGCTGGGCACGAGACTATGCTCTCCCTGTGCTGTCACCCGCTTCACATAAAAATTTCAAGATGTATACTGATAAAAGGAAGACCGTATGACAAGGTGTATGCTGAGCTGAAGTCATCATATAGGAGACAAGGTAAGGGGTCGTCACACTCCGGGAGCGGGTATACAGCCGGCCGTAGCCTGTGAGCGTCTACTGGCAGTGCATCCGAGTCTATGATCTCTGCACGTAGTGAAACACACTGGTAAGTTACCTACTAAGCATGAACAAGGGGTAATATATTATATTAAAGCCCTTGGCACGAGATAACATCAGTACCACATAATTATTCACTGAGGAGAGGAAAATCCTGTACACACACCATACCGATGTGCATGTGCCAGTGAAGAGACCCAAAAAGGATATTAATTCAATGATGGTATTATTCTGCTGGGCCAGCCTATTTACACACATAATATAGCCAATAGTCTGTACCATGGCAGACATTGAAGGAATCTTGCTCGTTTTTTTCAAATTATTGCTAGATGATGGCTAGCCGTCGGAAGAGAAATATCATTCCTCTCAATATTGTCCAAAAACGAGGACGGAAACACCACATATCTAAAGAATTTGTGAATATCACTGTACATTCAGCAGTAGCAGCTCCACAGTCGCTTCACATCTCGGGGTCTGGATCGGCAAATCATGGTGACGGTTGTATTCAAGATCCTATGCCAGAATACTTGGCTGATCAATTGGAAGACCAAACGAGAATGTTGGATTCATCTCAAAGTCAGCATACCAAACGCCTGGTTAAGCAGAGCGAAAAGTGGAGAGAGAGTATCCATTCAGCTTTGAAAGCCGTAATCGAAGGAGAAAGTATGCAGAGTGACGAAACAAGTAGTAACTGTGGTGCCCCAGCAAATGTGCGTTGTCGTCAGTGTGGGCCATACGCGTATTTTTGCTCTGATTGTGGAATAAGTTTTCATTCAAGATGGAATTATCATCATTATCCTGAGCTATGGAAGGTATGAAATTGGATCACATCTGTTACAGACACACTAATACTGGTAAATTATACATTTTATTCACTTTCATGTAGGATGGCTGCCAGTTTGTACCATTGATTCTGCCAATACCAAGTATCGGAACGCATAAATGTGACAGTCAAGCACATAGGAAGGTTACATGTTTCCACATTGAAGGTATATTCACTTGTATACTGAGAATTTTAGTACTGCTACTGTTTAATAGGGATTCCAAGGAATCTAAGTGTTGCATTTTGTCACTGTGAATCTGATATGGTGACACTCGTACGACTTAATTATTGGCCTGCCACACCCTCTCGTCCAAGCATTGCATTCTCATTTTCTCTACTTGACTGGCTGCAAGCTCTACTATTGGAGTGTCAAGTGCCTGTTCAAGATTTTTCAAATGCTCTTGAGTTTATTATTGCTACCAAGTATGACAAGGTACTTAGCTATCACATTATTATGATTTCTTTAGTTTATAACACTGGATATGTGTAGATGCCGTGCAACATCTACCCTGTTCTTATTGAAGCTTTTGAGGAATACAGGTACATGTACATGCTTGACTTTACACTGTCGACAGACTTGAACCCTGGTTCATTGTTTTAGATCACTGAAGGGCTCTATTGATCAGCTACAAGACATTTGTGATCTTCATAAATTTGCTGTGTGCCCTACATGCCCAAAGGTATGGGTGTGCAATCAGTAACAATACAGTATTCTTGTGCATTGTATGCTTGTATGATATAGGATGATGATACACTACTTACTCTCTCAATTGATGCCAATTTTGGGCTTTGCCGAAAGCGATCAGCCGGAAAGAGTGTCAGTGGTCCAAAGACAAAGAATAAGATATTTATTGATCAGACAGAGGTTGACAATTATATGCAGAGTTATTCTTCCCATTCTAAAACTGGTGATGTGGACAAAGTAAGCTGTACAATACTTTTTGGCAATATAAATAACTAACTGATAACAATGCAGGCTTGTACCAACTTTTTAGCTGGCCATATGCTTCGCTCTAAGTCACGCTATTCAGCCTTGGATGAAACAGCAGTCATGGGAGCTGCCTGTAGACATGAGTGTCCTATACCTTGCTTCTTCAGCCTCAAGCATGGAGAAAGGTCAGTATTTTGTTATATGAATGTGATTGTGTTTGTGTGAGGCGTATGTACATGTATGTGTGTCAGATGGGGTTAATGGTTAAGATAAACCCTAATATAATTGTAGGGAAGGAGGGTGTGACGAAATCCCTCCTTCCCCCCAATTTTATGCCGTTAACACAACAGATTCTATAAATAAATGCACCATACTATGTAGGATTGCTTACTCCGTGTACTTATGTGAGCAATTGCAACGGCTATTCCCGAAGCAGAAAGTGCAGCTAATGTATGATATTGCATGCAACCTTGAAAAGCACCTGAAGGTAATGACCATCTTAATGGTGTCTAATAGCTATTATTGTTTGAGTTTTTGTGTATTATAGACAAATGGTCGACTGGATATACTAGAAAACTTCGAGTTTGCAGTTCCTGTTTTTCATGCATATGGACATGAGTCTGCTTGCCAGGTATGGTAGCTTAATAAGGATACCAGGAAATATGTCATGACATCAAGCACATTGTAAATTTGCAGGTTAAGTACAACCCTCGAAATATTCTTGGATTTGGTTTGAGTGATGGTGAGGTTGTTGAGCGTGTGTGGTCATACTTAAGACGATTTGCAGCAATGACTAAAGAAATGCATCCGTCCCATCGCATTGACGTCCTAAGTGATGCACTGTCATACTACCGTCTGAAATCTGCACGTAATCTTTGTAAGTTTCATATCTATAGTTCATGATCACGTAATGTTATTCTGAGTTTCAAAAGGTAAACTGTTGCCAAAGTGATTGATAAATGCTAGAAAAGTAGGCCAAGAATCCACTCACCAGCTTCAGGAACTCATGGATAACTCTCCTGGTACAGCACTGAAATTCAACCTGCATGCACATGCATAGGATTATTCTTGAACGTACATGTATGATCTATAGAGTCTATATGTGGACAAGATGTTGCTCAATGGGCTGAAGAGGAGAAAACAGAGTTAGGACATTCCCAAAGATCAGAACCAGGTTAAGCCAGCTAACGATATTATGGTATTGATGTTGATTTTATTATCTATGTGAACACAGAGGAAGAGAGAATACGAAGTTTGGCAAGGGAGCGATGGTTTCTTCTCAGGCTCAAAAGCAAGTATGCTGGTATGTTAAGTATTGGCATGTTGCATGTGCATTCACTTTATTGTAACTATTTTGTAGCTGGCCAATCAATAGCCATCAGGCTCTCCAGAAGAATTAACGTGGTGACCAAACAGTTGAAATCAAAACTCGAAATGTTTAACTCAAAACATCCACCTGCTGAAAGGATGACATGGGAGGGTGTTACACGACTTGATGCTGATCAGCCACATACTATTCCACGCTGCTCAAAATATCAGGCAGTACGACTATTTCATAAGGCAGCTCGAGCCAACGAAGAAGAATTCAGGATTATTTCAGAGATGCGAAACACCATTAAGCATTACTTGTGTAAGCTTGAAGTGATATCTGCTGCAATACATGATATTGAACAAAATGGTGTTGCAACTACTTATCAAAAGGGAGCGCGGTCCCTACTTTTCACAAGAAAAAGACAGTGTGAGCTTGATCTAACAAGGCTTAACTCATTCATTAGTCATGGCGATTTTCCTGAATTAAGTCACTACCTTACAGAAGATGCTGACTGTGAAGAGCCTGAATTAGTACCTGAAGAAGTTGATGAAGATCCCATATTCAGTTTGGACAGCAGTGGGCTGGAAAGCGGTAACTGTTGCCAAGATTGTCCCGAGATACACAATTTAGACTCAGATGAGCTTAGCGCAATGTCCACGAGTTCAGAATTTGCTGATGACGAGGATTTTTTGGACTGTTCTGATCAGGAATGGGAAGATTTACCAACACAGACAGCTCAAGGGCCATCAAACCCTCCACTCTTGTACCAGTCTTCTGTTAAATCGAAGACCCCTACACTATCGTTAAATTCAAGGCAATCGTTGAGGTGTGTTGATAACCGAGAACCACTGTTAGTGCCAACGGATACAGATACAAAGGTGCTAAGTGACCGTCCTTCGTCAAGTAGTGATGAGGAAGAGTTAGAAGTTCAACATTGGAGAAAGGAGAAATTTCTTCGTGAGGAATACATTCGCTCTACCATGGTGAGATACCACTATAATACTATTATTGTTATTATATACACTCACCATCAATACTCATGCAGAAACCAATTGAATTAGATGATGAACAACGGCAGATGTTGAGCAAGATAAAGGGGGGTACAGGTATGTGGACATGCAGTTCATAATGTCATAACATTGTATGACATAATATTATTTGAACTATATAGGACATGTATCAAAGCCATCGAGCTTTCTCAGAAAGATACCAGGAGAGAATTGTAGGAGTGCAGCAAAATTATTAGCTAAAGGCATGAGAAGACATAAATCGTAGTGACTGTTGTAATGTGACAATCCATTATACAACAATAATAATGATATTATAATAATCAGACAGTGTACTATTAAATTTATCATAATAATTATCATGAAAGCTATATTCAATACATGTTTTCCTTGATCATCATTGATCCATCACTTGTGTAGCTGTGCATGCAGCTGCACTGCTTAGCACGACTGCATCTTATTTAAGTTATTTGCTGGCCATGCTGTGAATTGTCCAGCCATGAGCATTTCTTCATCATCAAATGAGCTGGCAAACACAGGAGCAGTGTTGGGTTGAATGTATTCAATTATAATTTTAACATAGCCTTGGGGTATAGTATGTCCATGAAGATTAGATCCTTCAGTCACGGTACCCGTTCCAACAGACTTTCCCTTCTGCATGAGTATCACCTTGTCTCCACACATAAACTGTACTGCCGGCTCAATTGCTTGCCTTGGCTGTTTATATTTCTTTTTTTTGAAATATGTGTGATCATGCTCTAAAGGAGCTGCAGAAGAGGGTTTGCTAACTTTGGCATGGCTCAACTCCACTATACATGCAGGTGGAGATACTGAGGAGGCACAATGGGAAAATTCTGGCATAAGAAGAACGTTACAACTTTGGTATGACACTTTTTGAAGAAATGATGACGGTAGTGCTACTCTTCCATCACATACATGGCTAGTAAACAAAGAAAGATTTCATGGTTCATGTACAATGTACATGTAATATCTAGTGACTGTGTGTACATAGGTACAAGTATAATATTATAGTTACCTTTGTGCGGCAGTCTTTACTACAGATGATGGTAACTTGCTTGCTGTATAGAGAAAATTGTCCTGACATAATTATGGATCACCCATGCAAGATCGAGGGCCATGCAGGTACATGTACAATGTACATGTGTGTAGTCACATGCAATGAGAGCAATGGTGGTTATAGAATGAGCCCACCTGAGATTTATGATTGCTATAATAATATTATATACATGAGGTGCACAGTTGGGCTGCTATCATATACCTATAGCTACGTGCGTGTAGCTACATGTACAGTGGAACCCCTCTACATTTCCATGGGAATGCATTATAGTGGGACTCCTTATCTCAGGGGTTGTTTTCTATTTTGGTAATGTAGTCGCTCAATCAATTAGTGTATAATACATGGTACATATGTACATGCTAGTGCCATGTGTACAATTTTCCAATTAAAGCACACACTGTTATATACACATCACTGTGCATGTGACATCAAGTGTACATGTATAACAATTACAAAGTGCTTGTACATACACAATCGTCATGTATATACATGCACACATACATTGTACATGCATGTACACGTACATTACATGTGCAAGTACATAATTATATTATCATATAGTATCTCTCTTTCTCACCATAGAGTTTCAAATTCTCTCTATTCTCGAGAATGCTTTTGAGAGTTGACTTTCCATATGATGATGGATGTTTAAGTGTACAGCTAGTAGGCAATCCATCAATCTTCAGGCCATACTCCTCTGTTTTTGAGTATGGTAGCCTAGCCTTGTCATCATGGATGTACTGACCTGGCAGCAAATAACATGGAGTTGACTGTACAGTATAGTTTGTACGTACAATACTTCATGTGCTTACCATACAGCTTGTTGAACAACGACTCAACGGCCTTGCGTAAAGAATCTTTGTTATCCAGCTCAATACCACCTTCAGTTGGTGATTGTGTCTTCAAGAAACCTGTATAATGTTGACAAGAGTCATGCAAGGGTTTGCTATTACTATAACATGATGTAAACATACATGTACATACCCGACTCTTTTGCCGACAAGTATCCCAAAAAGGAATACGGTACATATGTTCCACAATCTTTCAAAAATTGAACCCCTGCCTCTGTTCCACCAACGTAGTGCTCACCCTCATGCACTACTACATACATCAAATGACAATCTTTGAGGACTTCGGCATGTTCACTCTACAGATGTATAATATACACATTATCATAATGTATATGGCTGCAGAATCAGTGAGCAAATCCAGAGATTATAAATGTACTACATGTAGTACCATTTCTTGCAGATGACTGACAATCTTTTTGCATTCCTTCTTCACATTTACTTCTTTGAGATTTCCACTCATCTTTTTAGCATCTTCATTGTACTTTTGTTGTTCTTCCTCAGATAAAGATTTCCACAAGATACTCGATTCTTTATTTGATGAGGCCAAACTTTGACTTGTGGACCCTGAAGAAAATGATTGTTGGTCTCTGTAATACATATAATGCATAAATATACATGTATGTATATACATGTATGCATGCATGTAACGTTGATTGGTTTCAACACCAGAACAGAGCATTCTGAATCATTGCTGCACTGTATTTACAAAAAAAGTTGAGGTACATGTCCCTCTCCTCTGTTATGTCATGTTTTATGATACTAAATTGCTGGCAGCGAACCATATCTGCTTAACATGCATACATTATGAATGTATCCTTTCCCACTCCATTCCCATACCAAACAAAAAATCATAAATTGTAGTAAGATATTATTATTATACTACGCCTAGCATAATTTTCGAATTGTGGGTAATACCTTGTGATCGTAAATATTCTCCATGCCATGAGTTGTATCCAGAAAGGGCTCTCATCTTTCGGAGAGGCTTTTTCACATCACACGATGTAGATGTCTTCCTCTTGCTCATTTCTACACAGACAATGAATAGATCACGCATCTTCTATCACAATAACTGTAAAGTTAGTACATGCATGTGTATGTATTGTATTATAATAGTTATCTGATAGTAATTGGGGTGCATGAGATGCATGGTCGAATGCACCCCAATTACTATCAGATAACTATTTTGTTGGTAGTTGACCTCTGTCCACCATTGGTCTACTTTATGATGACCCAACCCCTTCCCATAGCTGGCAAATTGCCTATAAAACTAGGCAACTACCAACAAGTACACGTACAAGTACGAAGTAAGAAATGACATGTACACCAGGTGTAAAATTAATACGGACTAGACTACAACAATGAACTCCAGTAATAAAATGCATGCATGTGTATCTACAAGTCTTTTAAAGTCTGTTACCACCACTCACTAGCTTAACCATAACCCCACTAATGTGCTGTCCATGCAGATTACTCATAATCTTAATTAGCATTTACTATCAATCAAATTACAAAGTGAACTGCTGCATGTGTTGCAGGCACAAACATACATTGTGGCTCTCCTACTTATTACTCATTACACAGAACATCAAACTGTACACAACATTTATATGTATGTATCATTTAATGATACATACATGTATAGTAGGTACTAGCGCACAAATTAAATAGAGTATATCAAGAACTCTCTTAATAGTGACAGTGACACTAAGGGCCAGCTCCCTGCCCTGAATTGTCTTAACCGTGGCAAGGCCATATTATTATCATGGTCTCAACCCCCCCTCCCTGTTATGTTTAGGTCGGTTTAGAATATGCAAGCCATCGACACAAGTGCAACGCATACATAAAAATTGCCCATACATTTGGGCACTGCATCAAACACATACCGAGGCATTACGCTCACTCACGTCATAGTCTGAACCTGCAAGTCACCAGACTATTCCAATGTGATCAGCACTGGCAGGCTAGCCCCCTTACACATGATGAAGTATCATCATACAGAACTTGTTCTTACATGTATGATTATGTGACAATAAATTATCGTTGCTACATAATAAACCACACACAACATGAAGAGTTACCACCTGATTGATCAGCGCACACGCATAAGTAGCCTCATACCCTGGCCCTTTGAGGGAAAATGGGTCTGGTACCTATTGTACACATATACGCCAACTACCCGAAGAAAACCTAGGGTGCCACAAATGACTGTATGTTAATAGTTGCTTCGCCCTCCTCCCGTGGCCTAGGGTACGAGGTTACACCTACATCGCTTCATACTCTAGGCGCGAGAGGAGGGCAAAATAGCATACAGTCGTTTGCGGCACCCCAGATTTTCTTGGGGTAGTTGGCGCAGGAAATTAAAATGCAACAACCCAGCAGCACTAAAAACACTGTCTACGACCACACCACCCCTCGTGTTTCGCAAATAGGCTGGCCCAGCAGAATAATATCATCATTGAATTAATATCCCTTTTTGGGTCCCTTCAGTGGCACATGCACATCAGTATGGTGTGTGTACAGGATTTTCCTCTCCTCAGTGAATAATTATGTGGTCACGATGATATCTCGTGCCAAGGGCTTTAATATAATATATTACCCCTTGTTCATGCTTAGTAGGTAACTTACCAGTGTGTTTCACTACGTGCAGAGATCATAGACTCGGATGCACTGCCAGTAGACGCTCACAGGCTACGGCCGGCTGTATACCCGCTCCCGGAGTGTGACGACCCCTTACCTTGTCTCCTATATGATGACTTCAGCTCAGCATACACCTTGTCATACGGTCTTCCTTTTATCAGTATACATCTTGAAATTTTTATGTGAAGCGGGTGAATAGCAAACTGGATGAGCAGCTCCACCCTTTTTCGAATAAATAGAACATAGATCAGTGCGGGCGAACCGCCCACAATTTTGTACCACACACGCACCACATGTTTCTAATTTACGCCCATCATCGCCTTCATGGCCACTTGGTTTTGCAGTACTGTCCTCAGAGTCTCAGGTTGAGTGTTGATGCGTCAGTCTCCTCGCTATACTGGGTCTCGGGCGTGGCACGAGAGAGAATTTTTCACGATGAAGGCGGAGAAAAGTGACTCGAGTGGAGAGAGGCAGGAGCCAGAGAATGAAGCTAATCTGGGCAAGAGATGGGTGAAGATTGCTGGCGTTGTCTGTCTTTACTGGTGAGAATGATCTGTCGTTTTCCCGTCTAAACACAGGAATTTACATTAAAATTTTCAATAATCCATAGGGCTGATCTTTGATCAGAGGGGTGCGGTTCCCGGGTATCATGGCTAGAAATTATACATGCTAGCAATACTCGATAAATTTATGTATCAGATTCTCTGGTGTAGCATTCCTGTTTTACAATGATTAAAATTAATTTTTAGTTATGCATCTTAGTACAGGTATGAGCACATTACCTATCGTCCCATTCCCATTGCCACCCCTTTGCTGGTCTACACAAGGCTATCTCATGTTTCCAAAAAGCATGCATGCCCTGACTGACTGATCATAAAAACTAATATTTTTGGTCCTTTGTAGGTAATTGGAAACTCTCCCTCCCTCCTATCACTTACATTACCAGACTGGGCCTGATTTGTGGTAGTACTAGTATCAACTGTGAGCCACCTCAAGGTCATTTGTGGCTGGAAAAAGGCTGTAGGCTGGGAAATTTCCTCAAGGTTAATTGTGGCTGGAAACAGGCTATAGGCTGGGAAATTTCCTCAAAATGCCCAGTGTCCACACTGCTCTGTTGATGTCTGTAGCAGTAACACCAAGCTTTCTTTGACTAGCATGCAGTCTGAAGTTGCATGAGGGGAGTGTCTTGGCCTCATTGTGCTTGATACAGGTGCCAAATTGTATTCATTGTTGGATTATAAACAAAACTGGCATCGGATATATTATACATAAACTAAAAGATTAAGAAAAAATTCCATGCAAACCCCTTAGTGTGTGCATATACGAGTACGAATGTGCACTTTATTGAAACTGATTAGTTATTGTATGCACCAATTATACTATTATTCACTACACAGGTTTGTGTCAATATCAATGGTCTTCCTGAATAAATACTTGCTTAGCAACAAAGATCTGAAGGTACATGTACAATGTGGTCAACTATCCATGGACTAGAAGCATTCCTCACGGGATGTCTAGTAACCATGGCAACTTCTACTATAATTCAGATTCGCCCTGTCTTGCTGTCTTGCTTTTCGGGGGAGGGGGGGTGGAACCTAGGATTATTCAGTGACCAGTTACTAAGGATAAGATATAAAGGAGTGCATATCTCTATAATTGTATCACCTTATTTTATATTACATCCAGTTGGGGACGCCCCTGTTCATCACCTTCTCCCAGTGTGCTGTTGCGCTAATATGCTTTATGATATTGGGATTGCTGAGCTCCAGATATCCTGACACAGTCACTTTCCCCTCACCTGAACTCAACTTTCAAACACAGCTCAAAGTGAGTGCCAGTAGCTATAATAATATTATACCACTCTTGTACGGTATATTTACATGTATGTGACGTACTATGTACAGTTGTACAAGTGTATGTAAGTATTGGACTGTCCTCCAACCTTTTATATACAGATTATATATCAGTATCTGATTCAGTATTCTCTCTGTCTCCTTCCCCCCTCTCCTCTCTTTGTTCTCTTTCTTTATCTCCCTCCCCACCCCTCCCACTTTTGCACTGCAGGTTCTTCCTCTCTCTGTAGTATTTGTAGGCATGGTTGTCTTCAACAATCTCACGCTCAAGTATCTTGGTGTGGCCTTCTACAATGTTGGACGTTCTCTCACCACTGTCTTCAATGTTGTAAGTAGTCCCATCTTTGCATGGCTATAACTTGAACTTGTCCTCACTCGCTGCCAGGCTGTTAGGAGGAGGAATGAAACAACCTGGTGTCTGGTGCACACTATGTCTCATTGCACCCGCAACTAGTGCACTTGCTAGTGGGAGATCTGCTCAGGTTCTAGAGTATTAAAAGATGCAGTATAGCAGGAATTTTCGTGGACCCCTTGAAATGTAAGGTAGCAAGCATAAATCCAGTGAGCATAAGTCACCATTATGGTTGCCAATTGATCTAGTAGCTTGCTCTATCTTCCTGCAATGTTGGAGATATTGTATTGTGTCTGTAGCGATAGCCTTCCCCTTCCATTACTCTGATGGCTGGCTAACAGCTCAACTGCTAGTCACAATGGCTAGAGCACCAGGATGTCTGCAATAATAATTATGTAAATTTAGACCTGAAATGCATACAGTCTGACAGTTACCCATGGACTCCATGTGGCAGTACTGTAGTGAATGGCATGGCATGTATTGCTTACTCTCCTCCCTAGGTGTGGTGCCCACATGTAGTGCTCTGTAGGAGCACCTACCCCACGCACGGCATCTGCTGATGACCTTTATCTACATATTATACTATATAGTCCAGTTGTGCAAATGAGCAGAAATTTGCATGGAGGGCATGGTCGATGGGCGTGGCTACGATGGCAAACAAAAGCACACTATTTGTGTGCCACGCTAATTGAATCAAAGCATACTGAAGCCAATGATAATTTTTGTATCCAACGATGATAAAACCAATTACTTCATCCCTTGCGCATGCAGGCAGGATGATCGTACTACCCTGAAATTAAATATCAAAAGCGGTATATATACCGTATTCGCTCGATCAAACGCCGCGGCTACTATTTATTTCACCGCCCGAGTTTGTGCGGCGTTTATTCGAGAGCGGCGACTATTCGAGAGCGGCGTTTATTAATACCAGTAGCTGCCAGAGACGCAATCCTTAGAGAAATGGTCGATTGATACCGCTGATCGAGGAGATTCTGGCCCCTTTGCTGATGTAGAAGAAGGTTAGAACTTGTTCTAGGCTGTTTATTGTGTACCTGGCATCGAAAACGAGTCGCGAGGCATGTCCACGTGCTGGTATTCTCGAATAGTAGGCGTGGCGCGGCTACTATTCGAGAGCGGCCACTATTTCGTTCAACACTTCCGGAGGTGCGGCGACTATTCGAGAGCGGCGACTAATCGAGAGCGGCGTCTGATCGAGCGAATACGGTATATACACTAATGCGCTGAAACTTGATCACGTGTACACATACCGTCTCCATGGTAATAATGAAACTGGTAGCAATGAGACTCAGAGATACCATAAGTATATGGAAGAAAGTACCGTATTGACATGATAATATCACTATCATTAATGATAACAATTTCATTTTTCAGATGAATATTACCTATCGTTTTGTTATTTTATCCTCCCACAGAGCTTCTCATTTGTTGTCCTTGGTCAGACGCTGTCCCTTCGTGTTATTACCTGCTGTGGTATCATTGTGTCTGGCTTTCTCCTCGGTCTCAAGGAGGAGGACCAGAGTGTCGAGAACCTCTCCATTCTGGGCGTGGTCAGTGGAGTTCTCGCCAGTCTCTGTGTTGCCCTCTACGCCATCTTTACGAAGAGGGTTCTACCCAACGTCGACAACAATATCTGGCGGCTGCAGTACTATAACAACCTCAACGCTCTCCTATTGCTACTGCCCCTTATAGTCATCACTGGTGAGGTGTCCGTCCTACGAGCCTTCCCCTACTGGACTAGCCCATACTTCTGGGCACTGATCATCACCGCTGGCTTGTTTGGCATCGCAATAGGATACGTCACAGCCCTCCAGATTCAAGTAACTAGTCCACTAACGCACAACGTGAGTGGAACTGCCAAGGCTTGTGCACAGACCATCCTTGCCTGTGTAGTGTACTCAGAGGCTAAGTCGTTCTGGTGGTGGGTGAGCAATGCAATGGTGCTGGGTGGCTCCTCTGCCTACACGTATGTTAGGATGCTGGAGATGAAGTCAACAGCCAAGGAGGAACAGCATAAGAGTAGTGCAGCTGGCAACAGCAGTACTAATCTAGGGGACGAAAAATTAACTATCGAAAACGCTGAAGATGAATCTCAATAATGTTTATAGTTATAAAATTTGTTATTGGAGAGCACTGAGGGTATATAGGAAGGGAACATTAATATATTGTGCATTCATATTCAATTTCAAAGAAAATTTCGCCTATTATATATTAAGTCTATAACTTCTATCATAGGAAACCGTAGGTGTGTGTCAGGCTTGCTTACGTCAGTTACCCTGGGCCAGCTATTCCCATGGCACTTGACCTTACTAATGGAAGCCCATAATATATCTGTTGCACTAATATAAAACTCTTAGAATGTTTCTCTTTCTACACGAACATTGGCAGAGTTCCCCCCCCCCCCCCCCCCCCCCCCCCATTCTTATTCTGCTGTCGACGTACCACACTGCTGTCGTCCACAGTCCCAACTAAATCACCATCAATCCGCCATTTCACTTATCCCGGACTATTGTTAAATCAATTTTATAGTGCAAAATTATGACGCAAAATAAATTTTGTTGGAAGTGGATACAGGAAACCACCAAGTATTCGTTAACGCATGCGCAGAACGCCTGTATAACCATGGCGGAGAGTCTAGAAGATAAGGTGAGGCGACTATTGGATCTACTGGACGAAGTGGAACGTGGTTTCCAGGAAGAACCAGACTCAATAGAGCCAGATCTGGCAGTTCATCTCTTGGAGAGACTTGATAGCGTAGCAAGCGTCGTCGATCAACAGTACAGTGAAGATACGGAAGCTAACTCGCGGCGGGATGATGGAGTAGGCAGTAGTATTCAACGACAGCCCAATCGTGTCCAACAGGTATGATCAAGAGTATGTTCATACTCTTCAGTGACATGATTGATGTTCTCTCTCTATCATGATCAAACTATAAATCTGTTCTTCTAGCTATATTAAATGTGTGTGCTTGCATCAGGAAACCGTGACCTCCCCTTGCCCTTTCTCCTAGGTCCTAGATCATCCCCAGTGGCAGTATCAAAATTCTCCGTATTATTAAAATTATAGAAGATAGCTAGTATGTTAGTCTCAACCCCACGAGCATTTCTAGATTATAGAATGCCATTCCTTAGCCACTAATTAGTCTCGTGCCCAGCCTCTTTATCGCACGCGGAAAAAGAGTCTGGTGAAACGCGTATTCAATTTTGGTTCCATACGTACGTGACGTAGTCTGACACGGGCACAATGAATGTCATTATAAGCGATGGCGCAATCACTGTTTAATATTGATATTCGCGCAAAGTGTTTGAAAAGCACCTACCGTAGGTTATGGCACCAGCGGGATCCTTGGACAGTGGAGTCCGAGTGCTATGCTTGTCTCGTTGCCTGATTTGTACCCAAAAGGACGGCGGTAAGCTTTAAAAAACAGGAAAAATTTTCTCCTGGTAGACACAGAGAGATAAACACATTCTTGCTGGCTAAAATGTAGCTTACCACTTTCGCCTAAACTTCACAGACACTAGCATGATTCAAACGTGGGATAGTTTCGATGATCGCTTGCTGAATGTCAGTTTCGCTGTCCAACAACTATATGTAGCCATCTCCTACAAGTAAAGTGCAAAGTACA
Source organism: Cliona cf. orientalis (assembly GCA_963930775.1). NCBI lineage: Eukaryota > Metazoa > Porifera > Demospongiae > Clionaida > Clionaidae > Cliona > Cliona cf. orientalis. The sequence goes on from OZ005704.1 coordinate 2,865,474, forward strand.
CGGTGAAGCATCGCAATCTTTTCTTGATGACGTGGCACCGTTCTGCAATCTGATTGGACGCGGCCAATCTCGCCGCGCGGAACCAAAATTGAATACGCGTTTCACCAGACTCTTTTTCCGCGTGCGATAAAGAGGCTGGGCACGAGACTAGCCACTAATTAAGGCCACTTCAATTTATTATTATTATATTATTATTATTCTGTTTCTCGGGCTGGCCTCTCCTCAGGATAGGGTTGGTAGGTCAGCTTGTAAATCAATTAGCTGGGTGTGTCCTATGTCAACAATCGACTCTTTTTGAGAAATTCTATTGCGCATGCTCAGAACATGACCTCTGACCTCATAACTAACAAAAATTTCACTAGAAGTAGGGTCGGTTGCCTTGGGCCCAAGAAACAGATGGCCTAATGATTAGACTATACATATATACTGTAGTGTTCCCATGGGCGCTTAAGCATAACTCACAATTTTGGCCCGCATGGGTGCTTAACCAGGGTATAAATTCCATAATATAGCTACATGTGTAGAAGCTGCTACACTGAGTCACTGACCCCTTGAAATGCGGTACATGGGCGCTTACCCGGGAGTGGGCGCTTGCTCGGGATACTACGGTAATATTATTATCATGATTGTGTGGCCTCTTGTGGTGTAAGCTATCATAACAGCAAAGTACAAATCAGCCTTAGTTGATGACCACCCCCTTGTTTATGACACTGTAGAGCTTGTTTACCATTATCATCTAGCTACCATAACACTATTATAGCTGGCCACCCCTGCCTGGTATATGTAGTGTTTGTTATTAATATTATTATTTGTAATTAGCTAAAGTAACACTTATGTAATTGTAATTGCATGTTTAATCTCTTAGGTATTATGTAACTTTGTCAAGTTGTACTGTGTGTGAGCTGTCTGGTAACAGTTCTAAGTGTATGTGAATCATGTAAGTGTTGTATCTTCTAGAATGTTCTGTGTTTCTCTGTTTTCTATTTAAGCTGCTGTTTTGTGTCCATTGATAGGTTGTATGAGTGTAGTTGAGTTACTAATAAAAGTTCTATTTCATTGCATTGCCACGTGCACGGCACAGTACAGTGACAGTATCTAGCTAGAGACTACTAGACTAGAAAGTACACTACAGTATATACCATTAAAAAGTTTGGGTGATACTTTTTCGCTCACAAACACTTTTGTATTTAGGAGCAGGGGGTCTTTGGTTGAACATCCCTGCAACAATTATCATACAGTAGGGTGGCTCCCCATCTGGCAACTGTCAATTGGAGGAAGTGTATAGCGGATAGAGCAGATCGATATGAGTTAATTGTTGAATACTGCCATCCCTGCATGAATTCTTCTGTCAAGAATTGGATAACGTCCTTTAGAGAGGGAGAAAGAGACATTGAGAATACCACTCCATCCACTTCTTCCAGGTGGAGAAGTAAGACTTTTCTGTCCCCTTTCTCCATGCTGAGGAAATGATTTGAAAGCTTCATCTGAGATTTTTCCGTATTGAGCCGTGATACAAGAAATGCGGCTAGATGCAGGCAACCCTGAGTTATCATCTGGTGATCTCTCCTTTCCCTTTTTTCTTCTTTCTCTCTATCTTTTGGGGTGGGGGGGGGGGAGCTTTCCCCCACCCCCCACTGGATGAAACCCTGCCCGAGTTGAAGCATCTGAGGTGATGACTTAGGAGGCAGGAGGAGTCATTACATGTATCTTTCTTCCCTGAGATGATCAAATTCTGCTGATCCAAAAGCGGAGATCTTCTTTTGATGCGATGCTCAGATCTGCTTGGTGATCATATGAGTTCCATCTTGTAAGGAGGCTGGTTCTCATCCTCTGCAGCCCTCGGTAGAATAATGGGGTGTGCATCATCGCTGGGTTTAGAGACGTGAGTAGGCCAGTGAGTTGTGCTAACTCTCTTGCCGATGCTTTCCTGTCATTCAAGATCTTGCACGTGCAGCACTGTTTCTGGACCTTGAGGATTTTATCCTCCGGTAGTGAAATCGAAAGTGTATTGGAGTTCACTAGAAAAGCCCAAAGTCTCGATTGAGTTGGCTCAGGAGCGCATGATAAATAATGAAGAGGAGGAGGGGAAGGGAAGGAGCGCGAAGCGCCCACGCGAAAGATTAAAAATTCAAATTTTTCCCACGGTAGTCGCGTTACTAAGTTTAGACAGGAGCGCATGATAAATAATGAAGAGGAGGAGGGGAAGGGAAGGAGCGCGAAGCGCCCACGCGAAAGATTAAAAATTCAAATTTTTCCCACGGTAGTCGCGTTACTAAGTTTAGAACAATGGCGCAACGCGCATGGCGCTAACCGGCCAGATGCCAGACGAGTCAGCAATTTTTGCGTTGGACAATGGACGAGAAGCTAGTCGCTGTGGACAAGACTGGCTTCGCGATCGCGAGCTATTAGTACTGTACAGGTACCAAACGAGTTGATCCATGCCAAGAGAAAGCAAGTACGTATAATTGATAGACAGAAAGTACGTAGAGTAGATGTTGCAGTTATGAGTCACTTAAACAGTGATAGATCACATATAGGTAATTAGGGGGTTATTATTGTGGTTGCATTTTTTAAGGACTTCCCAAGGTGTCTATTGCATGGGTTGCGAACGATATTGCATGTAGAAAAAATCATGATTTTTTAAAAATTATTTTGTCAGCCATATTACTGAATGTATTATGGGTCGCCTGCTGGTATTATGAGTCACCACCTTAACTGGTATGTAAATCAGCAGTCACAAGGTTCTTTCAAGTGATGGTATGTCCATGGCAGCCATCTAGATGTGAGGCATGGTGTGAACACAAACTAATGGCACTTGGATGGGCTAAGAATGATACATTTTGCTTAGGTAGGACAGCAAAAACGGAAATTCCTTCTTTTTATAAATTCAACACAAAGCATGTGTAAACTCACATGAAAATACATCAGGTAGCGGAGACAATTTATCAGATAATAGATCTTGTAAGGTACAGTTTAGTGACCCAACAATTGGACACTACCTCATTTGTTAGTATGGATGACCCATAATACATGCTGACTCATAATAGAAGCATCCACTCTACTCGTCGAGTCCGATCGCGTGTTTGGAGAGGGGGTGTTAAATCAGAACGATCGGGGCATACTGCTACTTCTTTCGGTTTGCAGACGAGCTCCACAGAGTCTCCCAGGCATGACTATAGCTTCTTGTGTCCATTGTAAAAATTGCTGACTCGTCCAGCATCTGGCCGGTTAGCGCCATGCGCGTTGCGCCATTGTTCTAAACTTAGTAACGCGACTACCGTGGGAAAAATTTGAATTTTTAATCTTTCGCGTGGGCGCTTCGCGCTCCTTCCCTTCCCCTCCTCCTCTTCATTATTTATCATGCGCTCCTGGTTGGCTGCAAGACATTTTTTTTTAGGTTTAAGATGAACCCCAGCTCTTGCAGTAATTGCATGAGCATCTGAAATTGACTCTTCAGAATGTCTGGAGATGATGCCATCAGCAAAATATCATCCAGATAAATTATCAGACAAAGGCCATGACTCTTGAGCTCCGTTACTACAGGGGCGAGCAGCTTGGTAACAGTACAAGGAGCTATAGCCAGGCCGAACAGGAGAATCTTTAACTGGTAGTACCTGCCTTACCATCAAGAGCGTAGAAATTTCCTTTGATGCTTGACAATTTGTATGGAAAGATGGGCGTCTTTTAAGTCTTATCTTCACCAGGTCCATGTGGTCACCCTTGAGATGTTATCTCTCAGGCTCATTATGACCTCCATCTTGAAATGGGATACCTTCAGATAAGCATTGAGGCGCTTAAAATTATGGGGCGCCATCCTCCATCCTTCTCTGGAATTATGAATAGAGGGCTCCCTCCTTTGCTGTCTACCTCCTCTATTGCTTGCTTCTGAATCGGGTCGTGTATTTCCTGATTCAAAATATCCCTCTGGTTGGCTGATAAAGATACTCTCCGGGATGGAGAAACCGTAGGTGGAGTTGATTTGAATTCGAGGTAGTGTCCCTGGACTGATTGCAGGACCCAAATGATTTTTGGTTAGCATTGACCAAAATTCTTTAGTCTCCCCCCAACTTGAGGGTTTGTCATCGTGATCTCCATTTGTGTTGCTACTTAATGTTGGGTCTTGGGGTGCTGCTTTGGAATTGCTTCCCCTGACCTCGTGGGAATGTCGTGGTGCCGTAACTGGGCATAAAAATTCTCCTGTTGGTGTTGTTGGCATAGTTGACATTGTAATACGGCTGACGTGCAGTGTGTCAGCCCTGAGAGTTGCCATACCTGCTTGCTCCAGAGCCTGTCCCCACAAAAAACGGCTTTGCTGGGATTTAGATGTAGAAGGGCGTCGGGTACAGGTAGGTGCATTGACTGCATTCACAATGCAGCCTTTCATCCCGGCGCCCGGTGGTTGTAGTTCCGGATCCAGTTGCGGTTGAGGAATTGGCGGGCCCAATATGGCCGCCAGAGCCATTAGTGCCCACTGCCAGGATCGAGCTCAAGTTGATGGAGAAATTATTCATCCTCTGCTCTGCCTCAGTCGGGTTATGTCTGACCATTAGTATAGGTTTTCTGACTAAGATAGTTTTTCTCCAGTTATGCGGTGTCGTGAGAAAAACGCCAAAGGTCATAGCTCTCGTATTTGCGCGCTTCACTTAAAATTTAGGCCGCCTTAGGCCATGTGATCATAATACCGTATCGGAACTGAATCATTGAAATTTCATATAAATAATGTAGTTTTCACTTATCTCAAATGTTTGCTGTTAAATTTTAAGGCCAAATACAATGTCATATATGCAGCCTTGTCACGGCATGGAACTTGTGTTATATTCCATCAATCGCTGACTTGATTTTGTAATTTAGCACTTTTGTGGGTGTTATGTTGTATGATGGTCCCTAACTATTTCTGTGTTAGAATCTTGGTTATAACTCCTTGATGCAGATATATATCCCACCACTCATCTTATCATACATGCAGGATGATGATGATGTGCAAATTGTAGCAGAATCAAGGCCAACAATTCCCATACAGAGACCAATACCTGCCCCAGCTGACTCTTCAGCAAGTGTGCCACCTCCTCCCCAGCCACCATCTGCTGATCGCCTTAGTCCTATGGCTTCATACAGTCAACTTGGGAAGAGAGGTAGAGCCTGGGAACTGGATGATGCCGAGAGAAAGAGGAGACGAGAGGCAGAGAAAATGGTACGTAGTTTAGACCGACCAACACAACATTCCTGTGGTGTTAATTATACTGGTGACCAAGCTGAAAAACGATTCTCAGATGATGCAAAGGATAAAATAAAACAGCGACTACCAGCATTGAAAACCCATAGGCACCTTTTTCGTTATATGGTCTGGGCAACTCTGGAAAGGCTTGACTGTGACCACTGCCGTCAGTGTTCAAATGAATTTCAAGCCTCTTAAGCTTGTAGGTATCCAATGGTTTAGCAGTACTGAGCGACACAGTTGTAGCTACATGACACATGATTAAGAGGACACATGCAGCTTTATTTTTTGATTAGGTAATAGTTGTTTATGATAATGGTTATGGCTGTATATAACTCAATATAGGCTTGATTTCTGTACTTTCTTTGCCACATAACATTATACAATAATAAGGAGGCTTCAAGATCTTTATTTCCATTAAGCGATTATGGAGATTGCCTGGTACTATTGTAGCAGAATGCACTGCTTCAGAATTGCGGAGACTGGATATCTGCTCATACAAGCATACACCCACTGTCCCACAGTGTTATAGTGTACACACACATGCATGTGCACATGCATAATGAATGCACTGGAGTGCAGAATCCTCACCGCTACATGCATACATATGACTCGTGCGCATGTATAGCATGGCTCACCGTGTATGCTTGTTCAATATCAGGAGCAGTGAACGACATATACCCTGCATCTGAACAAGGTTCTGGTATATTATTATACTATTTCTTTAGCTATAGAGTCAGTGCATGATCTAGGAGTAGGGAAGGCACCTGGCTATGTCACTATGATTAACTGAAAACTTCTGCGACATACATAAACCATAGGCGTAGGAACCATGGGGGCTCCGGGGGCTGGTGCCCCCCCCCCCCTCCATGTTTTCTAGCCTTCTTTCTGGGCTCATGTAACCGATCGCTCGTTGTTCAGCTGGCTTGCTGGGCATATGCGCCTAATAAAGAGCGGTAAAGCTCGCACAAAACTATGCGCTTAACAGCGAGCAGTGCTTAACAACCAGTTTCTACGATATATAGTTGCATAATTTGTGAAATTATGTACACATTACAGTAGCTCTTGCCTATAGATCTATAGAGCCCCCCTTTATCGAACCATCTTCCTATGCTCCTGTAAACTGAAGTATGCACTTGAGAGCCACTGCCTGTTTCATTGTCACTGCATTGACAACTGACAGAGTGGCAATCAGTGATGTAGCTGAGGTCGGTGCCTTATAAGCACAGACAGGCAACTGCTGCACACTACTACACCACTGGGCAGGACTTAACATGACCACTATTCCTTTATTCCGCGTATACCACAAATGCGTACTTCAACCCTTATACCATTTAACACAGGAGGGACAGATGGACGGACAAAAATCGCCAAATGATTGCAGTAACCCTCCGCCTACACTTTGCGGCGAGGATTAATAATAAGTGGAATCTAATAATAATGAATGCACAGGAGCACAGAACCCTCACCGCTACATGCATGCATGACTCATGCACGTGTTGATCTATAGCATGTCTCATCCTGTTCAATATCAGGAGTATTGATTGGTACTGTTTCTTCAGAGTCGGTGGGACTTAGGGGAAGGCACCAGGCTATATGTCACTATATAAACTGAAAGCCTCTGTGACATACTTAAACTGAATTCTGCACTTGAGAGCCACAGCCTGTTTACACTGTCACTGCATTATTTGACGACTGACCAGCAAGGTAGCTGAGGTAGGTGCCATGTAAATAGACTGGCAACAGCTGCACACTACTACACCACTGAACGTGACCACTCTTCCTTGATGCCTGGTATACCTCGAATGCGTACTTTCTCTCAGACGACCCTTACCACGGGACGGACGGACGGACGGACGGACAGACGGACAGACGGACAGACAGATGGACGGACAAATATCACCAAATGATTGCAGTAACCCTCTGCCTACACTTTGCAGCGAGGGTTAATTATGAATGCACAGGAGTACAGAACCCTCATCGCTACATGCATACATGACTCATGCTATAGCACTGTGTATTTGCCTGTTCAATATCAGGAGTATTGAAATACATACCCTGCACTTGAACAGGGTTCTGGTAGCTACTATTGAACTATACTCCTTGCACCTAAACATACTGATAAATCTACAGGAGTTGGGGGATAGCACCTGGCTATGTCACTATTTTAAATATAAACTTGTAACTAAAGTGGTTCTCAGGTAGGTTTGATTATTGAGATTAGCATTTTGGCTGTGTCACTATTTTATATATAAACTTGTAACTAGAATGGTTCTCAGGTAGGTTTGATTATTGAGATTACCATTTGAGTCTGATCATACAGTATGAAATTAGCTATAGCTACTTATATAGAAAGTAGAGTAAGGGCTGATATAGATGGTAGAATAAGGGCTGCTCCGAACTAGACACAAAACGTAATTATTATCTATTCATAGATCACAATGTTCACATAACATAACGTAGGTGCCATCTTGGTTATCTTGTTCACTAGTGTGACAGTTGCGAATATTCATGTTACAAACTGAAAGCCTCCATGACATACAATGTACTTAAAACTGAATTATGCACTTGAGAGCCACTGCCTATTTACACTGTTATTGTGTTACAAATTGACTACAGACCAGCAAAGCACAGAATGGCAATCAGTCTTGTAGCTGAGGTAGGTGCCTTGCAAACACAGTAACTCACTTTTGGCCTGGTTGACTATTATTATGTATTACTGTGAAGAGGTGCTAGGGCTCAAGAAGGGGATTTAATTTAGTGGATGGATATTCACTGATATTAGTAGCCATAGGCATCCATTAAGACAATCCTTATTAATTAACCCTCGGCGCATGCGTGCAGGGTTATGGTAGTCGTTCTGTGTGTCTGTCTGTCTGTTATCAAGCTAGCTGCTACATACCTCGTTTGCGAGTCCAATTTTCGGTGTTGTGGATTTCGCCGAAAACGCTTCGTTCGGCAGTTTTGGCATCATTTGCTGATTCTAAGCTTCTTGACTTTTCCAGGCTAGCACTGGCATGACTCTACATATAAATAGAACATTGTGTGTCATACGCTATATACGGTTAAGTTTATAATTATTATTATACTACTCCTCAGTGCATAATCGTTGACGCTGGTCACCGCCGGCTTCTTCCACTCGCTGGCAAACTTTCGACGGACGAAGCCGACGACAGTGGCTTCCTTTCAGCTCAAAGGGTGTGTATGGTTAGCTATACTTGTAGATCCAACAGGAGGACTATAGCTCATCACTGATTGGAGCACTATGGCAGCGCTGACTTGGCCAGTATGACAGTCATTTGCTTGCCATGATATGCATGGTCATTGTCCTCAAGGACTCCTGGAGGCTGGAAGCTGACTTGATGCATGTAGGCACTGCCATGAGTGTGGAATTTGATACAACACATCAAGATTGTTGCTGCTGTGAGCCATTAAACCTTGAATAATACGTTAGCCTCACCCCCAGCCCTCATGCAGTCGGTCCTTTACCCTTTTCTACGTGCAACATTGAAAGTGGGTAAAGGGAAGCCATAGTATAATATTGTATTGTCATCGCCTGCTGTGCAGCTAATGCCATGCAACACACCGAGGGTTTTGTGCTCTAGAGAGCTTTAGTTGTTAGCAGGCAATCAGCTTCAATGAGCATAAACGTACATTTCCATAACTTAGTCACAATCAAAATACTGTAATAATAGTAGTAGCTAACATATACCATTCTAATGCTATGGACAACATAATTAATATTAGGATTACATGATTTTCAAGTATGTCATTAAAGTATACCACTTTCTTGATTCCGTGCTGATTGATTTAGTTCAACAACTGAGTGTGTAACAGTTATAGTTGACAGTTCCCCAGGCGTGGATCTTTCCAGCTGATATCCATCCAGCTCTTCAGGGGAATCATGTAGGGGTTGATCATTTGGCTTTTTCTCCAGTAGTATAGAAGTTGTCCACTTGAAGGCCTTTTCAACATGTAACCATTTATAAAGCCTGGTGTAGCGTAAGACATGGAAGACAATGACCGCCATTAAGAGAATAAAAATGATCATGACAGACGTGTAGGCTACAGCAGCCTGGTTCCCCCCTAAGTCTAAATTGTACCACGTGAGAGCTGAAAAAGCAACCAAGTTGAAGTAGATGGCAGTTTCCATGACATCAAGTGGCCAATTTTTGTACACCCTCTTTGCAATCACTCCCTTTAAGAGTATTATACCTCCAACAGTGAAAATTATGGCCATAAGCTCTACACGTGGATCGAGAGAGAAATTTATAAATGAAATCAGATACAAAAGTATACGCACAAGCAGCAGCAAGCCAGTCCAGTAGCGATGTTCAGCAGTATAGGGAGCATGATAAGGCTCCAGTAGGTGGCGCAGTTTCTGGTACCTCACCCACTTAAAGATGGCCTTGTCTTGATATCGCAGAAGCCACTGCCATGAGAAGATAAGAGCAGTGAAAATGATATACAAGAGAAAAATGGGTATCATGATAAGTAAAAGTACTGCCAAAACTGCCGAAGATCTTTGATCACTGGTCAACCTAGTAAAAATATCTGTGATCATTGTGTTGTCATAGTTAACTTCATTTGAACCATAAGCAGGATATCCATAGACAATAGAGAAGTATGTGATGAGTAGAGTAGAAAGCTTAGCATGAGAGAATAAAATCATGGTAGCCAGGACAGCTGCTGGGTTACCCAGTTTGCTAATCATCTTTGCAAACTTAGAAGAACGTTCACTGGCAACTATCACAGCAATCACGAGAAGGACAATGTAGATCGGAAAAAAGACAAATTGTATTGCTCCCTTTGTAAGATAGTCTGTTCCTTCAAAAATGCAAATATCAAAGCCAATTTCAAGATTAATCCATGACATGAAGACGGTAATGAAATTTGGAGTTGTGAATGGAAAGAAGTAAGTGTCTGCATTTGCTGCTACTATGTTAGCATAGAAGAGTATTCCATTGAGAGTGCCAATAGCAACTGTCATGTTGAGAACTAGCATCAAGATCACAAAAACTACACCAGCTATAAGATTTAGTATCACAATTCCAATCAGATTTCCTATCCAGTTTTTAGAGCATTGAATACAACGATTGCTGCCCAAAGAAAGACTAAGACCTGGTCTACAGTCGGAGCGAATGAGTATGTTGTATACTGCATTATTGTCAGTGAACGCATTGTTAGTAATACCTTTGGCAGTAGTGTGGTATGGTATCTCTACTAGTGCTTGATTCCTGGCCATATTGTTAGTAAATTCACTCATCCTTAGTGTTACGTCAACTGCATCAAGCACAATTAATGCTATCCAGAGTTCATCATAGAAGGATGGAGAGAAATGCGTTAAAGCGTTATCAATGAAGTCATTGCGAACAAGACTTACGACACTTGTATTAAAGACAAACAGAATATTCCATGCTTCACTGTTGCTGATAAATCTACTGTGGTCGATGCTGACTACTGTTCCATGGCGTATGTGTATTAGAGCTCCTCCATTGTTGCCTACAAATTCACTATAGCTAATGCTCATACTTGTGTACTTGGCAAAATGTTGTTCACTTACTGATCCCGAGTTATCAATAAATTCAATATTGGTGCCTATTATTCCACAAGAAGTTATAATAATTTCATTATTATAGGCAAATTCACTATGACTGATGCTCACATCTGAGTCAGTAGCATATAAAATTAATCCAGTGTTGTTGATAAACTCACTATGATCAATGTTAATGATTGTTTCATTAGTAGTTATCAGGAGTGGATAACCTATTATGCTTGTTGGCGAAAGGTCTCCAGTATGAGTAAAGTTGGTATTGTTACTGTTATTGACAAATGCAGTGTGAGTGATAAACACATTACAGCTGACTCCAAAAACTAGCACACCACTATTTTGTATGAATTTGCTATCATAAACTTTTACAAGACTCCTTGTATAGACAATACCACCAGTGCTGGTAATGTTATCATCGGTTACAGTACTGGCATTGTTGTTGACAAAAGTAGTATTAACAATCTTTATGTTGCTACCAAATTCATCATATATCACTGCTCCAAGGCCCACATTATTTCCTTCAAACCAGCTCTGGGAGATTTCAATGCTGCTGCTCCTTGATAAGATTCCAACCATGCTATGATTGTTACCGTTGTTCGGTATAGGAGATAGGGACTTTACATGTACTCTATCTAAATACGCAATACTGTTCAGAACAGTCAACATCGGGCAGTTAACTGTTGACTGACCATTGCCAAAGAATCGTGAATTCTCAAGTTGAAAGTGACCAACAGATATCACATTAATTTCAAAACATTTGACAAACTCTAACCCACTCACAGTTACAGTGCTAACATTCCTAAATTCAAACCTTGCATTGTGATTGCAGGTGATCACAGCCTTTGATGAAAAGATCGGCAATGCAAGCATGGAGAATGAATGGACATCTTCAACAGTAAGATTTGATTCCAGATTGTAGTTTCCTGATGAAAAGAACAGTATTGTGTCATTTGTGAGATAGTCACTGAGGTTATTGACAAAATGAGATAGAGTGACACCATTTTCCAAGCAGGTTGCACTGCTGTTTTGATCATCACAGCTCTGTGACTGTGATGATCTGATGGTGTAGTGTACCTCACTTCCAATAGTAGCGCCAAGGCAAAAATATATTATTGATAGGTGAAAGAATCTCCTTGGTGCCTGCAATAGAATGAATCAGTTTTGATACTTGCAAGTATATTAAACAACCTACGCTAAAAGACCTGGCATCAATGACTCCTGGCTCTATTCTTTTTTGCAAGCAAGGTTATCATTAATGTAGTATAGCTTACCATCATTACTGGACCTGAGTTGAAGATTACTTCACATGCATGTAGCTAGATCCATACTCTATAATAGGCCACGTAGCTAGCTATCTGATTTACCACTGGGATGGACCAAATGTGTTCATAAAACACAGGAAGTAGCTGCATGTGCATGAATGACCGCCACATCCATTTTCAGTATAATAATAGCTGATTAAGGCTTGGCCACATATACAACGCAAGAAACCACAAAGGATATGCTACGTCAATCATACACCCTTACACAGTATGAGCATGTGACAAGCTATGGCTAGGAGCCTTTGACGTGGGAAGCCTAAGCAAAACCACAAAAGGTCGTGCACTTGAAAACGTAGTAATTATTTCATCATTTAGAGTGACTATGACTTAATACTATTGTTGCCTCTATACAGACAGCATCCTTCCTTCCTGTATGGTGCAACCATATGCATGCTTATCATAATAATTATTCAGTTACTGAGCATTGCCTTTTATAGCTAGCTATCTGAGCTGGTTGACTATCACAAGTTATTTCAAATTCAGAGTGTATTATTAGCTACAATTGGTGGTTCTTGCTCTGCAGAATCTGATGCAAATCTTTCCAGCTGTATCAATGCATCTCTTGGCAGAGGCACATGCATTCACATGACTGTTTCCAGGGGTGAAAGTATCACCAATTAGCTATCCACATAATATACAGAAGGATGCTTTACCATGGCGTCAATTTGTGTCCAGGAGGGAATACTTCCAAGTATGCAGATCCAGAGGATGGGGAAACAATGACAAATAATTTTATTAATGTCCAGGGAGGTTGATCATTCCAGAGATTAAATACGATTACATGACATTATTAAATGGATTGAGCTGATCATGTGATTAATTTGACAACAGTTACTGTCATGTGAAGGGTTAACGCAAGATGTTGTGATATGGACTCAGTAATCAGTCAAAAAGTCTGCTGCTCATGGTTTGTGATACATCAGAGGGCTCAACGTTTCCTGGTGTCAAGTTAAAAACATCTGCGGAAAACGCATGCGCACTACGTGCCCAATCGCCGCGCGCAGGGGGTGGGGTCTATATCTGGGAACTGGTATTATTATTACGTAACGTACGTTATGAAATTCACATCGTTTCGTGATCGCGGCAGGAGGTACCATTTCCCTCGAGAGCCCGGCTGCTGGGTCGAATTCGTGGTGTCCTTCGTGTTTATTAGCTACTATCTAACTATTAAAACGTTAAAGGCTGAAAGCATTTCAGCCATTGAAGATTCAACCTACCTGAATTGTAGTAAGGTATGCAGTCAATATCAAATGTACGCAGTAGACAAAGTTACATTTTGCTCCTATACTATTTACAGTGACAGTTTGCATAATCGTCTTTATCAAAATTATTTATAATATGGATATCGATATTACGCAAAATTAAGCTGCATTAAATGCTGTTATTGCGTATAGTTTATTATACCTATCACCGCTATTAATATCAGAATGAATGTGAAACTATAACATACCAGTGCTATCATATCCGATCTAGTTAACGCACCTTTAAAAAATAATTACCGATCTTGGGTGGCGCATAGCTAATTAGAGCATGGAAATTAATGTTCTGGTCCATGTGGCACATCTTTTAGAAAGGCGCATTGTAATTAGCTAGCGAAAGTGTAGAAAACATGGCTTCCAGTAGTCAGTATCGAATACCAGTACTATCGAGCTATTATCAATTTTAAGTATACCTGTACCACTCAATTAGAATGCACCTGAAAAAAATTAACATGGCCAGACGTGACGTGAGAGCGCGAAAAATTAGGATTCTGGCATAGGTGGCACGTTCATTAGAGAGGCGCCTTAATTAGATCGGATACGGTATCATGTGCCATATCACTGGCTGATCATTCGTGATTACTGAAAATACTGAGATTGTTCTAATAATCATTATACCTTAAGGACACTTTTGTTTGCGGGTACTAAATTTAGCGAAATTAGCAATTTACCCAATTTTTGCTAAAAATTGTACCTGCGAATATTAAATTTTTCAACATTTTCGAATAAATAGAATGCTAATTTCACTGGACCAAAAGTAAGATTTCCTTTATGTCATGCTTACCAAAACATGAGCTTTCCGACACATGTTTAGGGCAGAGTTTTTGTAAAATAAATGAAATGTGTAGAAAATTTTGCCCTATCCTACATAATATTATTTCCTACATGCATGAATTTGAGTTTTTATCTAGTGTTTTGAAAAATCACTAAAATGAGTACCCGCTAAACGCATGCACTATTTACGAAATCTGCTAAATTTTGTACCCGCAAATAATCGTATCCCTAAGGTAGGCGTCATCCTAATTTTTGTAGTATGTACGTACCACTTTGAGGCCTGAATTAGAGGTACACATACCTTTGCAGAAGTCCTTTGTAGTGCCTATTACTATTTAGCCTACTACGTAGATTCTTCATTAAGTCAAACTAACTACTATAATATATCCGGGCACTTGCTATCACTTGCTGTATATTCTGGGTTTCGTTCTAGATAATGGCTGATACTGTGATTCATGATCATTGTCAGAATGCCTACATGATCAAAAGCTCATTGTGTGTGTGAATTAATATAGGAAGTAACTACACTGTTCTATTATTATTATGGCCTATACTAATTTTAGTGTATCAAGCAGCCACTTATCAACAAGCAAAACGGGAGCCTGTACTTACAACTGTGCAGTTTAATATGGCTACAGGCTTGTTGTTGCACAAGCAATCTTGGAAATGAAAGATATCATGATTTTATACTTTTGTGCGTAAACCAACAGCTTTTAGTTTATGATAACATTGAAACTAAAGCACGTAGCGTGTACATGAAAGATAGCTACAGGCCCGTAGGCAGGGGGGGTGCAGGGGGGTGCACGTGCACCCCCCTTTTTCAGCCTAACAATTGCATGTCATTTCATGGAAGTTTTTAATTACATGAGCAGTAGACTGAGGCTGCATGCTATCCTCCCTATCAGCTTGACAAAACCACACTTAGTGCAGCTAATTAACATCACACCTCAATCAACAAGCAGTTGTGACCAATACATGCATAAAAGCAAGCAAGAAATATTTTAACCCTTGTTGCGAGTACATAATTATAGTAATTAAACCCATACACATGTGCACCCCCCTTTTAAAAAGTCTGGCTACGGGCCTGAGCTATAACTAATTATTATACTACAGTAGTAAAACCAGAACTAAATAAATGTGAGTGTTTGCAAGCACTTTGTAATCAATCATGATCGACTAGTATACCAATAACATCATTAAAACGTATCACGGCAAGGAAAACATAATTTTATGTAGACACATGGCATTATGGATTCCAAACTATAGGATAGCCATGTTCCCACAATACACAATGTGGTGATGGCAATACAAAGAAGTATGTAACAGTGGATTCTGCTTTGTGCATGGGCATCCCTGAAATGTAGCCACCTTGCATCTTGCTGCTGGTTTAGAATGCATCTCCATAGACATTCGTACAATTGGAATCCCTGAAACTCAGCCACCTTGCTACTTAAAGTTTGTAATGTGGACGCTTGACTTGTCTCCATACGACAATATAATATCACATTTTTGAACCAATCATATTATAAGAGAATTAGCTGGCACATTGAGAATGCTGTCTTTAGAGTTAATCTCATGTAGTCTATGTGGTCCAGCATGCTGAATCAACTGCTCGAATGTCAGCCCACTTGTCGATTGCATAGTGAACAGATTGGATCAGTGAGGTTATTATGCTGTGTATGCGCAAATTGTATTGAATGATATCGTATTATATTATAGCTACAGGGGCTGATCGAGAGAGGGCAGATATAGGAACTGTGAAAGCTCAAAGTTTATCACAAGTTCCACGACTTTTTCATGAAATATTTGAGTGGGAATCAAACCCACACATTCACATCTCTTGCATGTGTGATGCTCTACAGCCTCCCAAAGCAAGGTGGTGGGGAAGAAGGGTATACAAGTGTCTGGTCCCTGGTAATCATTACTATTTTCTCATGCCACACCAATAAAATTATTAATGATGATGCTGTCCTATAGCATTTAAGTAGATGCTCTTAGACTAGCCACCAGGCCCCTGCTCATGAATCTTGATGATGCATAGCATCTAGTACTTATAAGCCCTTGGTAGCTATGGGAATGCCGTGGGTCATTCATACTAGCTACTCCTTGTCCAAGAGCTTGGGTACAAGGCTATAGAAATGAACACCACTGGTGCTAAACCCTCGGCGCTGTAAGATTAATTTTAAAATAACATAATTATTGTAATGGGTGATGAGAAGGAAATTTTGGGAATTGTTTAGCAAATTTGATTTTCAAGATTGAGGATTTGAGGTTTTGTTATGATACAAATGTGAAGTGCAATTGTGATCAGACATCCTACAAGAAAATTTTAGAAGAAAGAAGTGAATGTCTATAGTGAGATCTGAACTAGTTACCTTCTGTTCCATACATCCAGATCTCAACCATTTAGCCACTGGTGAGTTATTTTCTCCATTTATAGTCCATACTGCTATAATACTAAAATGCATGATGGCTACTTGGATAAATCCTGAATATTAACCGTGCTAACCAAAACAATTATATTATGCATAACTCAGCTGTACTCCCAGGCCAATGATTATATGCATAACCCAGCCCCACCTCCAGTACAACCCTGTATTCCATTATCCAGCCCCACCCCCAGTTCAACTCTGCATGAACCTTCACAGATGCAAGGGTTGAACCTCTGCATATGTATACATACTTTACACTGTGAGCATATTATGTGCACACAAGATGTACTAGTATACTGTAATGATAGTCCACAACAGCATGAGGTTATAAAAATTAGTGGTAACTAATCCCCTTGGTATGTGGTATGTATACAACTTTGAATATTACTTGTGTAGTTCTATATGTATATAATATGTTATGCCCAAAATTGGCAGTGGATGTTTCATGTTAAACTTGGGATGAAGTAAATTATGAGGTAGTCCCTCATATTGAAGGAAAAAATTTAATTTGAGTGAAAAACTCTCTCTACTTTTTACCAACAATGTAATTATCCTTCTGTACCCATGTACAAATATAAACTTGAGGTGTCTAAATTTTGGGCTATAGGCCATATAGAAAGGTATAAATTTACAGTAAGATACATACATCTTAGGGAGGAAACCATCCTGATACAATCCAATTATCCTTGTGTACCTATGTATTACTATAGACTTCATGACCGAGGAAAAAAAACCTGAATTCAGGTAGCAGGTCATAAGGGAAGATATAAATTTTGAGTGACATACATAACCAGTTTGGCTAGTTTCATTAGCTATGTACTATATGGAGATGTATTAATTCAATCCACTCATAAAAACTGGTTTTTGGTCTCCACCCATATCCTGTGTAAGGGTATAAAAGTGAGTGCTCAGCAACTGCTAGTTTGTCCATTTGGATTTCCAAAAACTTTTTCAATAAGTCGTCTTCATTCTTCGACACCTGTTTTTGTGTACCAGTCAATTCATCTGCATTTGAACTGCATTGATCACAAGTCTTTCATACCGTGCTATGGCTGCTCGTAAGCGCTCCATTGAGGAAGTGGATCGTCTTGATTTGCTTACCAGGCCAGTACAAAATGCAAGTTTACATGCAGCAGTAACTTCACTCTCATCTGTGAAAAAGGGGAGGAATTCGAATTATTTTGACGGAACATTATACGATGGCCACCGTCAAATCCGTTTGGTGGGATTTCTTCCCGCCCAACAAAAAAAGCTGGATGGCTTTTGGACGACCAAGAAAGCAGTGGCTGTAAAAAATTGCGAAGTCAAACAGAGTCGTCAAGGTGGAGGTCAAATGGAAGTAATTCTAAAGACCTCCACTGAAATCAGTGCATCTTCACGTGATCTCGATGCTTCAGTATTTAGTACATACGAGCCAGAAGCAAGTATGATCAAACTTGGTGACATTGGATTGCTTGATAATTACCAGAAGGTGACAGCTGAGGTGAAAGTGTTGATGATAATGGAGGCAATCGAAGTGTCGGGAGGGAAGAAGAAACAAGATGTGACTGTGGGAGACAAGAGTGGTACTGTGAAGGTTAGTCTGTGGGAAGAGCATATTGATACTCTGCAGAAGGAAACCAGCTACCGATTAAAGAACTTCGTGGTACGCGAGTATGCTTCGCAAAAGTATCTGTCTATGCCCAAAGCTGGAGCAGTGATCACCCCGATCGATAATATTGGGGATGTCGTACAGCCGGTGAGTGAAAATGCAAGTTCCACAGACATCTTCAATGTCGAGATCATTGGTGTGCCTCAGTTAGATTGCTACAAAGCTTGCTTGAAGTGTAAGGCCAGGGTCGAACCGCTGACACCACATCTAGGAAAATGCTCCAAATTGGGTTGTGGCATGATGCAACGCTATGACCGATGTCCAAACCAGCTATCGGCTAAACTGATGGTGACGTGGGTTGACAGTGAAATGGGAAGGTGCACGCAGTCGCTCTTTGCATATGGAAGAATTGTGAGGGGTATTGCAGGGATTGGTGATGACGATGATGACGATGTTGTCTCAAATGAGTTGCTGTTGAGCTCGGCGATGATTTCATCTATCGAGTACAATGAGAATAATGTCATCACTGCGTTCTCCTTTGGCAGGGAGTGATCCTTTCACATTCAATAGAACTGCGGACTGCTGCACTAACTCATTGTTGAAACCCTTTTTTGGCTGATCTTCCATTTATTCTCCCCTTTGATTTCCTATGTGGTTGATTTCACATTTCATTTTCATAGCAATGATTTGTGTTCTAGGCATCTCTTTGCACTGGTCTGTGATAAGACTTGTGATGCACTTGGTCATTCTTGGCTTTATCATAGGTTTGTGCCTGGCCTGGTTGCACTGCATATCTTGATTTTTTGTATAACTGGTTATCATCCTGACCAAACATTGTTGAAATAAAGATATATATTTTTTTCCGAAACTTTGAAGGTTTGGTGCAATGGGAAAAGAAGCTTGAAAAGTGCCGAGGTGACTGGCTGCATGCATGTACATGTGTGCTCAAGTTTTTAAAAAAATTGATACTTGAATAGTAAACAAGTAATAGATACAATACAGAAAATAATAAAAAAATCAGGATGATTGAAGTCCATTTGGAGGGAATGATAAGGTTTTAGAAACAAAATTTTCATGATTAAAAGTAGATTATGAAAACATTGGCACTATTAGTGATGGCTACAAGTAGAAAATATAATGGTACAGAAAGATAATTTATGTAGATAAATAGTCTTGTGAGTTTGTAGTGATTGGATAAGGTGGCAGAAAAAATGGTAACAAAAGCAGGTTAGATATTCTCATACAAATGGGGTGAGGATGCATCGATGTTATTTCCAATGGTGCTGGATATAATTACGGTGTACGAATTTGTTCGTTTTTTCCTACTGCATGCATGGGTTAAGAGTGCAATCTGGCACACAAAGTCCTGCAGGTATCGTGATGGTGTTCTCACTGAAAGTTGGTGATTAATGATAACTGCAGCCTCTGTATAATATGGACCTTGTACAAATTGTTTCGTTCAATTGTGTACATCTGGCAGTATGATGCAGCAAGTGGCAATGTAAATATTGTGTATTTGAGAATTGACAAAAACTTTTTAAGAACCCAATCTCACCAAGGATATGCAATGACTGACACTCAATTTGTCTGCTCTTTTTGCTTTCCATTTTTGCTTGTGCTCAATGTAAGTTGTTGTTTTGTAGTACGTTCCTCTTGGGTTTTCTTTGGAGAATATGTTAAGGCAGAAGAGGTGGGTGTTGATTGGGCAAAGGTTGTGACCAAATCAGTTATTTTGGTTACCACATCAAAGAAATATGGATACTGAGGGCATGGTGGCTGCTATGCTGAAAGGGTGTGGGAAGAATATTGTGTCTTCAGAATTATGGGATTGCTACCTGTTTCTGTTCCCTTTCTATTGTTGCACATTCGTAATTTTGCCTACATCAATATAATATAATCATGATTATAATGTATAGAATGATTATTGTGTATGCATACATACCTGACATGTGTAGATGTCTTCTAATCAATTCCTTTGTTCTGATTTTGAGTTATTGAATTTATTTGAGAGCTCATCAAGTTGACAATGGTTATTCTCAGAATGGCAAGTGGTACATAGCATTGGCTTGCATGGACAGTATTGTGTTTTGTTAGTGGTGGTAGGCTTGTGCACTTAAACAATAGTTAATGGGATAGAGCAGTAAACTGTGTCATGATCACTGTAGTATGTGTCTTGCACTCCTACTATCATGTTGCTAGGTAAGCTATTACAATATACATGATCAATTAGTGTGCCTCTAGCAGTTGTTGGTGAATTCACTACTTGTGTGTATCCATGGCTAGACATAAATGTCACAACTCGAGAGCTACTCTGGTGCAAAATGTCTTCATTAAAATCACCTAAGACAACAGATGGTAAGCTTGACCTAGAGACATGGTTCAACACTCTGGACATCAGGCTTGTCAATGTTTGCAATGGTACGCTAGGTGATCTGTACAATAGTGCAACGTGAATTTGGGTTGTATCTGGTAATAGTAAGATAGTACTAACTGCTTCAATACCATTCGATGCGTATCTATGTGTGCTAGTTGGTTGCATGTGTTCAGGAATGCTAATCATAACTCCACCTTTGTTATCACCTGATGCTCTATCACATCTGATAGCTATTTGGTGATCTTGTAATACAGGGGAGGGGTCTGATTGGGTTAGCCATGTTTCACAAAAGCATTGTACATTAACACATTTGAGGCAATCGTCACTTGCTATGTCAGGTAGTTTAGGAACAATTGATCTTATATTCAACAATGCAATTGTAATGTGGTTGTCATGACATTGTAGTTTAGGCATAGTCTGCAACAACTTGGTGTTCAATCTGATCATTTCGTTATGCACATCGTCACTTTTTTTAATGGCAGAGGCACTGAAATTCAAAATATGTAGTCCTTGCAGTGTTTTAACTCGACTGAATGCTACATAGGCTTGCCCAGCATTGAATCTACCACCTTTCATGTCTACCACAATTTCATCAAGTGTGAGGCCTTGCACTTTATGTATTGTGGTTGCCCAAGCTAGTGTCAGTGGAAATTGTAGTCGTGTAATTTCAGAGCCACGTTTGCGTTTTGCACGAAATATGATTTCATGTTTACCCAAAGGTACTGCTTGAGGAAACTCAGCTCGGTATTGACTTGTTTGGATTGCTTTAATTCCAACCTGTTGATTATCAAACTTTACAAGTACACTGGTAACAATGTTGTTATTGCTAGTGATAATATGGACAACTTCTCCTCTTGCTCCATTAACAAGGCCATCTGACACATCAATGTTAGCTACAAGCATAACACGTGCACCAATAGCTAGCTTAAGGGTACTATGAAGGCCACCAGTTTCATTTCTATTCTCAGATAGACTTTGCAGATCAATGTGCGTGGTTTGCCCAGCTATAGCATCACTAGCTTTAATGGTATATTGTTCACATTGTGGGGCCAAGCTGTTCAACATCAGTCTGTTTCGATCATTAGCATAGTCATTCAATCTGTACACATGCAAAACATGCGTGGGATAATTTGGACTATCAGCTGTTATTACTCTAGATTTGAGAATATCAAGGTCTTCTGGTGTGCAATCGTTAGTTCTCACTCTACACAACAGTTCTGCAAAAGCACTATCACCTCTTTGCCGCATGATTTCATCTAGTTCAAGCATTTGGAATTCATCTACCCATAGGGAGCCTGAGCGATACAATTGGGCATAACAGTCACCTACTGTGCTAAACAATGGTGTTTGAGCAACTGGTGGCAACTGATATAAATCTCCTACTGCTAGTATACTTACACCACCAAATGTTACATCATCAGATACACCTTTGATTTGTTGTAGCCGTTTGTGGATTTCAAGCAACATATTAGACCCAACCATGCTCACTTCATCAATTATAACTAGTGTTAGTTTTGATAGTTTGCTTCTCAGGGTGTTGAGTCTGTCATGGCTAAGGGGTTGAAAGCCAGTGTACTTGCCACCTCCTAACAGAAATGCAGAATGCAAGGTCATACCATTGATATTGAATGCTGCTACACCAGTGGGGGCAGTTAGTAACACAATTACATCATCTGGCTCTATAGCACCTGATAGCCTTAGGAACTTGAGTGTGTCTGAATAGATCAACTTTATGACATGGGATTTGCCAACACCACCTGGACCACTGAGGAATACATGATAAGGTTCAACTGGTTTGCCTTCTTTCAAAGCTATGACTGCCTTTTTACACCAATTGCGGTGAAACATAACTATTTGTTGCTGCTTAGTATTTAGCTCTCTGAGGAGTTGCCTATATTGGTCAGGGGGGATCTCTTGCCTGTTGGTAGCACTTTCAAACCGCACATGTAAACTGGCTGTTGTGGTTGATGTCATAAGGTTAGCATTGTCTCTTAAGTCTTCCTGTGATACCTCAGTTAGTGGTTCATTACCTTCTGCTAAGAACCTTGATCTGTTTTCTTCTGTACATGGTGCTATTTGACTCCACAAATGCTCAGGTGGATTATTTTCATCAATGTCTACATCGTCAACATCTGCTTGGCTATACTTGCTTTCATTTGCTAGCACAGTAGAATGCACATGTCTATAATGCTCTTCATAGGTTGAATAGTCACCCAGTAAATCGGTTTGCTCATTGTACCATGGATAGTACAGCATTAGCTTGGCTCTATACCAGTTACTAGGCTCAGCATCTTTGTTGTAACGCCTAAACCTTATCACAGCTTCTCGTTTGCGCTTGTTCATTTTACCAAAACCATCAGTGAGTTTAATCTGGGTGGAGGTGGTTTCACTATCAGAGGCTGGTAATACATCACATTCACTATCATCACTATGTTTGTAATTTGTCACATAAGTAGCAGCAAACTCAGCCAGGCACATGGACTGAAGCTGTCTTGGTCTATGCTGATATCTGTCAATTAGGCTCTTTTGAAATATATTTGTGTCATCGTCAGGAAGCTGGTCAAGTGTCTTTTTGTCTTTCAAAACAGCTATTCTCTCATTCTTAGGGTTAGTGTCAACAAAGACTACAGATCTGCTGAGCTGTTTCATTGGTAGGGACAATAGCCTATACACTGCTTCTTGTGCACTCACTTCTCTGTGTGTTAGAAAGGCTGAACCCACTTTTCTGATTTGGCTGTTTAGTTCCTCAGTTCTAGCTTCTGATGCTACACGCTTTAGCAACACACCCATGGCCCTGTCTGTTTTCATGATATAGGAGGCAACATACATGATGTAGGCATATGCATTCAATACATACTGTAAATCCATGTTGGCTTGCCAAGCTAGCATTACTGGACCATTGTAGTTGTTTACCATGCATTCACTGGGTTCACGCTTGAGTAGTACAACATTTCCTTTATTGGACACCTCTAAAGCTTCTGTGTACTCATCAAGTGTAACACTGGCCAGCACTAAGATCTCATCAAGGCTCTTATCAGTGTGACCATCTGCTATAACCTTGTGTACTTTAGCCAATACAGTCTGGGCTTGTTTAACCACATCAGGGTCTAACTGGGGCTCTGCTATCAGTGTGTTAGGGGATGGAGGCTTGGGGAAGCTGAATCTGCATGAATTGTGTCTTTTGCAATAGGAGGAATGCTTGTGCTGTTGCAAGAGTTGGACTAGCTCTTTCAGTTTGCCTTCTTCACTAGGAATGGCACATGATATGTACCTGTCAACAAAGGCACACACTTTATCATTGTCATCAACATCATACTTTGGAGCATCTTTGACCCATATTACACAATGGGCATGAGGGGAGCCACGGTTTTGAAATTCAATTCTTAACCCATAGTCAACAATTTCTCCCAGTGGGTGTGCATTCGATTTCAGAAAGTCATGGAAAAAAGTGTTTAGTCTGTATTGGAAATGCCTGGCTGCAGTGACTGGATTACGCTTTAGCCAATTGGACCTATCTTCAAAAGATAGTGCAGCTACCTCCTCATCTGTGTAGTGGACACCATATTGCTTAGCTATTGTTTGGATCATATCTGGCCATTTCAGATCAGCGGCTGACAAAGTGAAAAACCATGTGGGTGTACCTAGCTGACGGATCATAGCTAGCAAATCGTAAAATGTTCTCTGATAGTATGGTGGGGAGCCACGAATATTTTTCATGAAACGGTAAGCTTTGTCTTTACGCACACATTGGCTCAATACTGTTTGGTCTTTAGCCTGGGAAGCAGTAAGGTGCCTAGTTGGTTTCTGTCGCCAGATAAAATTGTTGCCATCATCTAACACTTGTTTAGCTTCAACAATGTACTGAGCAACAAACAGGTAGTCTAGGTCTCGAGCAAATCTGCCATCAACATCTAGTAGCCTTTGGTTGAAATACTTTCTGTAAGTTAGCTTTCTAGGTCTTTCACTGCTGAATGTTCCACTACCAAAGCAAAACTTGTCAGGGTTAAACATGGCTTCAAAGTTGGGATCAGTCATAATAAACAACGGTCTCTGTCCTTCAGCTGGTGCTACAGAAATGATAGCTTCAGGATGCTCAAGGGACATCATGCTAGCTGTTGGGCCACCAGTGATTTGGAGTGTATGCTCATCACCTTGCTCAATGGTTGCATCATCTAGGGGGGTTTCAGTTGTGCCAGCCTGGCTGTCTCTTGAGGGACCACCCACTATACAAGATGTTGCCACCAGGTTAGGTATAATACTGTCAATTGTAGGAACATCCATGGGTATTGGGTCAAGTCCAACATAATGGTATTGCATTATGAGGCCTACACACACTTCACCTTGACTGTCATACTTTATGTAGGTTCTAGGGAGAATAGGAATCATGGTAGGATTCTGACTACTCAACACATTCACTGTTACATTGAACTTATCACAAATGCCTTGGATTGCTATGTGGTCACCCCAGGCACCATTTTTCAGCCTTTTCAAATATTTTGCCCAACGTAGTTCAGTTTGAAGGTCATGGTTAGCTATTGTGTCAATGTGTGCATCTTGGGCATCGGGAGGCTCTGTGTCTGCATTATAGGCATTACTGGAGGCTACAGGCTGGGATAAAAATCCTATATACAATTTACTGTTGTTTTCCAAGTGGTCTGCTGCCATTTGCCTCAGTGTACTCTTGTCTATACTGCTTGCTGCAATAGATTCCAGTTGGTATGCTATGGAGCTAAACAAACAATCACCATCGTATGGAACATTGTGAAGAGCAAAACCATTTTCTCTGGCTACTGTTTCCAGAATATTGAAGGCAGTAGTGAATGCAATGTCATCACTTGGTAGGCTGTGAGTACTGGGAAAACATTCCATGCTCTGATTTCTATGTTTGTGTATAGGCTGATTTGTGCTCAAATGATTATTATTAACATTAATTGGCTCCTGTGTAGGTTCATTGTTCATGTCATTAGCATCACTGCTCATATTATCATTAGTGTCACTATGTTCAACCATGCCAGCAAATAGATCATCATCATTAGCCATAGCTTGCTCTAACCACTCATCATTAATATCAATGCTAGCATACAATGGGTTGTTTAGTTTTAGCCACCTCAGTGCAGTCAAGACTCTCTCAGGGGATATGTAGTCATACATGTAGTGCCCTCTGTATGCCAATTTACGCTTCAGCTTTAGTGGGATTAGTTCAGCTTGTGAAGGCAAACGGGGAAGTACTGTGCATATTGTGTCGACCTTTGATGGGACATTAACTGCCGGACCATGAATGCATCTCTGCTTACCAGAGGGCAAGGCAACCATTTTCATGAATGGAACACGTAAGGATATCAACCGTAATTCAAGCATATTTAAGTTGGCAAGTTCACTAGGTACTGGACATAGTTGTAGCTCATTAGCTTTGGCTTGCAATGGCAAGTTACCCCTTTTCAATGCTGCATCACATGTTTTACAGACCCACTGTTTACCATCTGAGCTAATATAGGTATGTGTAGCACTAAAAATCTGCTCTAACAATTCACTACTAGCTTTAGTGTACTTGGTTTTAGTATAGGGAACAACTGTTTGTCTATACATCATACGGTGACAACATGTGCATACAAATTCAGGACCTTCTTTAACTTTGGTCTGAAAATCAGCAATGCATTTATCCACAGGTACAAGTAATGATCGTTGTTCAACCATGCATACTCGGTTCAGCTCTCGTCTCTGTATAGTTTCTACCGGAGTTTCTAATGCTCTTTTCTTGGACATGCACGCTCTGATCTGCTCTTGTCTGCATAGTGTTTCTGCCGGAGTTTCTGATGCTCTTTTCTTGGACATGCACGCTCTAATCTGCTCTTGTCTGCATAGTGTTTCTGCCGGAGTTTCTGATGCTCTTTTCTTGGACATGCACGCTCTGATCCGCTCTTGTCTGCATAGAGTTTCTGCCGGAGTTTCTAATGCTCTTTTTTTGGCCATGCTAGCTTGGTTTTGCTCCTGTCTACGCAACGTTTCAGCTGATGTTTCTGATGATCTCTTATTGGCAGTGTAGGCTCGTTTGTGTTCTAGCCTATGCAAAGTTTCATTATCGGTTTCCATAGCTCTCCTATTGCTCTGATATGCTTTATCTGCTTGTTTTCTGTGTAAACACTGCTCTGTGGTTTCTAGGGCTCTGTTTTGCTGCATTGCTACTCTCTTGCTTCTCCTGGCATAAACTGGGGGGTTTCTCCTAAATGAATGACCGCACACACACATTGACTTCTTAATTGCTACACTGGAACCACACTCAGGACACTGTTTTACTGGAGTTCGAGGCATGATTTGTCAAGTAGGTTACATGTAAATAGCTTAGCTATAATGCAAAGTACAACCCAGAAGAAATAGTACAAGTTACGTATATTAATATTATATCATAAGCTAAACAAATCTTATAGCTCACAGAAAGTTGTTGAAGATATTAAAGCACCACAAACGCCACACTGCAGATGCATTAGCATAGTCTCGTGCCCATCCCCAGCTAGCCCCTAGCATGCACACGTGCACTAGCACTGCTAGTACAGTGCAGTGCAGTGCTTCTAGCTGTAGATGTCAGCTGATAGCCTCGTCCCCAGGCCCTCCCAGTTTTTAATGTTGCGTGTAACATTGAAAACGTGGGAGTGGCCTGGGGACGAGGCTAGTCAGCTGACACACTTGGCACTAGGTATTTTTAGAAATCACAATTTTAATTTTAGGTTTTCCCATATATAGACAATGTGCACATACTGAGCTACGTACTGCATGCATGCGGCTATCGCATCTCGTGATGGTCAGAAAAGTCGAGTTAGAAGCAGTTGATTATTTATCAGCAGTAGTTTTATAGCAGGTATCTTTGAAGGTACACACTTTCTATGTTGAAAAGAGCCCACTGGTGTTCATCGTATCCATCGAGAACTTGCAGAGGGTGGACGGGGCAGCGGTTGTAAGCAAATGACGCCAAAACTGGAGAACAAAGCCTTTTCAGCGAAATCCACACAATGTGTACAATTCAAACGCCATAAGGAACTTTACAACACTGTATTTGACACATACAAACCAGGTATGTAGCTGGTAGCGTGGTAACAGACACACACACTCACTCACTCACACACAGAACGACTACCGTAACCCTCGCGCATGCGCCGAGGGTTAACAATACTTTGCGTAGTACCGTATAGCCGGAAGTATTGGCGGGAATTAAAGTTGGCGGTTGACCCCAAAATCGCTATTATAAGAATATTAGCGGATTTAAATTTGGCGGTTCGGTACGGGATCGCCATACGTATATATGCGAGCAGAAAATTTTGGCGGATTTTAATTTGGCGGTTGTGACTTTGAACCGCCAAACCGCCAAATTTAATTCCCCGCCAAATTTTCCGGCTATACGGTATATTATTATTATTATTCATATATCACACAGATAATTAACACCTGCAACTTGTAATGGCGATTTATACTGTGCTCTTTCTAATCTGCTGTTCAAGCCTAGCAACCGGAGCAGTGGTGTATCATATCACATCCAACGCAGATGATCCATGTACTGTGCCATGCTCGAACCTGACTCTCTTCGCCGCTAATTTCAGCAGGTCTATGAGCTTCCAAAACATAACAGTATTTTTGCTATCTGGAAAGCATTACTTGTCCACACAACTTCAAGCTTTTAACCAAAATCATTTCCAAATGGCTTCATTAAATACAACTGCACAAGTTGTGTGTGAAGATACATCTTTAATTTCCTTCAACAATACTCGGGTTGTTCACATTATGAATGTAGAATTTATTGGATGTGGACATACTCAGTTGAAAGACGTGAACAAGTTCACGCTTGTTAACTCAAAATTCATCGGTACTCTTAGCAGTGGAACAGCCTTGGAGATAACTAAAACAAACATTCAAATCACCAGTAGTACTTTTTTATCACACGCAAATGGAATGTTTCGAAATCTTACTGATCAACTAAAGCTCATTAACAGAATCCTAGGCACTCAAGATAATGAGTTAAGCACAAATGGTACTTGGATTGGGGGTGCTCTAGTTGCAACTCATAGCAACATCAGCATTGAATCAAGTATATTTGAAAACAATAGTGCTGAGATTGGTGGAGCATTATTTGTGGAGAGTTGTTCACTTGATGTAATTAACACCACCTTTATTGGCAACAATGTTCACAATCAACGATCTCAACTAGTACTAGGTATTGCAGGAGCACTATACTTGGTAGATACGTATAGTACACTGACAAACAGTTATTTTAATAGCAACTTTGCATCCGTTGGAGGTGTAGCTTTCATTTTACGTGGAACTTTAAACATGTATGGCTCTAGCTTCACCCTGAACACAGCCACTTATGGTGGAGCACTATTTTTGGCATTTCCTGATATCATCGCCCTGGAATGTCAGTTTGATAACAATAAGGCAGAGTATGGAGGAGTTCTACGATCTTTCACCAGCAATGTAGCAATAACAGACAGTCAATTTGTCAACAATAATGCTACATTTGGTGGAGTAATTCTTTCTTTCAACAGCAGCTTGACTATGAATAGAACTGAATTCAGCAATAATGCAGCGGATGTAGCTGGAGCAGTGTTAGTTGCTGCTGCTACTACTATTACGAGCCAGGGCTCTCTTCTTGTCTCTGATAATTCTGCTGCAGAGTTTGGTGTGATGTATTTATCGGAGTGCAGTGGATACTTTCAAGGAAATGCTACGTTTTCAAGCAATTTTGGTACATTGCTAGCGATCTATAGTAACATAACCTTTTCTGGAATAGTAGCATTTACTAATAACATACAATTACATACCACCACTGCCCAGAGTGTGAATTTTCAGGATGGAGGTGCACTTTCTCTGTTTCAGAGCAACGTTATCTTTGGTGGTCAGAGCTTATTTGAAAGTAATCGTGCTGAGAATGGTGGAGCAGTCCATTCAATCGAGAGCAATCTTTTTGTGGGCGGTAGCATGACTTTAGCACAAAATCAAGCCTTGAGAAATGGAGGAGGCATCTACCTATCCCAGAGTGAACTCAGTTGTGGGCGTCAGAGCATCCTCAACATCACTAGCAATACTGCAATCAATAGAGGAGGAGGAATACACGCTATTGGCTCTATAGTAAGAAGCACCACTATAGATGAATCCAACCTGAGATTTATGAATAATTCAGCAGAAGCTGGAGGAGGATTGTATCTGGAAACTAATGCAAAACTCTACATACACAAGCTGACCGATGTAAGTGGTGGGGATCAAGCTGTACACTTTATCAACAACGTGGCAGAGTATGGAGGTGCAGTATATGTGGATGACCACACCAACACAGCCACATGTACAACCAAAAGTATGGAATGTTTCTTTCGTGTGGTGTACAATAGTTACATAATAGTAGCCCCCAACATAGCCACCATCTCATTTGAAGAAAATTATGCCAGTTCAGCAGGTTCAAATCTATTCGGTGGCCTATTGGACAGGTGCATTGTAAGTCCTTTTGCTAGATTAAATATTTATGCAGTCAATGCTTACAGGCGTAGAGTAAGTGGGGTTACATACTTCAAAAATGTTTCAACGGAGATAAAATCAAGCTCAGTTTCATCATATCCAACTAGAGTATGCCAATGTACCGTCGATAATCAACCAAATTGCAGCTATTACCAGCTAGAACCAGTAACGATTAAGAAGGGACAAATATTTTCAGTATCACTAGTTGCAGTGGATCAAATTGGTCAACCAGTTGATGCCATGATACAAAGCATTCTGAGATTTAATGGGAGTGGTCTAGCTGAAGGACAGCTGACACGGAGTATCGCTGCCGAGTGTACTGCACTCCCATTCAGTATAGTGTCTCCTCAAGATAATGAAGTCCTTAGCCTCTATGCTTCCAATGGCCCATGTAACAATGCTGACCTGTCAACTTTGAATGTAGACATTGGTTTTCTCATATGCATTTGTCCAATTGGCTTTCAGGCTTCCAAAATGAATGCAGAAATTAATTGCACATGTGAATGTCATGAAAGAATCAGCAGGTACATGATATGTGATCCCTTAACAGAATCATTGATGCGGCAGTCCCAATCCATTGTCTGGATTGCCTACATCAATGATACAAATACATCAACTGGATATTTAGTTTTTCCTAACTGTCCTTACGACTACTGCAATCAGCTTAGTGTGACAATTGATCTTACCCAGGTAAACGGAGAGGACAGGCAGTGTGCATTTAATCGTTCTGGATTGCTCTGTGGATCTTGCCAACCTGGCTTAAGTTTGTCCCTTGGTAGCTCGCGCTGCCTCCAATGTCCTACCTATTGGCCAGTAGCCTTTGTTTTTATTACAGCTGCTGCTCTCTTAGCTGGTATTGTTTTAGTGGTTGTACTTTTGGTTCTTAATATGACCGTTGCTATAGGTACCTTAAATGGTTTGATATTCTATGTCAATGTTGTAGCTGCAAACCGAAGTATTTTACTTCCATTTGAAGAGCAAAATTTTATTACTGTCTTCGTATCATGGCTAAACTTGGAATTA
Source organism: Cliona cf. orientalis (assembly GCA_963930775.1). Lineage (NCBI taxonomy): Eukaryota > Metazoa > Porifera > Demospongiae > Clionaida > Clionaidae > Cliona > Cliona cf. orientalis. The sequence continues at coordinate 2,896,510 of OZ005704.1, forward strand.
GGAATTGATACTTGTTATTTTCCAGGAATGGATGCCTACTCTAAAACATGGATCCAGTTGAGCTTTGTAGCTGCCTATGTGATCTTTCTTATTGCTTTCATGATGATAGTTATCAGCTCATACTCATCGAAATTCACCAACTTTATAGGTAAGAGGAATCCAGTAGCAACACTTTCCACACTAGTATTTCTTTCATATGCAAAACTCCTTGAGATAGTTTTCACAGCATTGTCTGTCAGTGTGGTACAATACCCCAACGGAACAAACAAATACATATGGCTTCCTGATGCATCAGTCACGTATTTACAAGGAAAGCATATTGTGCTGTTCATTACTGCCCTGATTTTGCTCCAACTAGGACTGATCTACACTATCTTATTATTCTCTTGGCAGTGGCTACTCTGTCTTCCCAGCTGGAGGGTTTTCAGATGGACAAGAAACCAAAAATTGCATACATTCATTGAGACATACCATGCACCGTACATTTCAAAGCATCGCTACTGGACTGGCATGCTGCTACTGATTCGTGCCGTCTTATACTTGATTGCAGCCGTGAATATTTCCAACGATCCTCGAGTAACACTAGTATCCATAATTTTTACTTTAGGTCTCATATTGTTGCTTAAAGCCTTTATTGGCAGGCTGTATCGGAAGTGGCCGTTAGATGTCTTGGAAACTTTCTTCTATTTCAATCTCATGGCACTTTCACTCTTTGCTTGGTACTTCATCAACAGTAACGATCAGTACAAACCTATTGCATATATCTCTATCACTATCACCTTCATCCTGTTAGTAGCTATCATCATATACCATCTGCACACTTACACTGTATTATCTTCAAAACTAGTCAAGCTTGAGCAAAGAATCAAAGCAATTCTTGGTCCTAAACCAAAACCAGAGCATCATACCCCACCACCGGATGAATTTCTTGACATGGTGGATCGTCCTATTAGTGCTAACTATAATCGAGTGTTCAGAGAGGTACCAGAGGGACATACAAGCTCTGTCTTGGACATTCATGCCTTGGAAACTCCTTCTAGTACTGGTACATCAACTAGCACTACTACTACTCCAACAGTGTCAACACTAAGAAGCCAACAAACCATGGATACTAGCCTTTCAACTGATGACTCGTTCATGACTTAATCATACACACTTCAACACCAATAATTTGCTTGCCTTGTAATGTTTTGTGCAACTCTCTATAATTATTATAGCAGTAGACTAAGTATCTTCTTTTATAAGAGTAATTATGCAGGATCATATTATTAAATTTAATATTATTATAATTATGGTCTATTATAGTAGCTATTCTATCAATGATGAAGAGTTTTTTTTTTATTGTTCAGTAAATCTTTAATTAGTTCCACCAGCTCTTCCAGAGTAAACCAGCTCAGCTCCAGATGAATTTGGACAAGAGCTCGATCCCCACCTTGTGTAACGGCAGCTGTTCATGGATAGGATATTGTTTAATACTAGTATGAAGTATTGCATAATCTTAAGTCATGCAGATTATTATAATGCACCTGTCAATGGTATGCCCCAGTATCCCCCTCCCGCTCCAAGTAGGGGCATACTAGGGGATATGACAATGGTTATTTCAATTGCCCCAGGGTCGAGCAATAATAAAGTCAAATCCCCTATTCAGTATCTAGTATATTATATCCTAGGGGAACATAGGGGATTTGCATTCATGCTGCTTCTGTTAGGATGTGGCAATCATAGTCTTGTGAGCCACACCCTCTAGTTTACTAATAGTTGACATCAATATGCACAGAAAAGTCAAATGCCCTACCCTAGGTCCAGCTTCTCCCGTAAAAAAAATCCTTGGTACCCTTGGTTTGCGTGGGAGGGGGATAGTGGGGCATGTCATTGACAGGTGCATAATAGCTATATACAAACCAGCTAGTGTTATAGCCTACCTAGCTGATGCAATTTTAGAGTCAATGTATCAATTCACATTGTTAAATTGACAATAATTGCAGGCCCTGCACACAGTGTCTCCCTGAGCCGAAACAGTAGAAGAGATTGATAATAATAATATGCTGGCCATCAGTCGACACAAAACGACGTAGTCCATGACAGTAGTAGAGGTAGGTATAGTACTTATATAGTTAAAATCTGTACAGATTTCAATGGACTTACAACATTAACACGCACACTATTAATTTATATAATTATTATAGAGTAGCAGCAGTGGATTGCTGGGGGTAGCCCAGATACATGCCATGGCTCATGCATATGCAAATACGCACGCTCCATAAGTACTAGGTAGATTGCATGCTTGTGCTTTTAAGCATGCACATTCTACTCCATATTATGCATAATAATAAGAAAGAGCTAATACACACCAGAAAGTAGCTACTAGCCCGAACACGAACTTGTACAGTTGACTTAAAATTACTGATTCTGTCTTCCATCACTACCACTCTTGTTTTGATTGTTTTCGTTACTGCCACCCCTACTTTTGCTTCAATTCTTATTAATAAACCAAGATTTCCAACGCCATCATGGCAACAGTAACTATAGTGTATCCTGGCATACTGATTGATTAGCTATTATCTTACACAGAAGAATGAATATTAATAATTATTTTTATGGTAGCTACTGTACTTGCGGGAAAGCTTAAAGTTAATTAGAAACTGAAACAGTACATGGGAGGCAATAAAGAAAAGCAGTAGCTTCTTTCTCACTGTCGCATTGTGCACGTAGCTACACAATAAACTTGATTCATGGGTGTGGTATCCCTATATTCTCGTTCCCAGCCTCCAATTGTGCTGCTTGGTTGGAGTCATGGACCGTGTAAAGCAGCTGCAGGCACTGGCGGCTGCAGAGCACAAAAGGAACCTGGGCATGGCGAGTCATTAATACAATAACCTACATTTTTACTGCTGATTTTGACTTTTTAGGCCATGTTAATAAGCATGCCCCAATCTCTACCTGGGCTTAGCCCTGGTATGCCCTGGCCTGCAGCCACCTATGGCTGCAGGACCTTTTGTGTAAGTGCTGTGGGGCCCAGCTATGTATACTCATGCTGTTATCTAGGCCATTTATCACAGTAGAAATCCACTGACTTGAGGCTCAAGCATGAGACATCGTTGAATCAGTGTTGTGGGTATACAGCAATGTATCTACATGATGCAGTTACCGAGTTATGTAAACACTAGATCTTTCAGTGTTGACATTAAATTCATAAGACTTAGTGGCAACTGATTTGCTGATCCATTCACAAGTTTGCAGCTTTGGGAGTTTGCTAAAACCATCCATAAATCTATCATATTATTATTCTCCATCTTTAGCTTGTGATGATTGTATGCCATAACAATGATGAAGTGAGCAACAATCGAGAAAAACTGTTTACTCCATGAATCTTTTTTCCCAAATCAGACTGTATAACTGAGAAAAGATATTGTTATTGTTATTCATAAACTTACAATTATTTCTCCAAACACACTGTCAACCACTGAAGAGTTAATTATTTTGAAACTGTAGCTATTCAAGTGTAAAAAAGATTTGTCACGTAACTATAATATCTGATTCAACTGAAATAAGATTACTGCAGCAGTACTCTGGCTACTGTATGCTACTTACATGATGCCGTACTCTCTTGATTTTCCATTGATGATAGTAACCTCTATCATATTATGCTCACTAGTTGTTACGCAAGGTACTTACAACCACATTTCTCCCTATGCAAATGACTCGTGCTCTTCAGAAGTCAATACCTGTCTTACTTTGGCTCAATTCACTGCCAACTTGGATACCTACCTGACCTGGAGTACAACGTTGCTATTTCTTCCGGGAGATCATAATCTCGAGTCAGATTTTTCAGTCACGGAATCTGTTTCACTTAGTTTGCAATTGAATTCTAAGTCTGCAAAAATTCATTGCAATTCATTTGCAAGTTTTATCTTCGAAAACGTCTCCATGGTTTATGTACATGGCATTGAATTCCTAGAATGTTTTTTCTTTTTATCATCCATAGATCATATCATTATTAAAGATACAGCTTTTATAGGTCAAGCAGCATTTGGAAACACATTGGAACTCCACGAATGTTACACTGTCATCATAGGCAGTTATTTCACTTCTGCTACTGGGATAAACGCAATAAGTAGCAACCTAACGGTCATACAGACCTTAGTTGAAGGTAGCAGTGAGGAAGCCCTATCTGCTAAAAGGAACAGCAATATTGTCATTCTCAACAGCAGGTTTGTTAATAATGCCATGAAATGTAATCCGTGCACTGTAATGCAATTATCAGAGAGCCATGCAATAGTTAATGGTAGTAGATTCGAGAATAACTCCGCAGTGGAATATGGAGGCATATTCCTGGTTCGTGTGAGTGAAATCAGTATTTATAATTGTAGTTTTATGTTGAATACAGGTGGAATATTCAGCATATACTTAACCAACCTCAGTATTCATGTGAGTGAGTTCATATCCAATAGAGCAAACAAAGGCGGAGTTATTGCTGCTATGGCGAGCCACATCCTAATAACTGAGAGTACTTTTATTGATAATAACGCCACTGATGGAGGAGTATCATATGCAACAGAGAGTTCAATTGTTATTACTGAAAGAAATTTCTTCAGTAGCAATGTAGCAACCAAGTGTGGTGGGGTCATGAGTGTATTACATTCAAATGTAACTACATTTGGTGATGAAATCATCAACAATGGTGCAACTAATGGTGGAGTGATATGTGCAGATTCTCATAGTGCTGTTGTATCAATAAATTGCCAGTATTTAAGCAACATTGCCACTGATAAAGGTGGAGTGCTGTATGCAACAGGTCGATCCATTATCAAAGCAGAACAAAATAATTACACTTCCAATGAAGCAGACTGTGGAGGAGTTATGGCAATAATTAAGACTGATGTAGATATAGTTAGTTGTCAGGTAATGAACAATCACGCAGTATATGGAGGAGCTGTAGATTTGGATGACTTCAGTGAAATCATCATTAAAAGAAGCATTTTGGACAAAATTCGGCACAAAAAGAAGGAGGTGCTCTAAAATTGCTTACATCCTACATGACAGTTGTTGCGAGTGAATTTGTGGGCAATGTAGCAAGTATAGGTGGTGCCATGGACATCTCCAGTGAACAGGCACGCTCTGATTTCTCAGTGTTCGTCAATGACAGCAAATTTTTTAACAATGTGGCAAGCAACATAGGAGGATCAATGACCATTGGGTATGTGAATACCACAATTATTGACAGTGAATTTGTAGGCAACACAGCCGAGAGATGTGGAGGTGCCATGCATTTGACTGCATTGCTCCTAAACTTGATCACAACTGAAGTTCACAATAATTCTGCTTTTCGAGGTGGAAGTCTATGCATTATGACCTACCCAATGAATGTAACAATTATTGGAAGCATATTTAGTTATAATGACGCCTTTCAGGGAGGAGTTTTGTATGCACCTAAGAAGTCTTCACTACATATGCATGGTGCTCATATCTTCTGTAATTCAGCAAACATAGGTTTGATATACTTAACAGATAGTATTGGTGATTTTTCTGGTAATACAGTGTTTTCAAATAACATTGGATCTCTTTTTGCCATCAACAGTAACATTTACATTGGAACGAACACGATATTTGTTAACTGCACTTCTATACTATCAATACACAATGGAACAACTTTCCAAGAAGGAGGAGCAATTACTATTTTCCAAAGTGAAACTATTTTTAGTGGTTTATGTAACATGATTCATAACAGTGCAAAACATGGTGGGGCACTGTATGTATCAGAAAGCAAACTCCATGTGCGTGGGAAGTTATCAATAATTAATAACATCGCTACTAACACAGGAGGTGGTATCTACCTTTATCAAAGTGAGGTAAACTGTGAAGGTGGCAGCGTTTTGAACTTTTCATTGAACAGTGCACAAGGAAAGGGTGGAGGAATACATGCAATTAGTTCAGCAATAAAAGTGGATTGTTTAGCAAAATTTATTACGTATATTTCACGAACAGATACAAGTTACTATCATGGATCAGAATTGTACTTCATTAAGAATAAGGCAGCTGAAGGAGGTGGAATATATTTGGAAGTAAACGCCAAACTATATAAAAGAAAAGGTGGGATATCAAGCTAACACAAATACACTCACTTTCACTGGGAATTCGGCTGACTATGGAGGTGCATTTTTTGTGGCAGATGGAACTAACTCGGGTACCTGTGCAAGCAAATCATATAAATCATACTCTACCGCATCTGAATGCTTCATACAAGCACTGTCCTTGAACAATGAAAATGACTTCTACTTTGATTTATTTTTCAAAAATAACCGTGCCAAATTTACTGGATCAGTTCTGTTTGGTGGTCTATTAGACAGGTGCACATTGAGTCCATTTTCAGAAGTTCTTGTTGGTTCAGATCCTGAAGGTAAGGACAATTTTTATATACCTCCAATAAACATAAGACGTATTATCAGCATTTGGGCAGGTAATATTAGTGGCGTATCTTTTACTTTAACCGGTGATAACAGTAAGAATTCTCCCGCTATAACATCAGATCCTGTGCGTATATGCTTCTGTAAAAACAATCAGCCAGAATGTGGCTACCAACCATCAACAAAATTGATCAAGAAGGGTGAGAAATTTTTTGTATCCCTTGTGGCAGTTGATCATATTAACAACACAATTGAGAATGCAACCATACGTAGTTCTTTGTCTTCAAAACACGGTGGATTAGGGGAAAATCAATCCAACCAGACAACTATATTTAGAAGGTGTACCAGTTTGATTTTTGAAGTTTTTTCCCCATATAAAATTGAAAAACTGATCATGTATCCTGATGGCCCCTGTAAAGATGCAGTATTATCCCAAAAGGAACTATTAATAGAATTTTCTCGTTGTACATGCCCTATTGGATTTCAACCATCAAAGACAGAAAATACAAGATGTGTCTGTCAGTGTGATCCAGCCATTGAGCAATATATTACTGAGTGTGATTCCCATGCTAAAGCAGTAGTTAGGAAGGGTAACTTTTGGATTTCCTACATTAATACAAGTGACGATTCCATAAGTAACAAGTACTTGATTTATCCATACTGTCCACATAATTATTGCCACCCTCCTAACTCAATAATACTGATCAATTTAAATATTCCAAATGGAGAGGATTCACAGTGTGTTAACTTCCATTCAGGAAAACTGTGTGGTTCATGCAAGCCTGGTCATAGCCTCTCTCTTGGTAGTTCACGATGCATTGCCTGTCCCACAAGCTGGCCAGCTCTGACTGCAGCCATTATCGTAGCTGCTATTCTAGCTGGTGCACTACTTGTAGCCATACTTTTGGTGCTGAATCTAACAGTTGCTGTTGGAACTCTCAATGCAATAATCTTTTATGCAAATGTAATTAGTGCTAACAGCAGCACTTTTTTACCATTTGCATCACCAAATGTTATAACAGTGTTTATTTCATGGCTTAATTTAGAAATTGGATTTGATGTTTGTTTCTTTCAAGGCATGGATGCCTATTGGAAGACACTGCTTCAGCTCATGTTTCCTATGTATCTTATTTCAATGGTTCTGGCAATCATCACGATCAGTGAGCGTTCAACGAAAGTTGCTAGGCTCATTGGAAAAAAGAACCCTGTAGCAACTCTTGACACACTTATTTTACTTTCATACACCAAACTGTTGAACATAGTGATTACATCACTTTCCTTTGCAATTTTACACTATCCTGATGGTTTTCAAGAAGCGGTGTGGTTACCTGATGCAACTGTTGCATACCTCAAAGGGAAACACATTGTCTTGTTTCTAGTAGCATTGTTGATTCTTCTGGCTGGCATATTTTTTACATTCATCCTTTTTTCGTGGCAGTGGCTTCTTTATCGTCAGGATCACAAATTGCTTTACTTTGTTAGATATCAGTGGCTGTGCTTACTACTTGAACCTTATCATGCACCTTATACTTTTAAGCACCGTTACTGGACTGGACTTCTTCTAATTGTACGCATTATTCTCAACATTATTTCAGCAGCAAATGTTTCTAATGATCCTAGAGTGAATTACCTTGCTACTGCAATAGTGATGACTGGACTTCTATTCTTAAAAGGATACTCACAGGGAAGTAAAATTTATAAAAAATGGTATCTTGACTTTCTCGAAATGTCTTGCTTTGTCAATTTAATCCTGCTTTGCTTGGTAGAACTCTTTGATGGTGGAAGATATGAAAGTATAAGTGTGACAGCTTATGTTTCAGTGTCTTGCACTATGATTTTATTTGCAGTGGTTCTTGTTTATCATATTATTGTAGAGTTGATAGTTAAAGCTATATGTTGGAAAAATCTCATAATCAAGTGCAAGAAACTCACAGAAACATTGGATCTAATGAGAGATCAGAATGACATATCCAAATTGGCTCAGCCATTAGTGACTTACTCAGAAGTAGCTGGGCCTGCACAGGAAGGACAACCAGATACTATTGAAAACAGTTCTCCAGAAAGAGAAACCCATACATTAAAGTGCAGCTAGCAATTAATACATTTAAGAATGTCAGTTAACTTTCCAGAATTTGAACTTTACTGTAGACTAAGTAATCAATATAGCCTAATCAATGTATATAATTATGATTGTGCAAGTTTTTAAGTAGTCATTCTGTACGCTTATACTATGCATGCATACTTTGCATGTAGACATCCTTAGGCTGCTACAAATATTACATGACCATTTAATATGTCATACCAATGATATTATTAAACAGTGATGGCTATATATGACTCAACAATATTATTTTTGCATGCTGTGTTCAAGTATACGTATTGGTACATAATTTATCATTCAGCCCTCCTTCAAGAGAATGCAACAATCATTATCAATGGCTGGCTCCTCTCCTTCAATTTCATTCGAGCAACAGCGAAGCATTGTAATTTCTTTCAGAAGGAGAATTTAATCACCGCTGCTTGCATGCGCTTTCAGTTAATATTAAACCTATCCCTAAGGTATAGCTAGATCTGCCACATGTACAGACTAGGATCATCTAGGTACTGGCACGATATCATATGAGCAAGCTTGTTAGCATTTTCCTTGAACTGGCTAGAACTCACATGAGTGGATTGACTGTGCCATTGATGTGGTAAAAATCAAAATCCAATCAAGACCATATTATCCATTTCACCAAGCTACTCACACGGTGGTAATTAACATACTCACATAATCACTCATATACACATAATTACGGCCTCCACATTCAAATACAATATTGTGTATTACTCCACTGTGACAATCATTTTACTTTCATACACTAAACATTGTAATTATATTACTTTCCTTTGTAATTCTACGATATTCTGATGATTTTCAAGAAGTGGTGTGGCTATAGCTGCCACCTGATGCAACTATTGCATACCTCAAAGGGAAACACAGCCTGCAGTGGTGCCAATTAAACTAGAGCCCATTCAATTTGCTGCCAGAACTAGGGAGTTTACTAACGCATGCACATAGCTATAATATTATTAACAGGTGGCTGATTTGCAGTATAATGAATCAAAACAAGATTTATATCGATAGTTCTTTCCAGACAAAAATCAAACAAGCGAAATATTAATTTTTGTGCAAGTTAAAATTATTACAACAGACATTCATGTATACAACAAAAGTTAAACTACATAAAGTTTTACAAGTGAAATCTTTTACTGGTAAAAATATCCCAGACAAAAATCAAACACGCGAAATATTACATTCATTCCTGTATACAACAAAAGTTAAATTACATGAAGTTTTACAAGTGAAATCTTTTACTGGTAAAAATATCCCAATCTACGGTATATTCATAATAATAAGTTGTGATTTGGCATGATCAGCATAGCCGAAGTTATCACTTGAACATAGTCACATGATGAATTCTTTAGCACTTGATGATCAATAAATTGTTTGATATAAAAGAAACTTTTGGTAATTTGCTCTTGCTTTTCTTGAAATTGTCCAATTTGAGCTCCAGAAGTAGGGTCACCCTCTCTAGCACTAATAGTGAATGCAATTCTTGTATCACTGTGCAAACGACATCGTCTTGACTCAATTGATACCTTAGCAGTGATAAACTTGTTGCCGTCTTCCTCAGCTCCATAGGGATGCAACTGCAGTGACAGTTTAGGACTTGCACCACCAATCTCACGCTCAGCCTCTGATGTCAGTTCCAAGTTCAATTTGCATCTTAGTAGCTTCGTTTTGTGCTTGTAAATGTACTTGTTTAGCTTATCTCGTTTGACAGGCCAAACTAGCTTGTTGGACTCAATAAGCCTTGGCTTAGGTTTTGTGTGAAAAAGCCCAGAGACCGGTCTCCACTTAGATACTGCCACTTGACTTACACTGGCAACCGAGTGAGCTGATATATTGGCTACACCACTTCCTGCATCACCTGCAATAATGAAAGGAAACTGATCAATCTAATTAAGCTATATGATTAAGTTGTATGGCATATAATGTGGCATACATGTATGAAATTATGCAACTACTCAGCAGATTTGCTAAATATAGCTATTTGCTACTCATTATTGCATAATAGGAAGACAAAAATAGTATTTAACTTGGAGTGGGAAGAGCCCTGGGATTTCCCCCAAATTCTTGATAAGATCATGGACTATAAGGCTTCTTCATGCTGGAGCCTGGGTGTCTTAAATATGGGGGGGGGGAGATACCCCATATACCCGGTATCAACTTGTACTCCTTAATAAAATATCTAAATGAAAAAACTTGATTTACCTCTACTTCTTATCGTTGGCGGACTGCTAACTGGAGATTTGCTATTGGATGCTGAGCCTATGAGAGTGTTTACAGATATCAGGCTGCGATTGGATGTGCTGGCATTACCAGACAATGTAGATGTGCATGCTGAACTCCTCTTTAAAGTAGAAACGTCAAGCGATTGTCGATGATTCTGCTCCGATTTGGTGGGGTCTTTGCACACTGTATTATCTAGACACTGTGATCGAAAAACTGGTACTGAATTTCTTTTCTTGAGGCAAGAGACACTCTGTTGCTCGAGATGATTCTCATTATGATTACAATCTTCATTCATACCAAAGCTAGGCATACTCAATTCACTTTCAGCATCGGAAGTCTGTGCATCATCAAACTGACCCACGCCATTGTAAGGCCCAGAGATACTATGATGGAGTTCATGGTCATTTTCCTCTCCACTATACCATCCTCTTTGTAATACCTTCTCACTACAGCATTCATAGTGAGGGCACCTCAGGTGTGTAGCAGAAGGGCTGATTGGGTGTATGGGATAATCAGTCTGACCATAGTGAGTATGTGGTTTGCAGCAGCTTCGGCAAGTGGGGAGACCAGCTTGGCATATTTGGTTTTGTGGTGCCTCTTTGGAGACTTCAGAAACCCTAGAGCAGTCTTTTGGTACTTGAATAGCACCATGTTGTGTACCCTTTTCTTGTCTATCAGCTGGGGTGAATGTGTGGCGCCTATGAAGTGCTGAATAATGACTCTTACGTAACGGCTTGTGGTAATCCTGGCTCATGGAGCGACACATAGGAAGCCTATGTGACATAGTACTTTGAGTATGCTTTGGATGGAGTATATTCATAGAATTAGAGCTGCCATGGGTTGCAGACATAGGAGTGGAAAGACTTGCTACAGAGCTTTGGTTGTAGTGAGGCATACCTCTTAAACCATGACACTGTATTCTCGATCTTGGTTGATATTGTGTTAAGGCCATGACATTTGGGTCCATAATATCAGAATTTGATGAATGTAACTGCATATTTTCTTGACTGACACCGCTTGAGGAATTAGAAGAAAAATACCACATCATTCCTGACGGTGGATGCTGGCCAAGGGGTGGTGGTATTTCCAGCAAGCTACTAGAGGCTGAAGAACTTTCCAGTGTGAATGGTATTGAGGCATCAGATACCTTGCGGCGGTATAATCCTGATGGAGGTGTGAAGGATGGAAGGAAAGCATTTCCAAAACTGGCTATAGAGCATGCAGAACCACTTAAAGCGATTTCACTGCAGCTCTCTTCGTGTACTGCTATGCTACTCTCTTGTTGGGCTTTAGATATACCAGATGGGAGGTCGTCTTGCACTGAAGCAGGGCAGTTAGAAACACTTCCAAACAGTGTGTTGTCAGTGTGTGCAGCTTTCAAATTTTCAGCATCTGAGGTATGTGATGCATACTCAGTCTGATGAGAAGTCTCAGGCATTGAGTAGTTGTGACCTATTAATTGAACACAAACATTAATGACTATACATTAGTAGATATGAGTGATCAAGAGTCTAGGTGTACAATAGTGATTCCTCCCCGAGGATTCCCATGCTTTATATGTCTTCCACAAGTTATAATTGCCACCTGTGCATTAATACATCATGCACAATTTGAGCTATTGACATCGCAGATACGTTTGGTGGAACGTGTCCATCAAATTGAAAATACAAGTCACCGTATTCTTAGGCGTGTAGTGGGTGCTTGGAAATATAAGATCTGACTATCACTACTGGAAAATAGGCATAAGGAAAGCATGGTATACACAATGTCATATTTTCCTATATTCTTCACATGTATCTACAGCTAGGCCTGTACATGTAAAGCTATTATTGGCAATGAAAAGTTCGATTTGCATATGTTTATGAAAGAAGCTGAAGATTATACTTTTGCATCATGGCATTTCCTGAGATGAACCCTTCAACCTTATTCGCCACCAACTGATTCATGGCAGTAGAGTCACTGATTTTGCCTTCTATTATTATACATTTTAACAAAAGACTGCCTATTATCTAAAAGCTAGCAGCAATAGAGAACGAGCTGCCATCGTTGCACCACCAGTATGTAGATGGTTGCACGATTAGCCTATTAATTTTATGTACGGTTTGGCACACAGTATTAAAGCACCCAACACTACAGTATTATTAAAGTAAACAGTTTCTCATGTCTTTACCAAATTCTTTTTGAAAATCTTCCACTCTTCCAGCAAGGTCTTCCCTACGGATATCTTTGAATAGTTCCACTAGGGGCTGTGCGTTAGTCTCCGAACATTTCCCGTGATCAATTAGCCACCTCAAAACTTCCAGTGCTGGTTTCTCCTCCAATAACTTTGGCAGTTCCATCTGCCAACAAATATCTTTTGCCTCTTTGTCTTCAAGACGTTCAGCGACGTCTCTCATGAGGTTTTTAAACGCGCGCTAGTAGGGGTGATATGCACGCCTTTCAATGCTGTGAGATCGCATTCACTTGAAGTAGCCATAGGCGGAGCTCGATGAAGCATGTCGACATGTCATGTTGACGACCGTTTCCTACGCTGAGCCAGCTGGGTGTGATCGATAAACCACAGGAACGCTGAACACAATCTGTAGCGCTAGTAAGCCATTTTCAGCAATTCGAAGCACGTAAAAACCAGTTTTTCACCGATATCTATCGATAATTGGTTGTGCTTATAATAATTATAGCACGCACAGATGCCAGATCTGGCGATTTTTGTATCGATCGCTGTACCCCTTGCGCATGCGCGCGGGGTAAACTTCTGCGACCGGTGGATCGGGCGCTCACTGCAGTTCGGGGCGGCGCGTCGCTCTGAGCATGCGCACAAAAGAAGCACAGGACACACTATTGGCCATTGCCAAATTCTTTGTCTCCAATATGCATACTAGAGCTATCTATACGAAAGCAATGGAAAACACACTAGTCTAGCTACAGACTGTGAAAATGTATGGTCTCTCTTACAATGCCCAGCTACACATGCTGGCCCGAAGTCGGGCTAGGAGCTGAGCTGAGAGTCTAATAATAGTCATGCACACACATCTCAAAGACGGCAGGTCAGTTGCCAGGGCTGGCAGCTGAATTTGAGATGCATAAGAAAATTTAATTTTGAACAACTATATATGCCATGACATGGATATCAAACTTAAGCTGCTGGATGAGAATAAAATTTAATATAGCATAATAAATAAATATATTATTATTACAGCATGTTGACATAATAATAATTATATTATATTGTTGAGGAGTCACATAGTTTTACAATGAACACTGACCATTCAATAATAACATTCTCGAGACATAGAGTCTGAGGAATTCCTTCACCCCAAATTACTCTCGACTCTATAGTGCCGCTATAATAGCATGACACAGTATAGCTATATTATAATGATTCCATGCCACCGATACCACCCCTCTCCCACCATTTTTGCTCAATTTTAAAGATGGGATTCAAGTTGACACTGGACCATAACCTTGCACTGGCAGACACAACAGTGGTGCAGAGCCCACTGCCTTATAATAGATGTCTTGGAACTGAGTGTAAAATTGTGGAGGGATGTTGTACAACAGAGGCATTATTAAATAACATTTGTTGGCATGACTGATCCCACACACCAATTCCCACTACTTGGGAAATGCCAATATTCTGTTTGCTGACATGTTAATTTATGGAATGGGTAGGACTGCATGGTATGATGAATGTACCAATCTTTTCATGGTGTGTCATGCATGAGTATCCAATGCAGAAATGACAGTTGTATACTACAAAACATGATGCTGTTATTGCTATTATCGGGAGTACAATACAAGGAGTGTGCATCACACACAGTAGTAGTAACTCTTTCCAGATTTGACATCATAACCACCCTTGTACATGGGCCTGATCCATGAATAACATGATTAAAAGGTACTTAAGTTGCGACCACTGAGTTATAGCTACAGCTGCAGCTAGTTACTGATAGGACAGTGCAGACACAACAATGTTACATTAATGGCTTCATGATTTTAGTAGTTGTGTGTTAATGATATTCTGTGACATCAAATCTGGAATGAGATGATTGTACTACTACTATGTGTGTTGCACACTCCTTGTAATGTACTCCTGCTATTATATTATAATAGTGAATCTATTTTGATCAACTAGTAAATTAAAGCTGCTCGTGTTATGCTTATGTGGAATCAGGACTCAACATGATGCACGGGCAGATCTAGGTGGTTCTGGGGCTGCAATCAAGCCTCCAAATGCTCCCAGTCCTACTTGTAATACCCGTATGCACCTACTGTAGTATACTACGTACTGCCCAGCTCACTGTATATATTATAGCTACCGTAGGTCAGTTAACATACCCATTGAAGATCTGCAATGAAATATCAAGTGTTTTGGACTGTCATAATTGCATGTTGAATCTTACAATAGTGCAGTGCTTTCTTTAGCCTGGGTATATACGAGGCTACCCTTAAATTCTTCTGCCAATCATACGCTAATTACGTAATTGAAAAGGATATGTGAACAGAGTTTCAGTACTCTTGTTCTCACAGAGAGTGTCCAATGTTCAGCAGGATGCTCGAGGTGTATGCATGAGTCAATATGACTCAACATTACATCCAATGGTTATTTAACTTCATGTACGTACCGAGGTACGTAGTACCATGCATGGTACCAGGAAAGTGCCTTATATGGCTTCCTAATTTAGGAGATGGGGCAGTTTGTTGTGTCTATTTGAGTGTTTCTTTTGGCATAATTTTGTTAAACAAAAACCATTATTCTACGCCCCCATACCTTTATACAGAAGTCTGTTGGTCATTGTGCTCTTGTACCGCCTTGGGTGGTTCATAATTTTTGTGTGAAGGTCCATGTGGGGGGAAGACTTTATTGCTGAACAAGCCAGTCATTAGTTGGCACACCCAACCCACTCCTTCAAGGGAAGAGTTTGCAAGCTATAGTCTATTACGTCAATTGAGGTCTTCATAGATAACTGCATGAGTCTATTATGACATTAATTGTGGATTTGGATCAAAATTGCATCACACATAAGGCTATGGTATTATATGTGTGGGGTGCATATGAGAAGTTACTATTCTGTAGCTGATGTTCTAATAGCTATAGTACGGTATTGAAGTGAAGTGCAGGTAGTACTGCCTTTGAAATATCTAGCATACAAGGTGAGCCTGCATGCATGCTTTAATTTGGAGCCGTTGAGTATAATATAATATGTACAATAATTTTTGCATACATGCATGCACAATTTATTTTTTTTAATTTTATGATGTACAGTGATTATGCTGGTCATGTATAAAAATTTTAATGTTAATGATCCATTAAAAAATTAAAAAATTACTGATCATGGTATAGCATTATTATAGCTAAATAAATAAGAATTTTATGTAATAAATGTTATTTAGAAATATTATGAGCATAATAATTATTATTGTTGTTTATAAAAATTATGTAAAAATTAATGTATGATATAATTATTATCATGTTTATACATGACATTGTATTGTTTATAACAGTTAATATTGGTGAATCTAATTTACTGAGTGCTTAAGAACATATTATTTAATTCATATTATGCATAATGTGACTATAATGTAATTATGATGAGCAGTGATAAACGTGCCAACAGGTAAATTAAGTAATAATTATCAGTATAGAAATAAAATAGCAACCATAAGTAGAGGTAGTAGTACGGTTAGTGCAAATGTTCTGGAGCTTGATGAATTTTGTGGACTGCTAGTTGTCAACTCATTTTGTAGTTTTTCAAACGATTCATTAGTTTCAGTTGGCATATCTAACAGGAATATCAGAAAGATACGTTCCTTATGTCTGTGCTATTATTATTCTTTAACATTAGCATCACAGCAACTCTTCATAGTACAGGCAGTAATTACTAACTTAGCACTCGTGTATAATATTATGCCTAGATTGGATGTGAACTTCGTGCATGCATGACTTTGTGGTTGCTGTAATAACATTAACATCCCACTACTCTAGGTATGGGGTGTGAGAGCTAGAGAGCTTGCAGTAGCTATAATAGCATGTATCTCTTAGACTCAGAGTCGACTCTGTGCATGTTACATATGGTGGATGTGACTATCAGTGCATTAGTGGTTTGTACTACAAGATGGCACTTAACCTAACTTACTTACCCGTCTAGCCACATTTACTGGGTACCACCTATCTAAACCTGAGATGAATGCTCTCATTCCCAGGTGAAAATATGATCATCAAAACCTCAACAATCAAAATTAGGTGCTCTTTAACACGACACTGGTAGACACTACTATTAGTAATTGTGTTGTGCTGGGGGGGGGGGGGGGTGTTGAGGCTAATTATAATACAAAGCACCCCTCTAAGGCCTCATATTAGGGGATGTTTTCCTTAGTGTATCTGTGGCATGGCATATAGGAAGCATGAGCCGGTGCACTGGCCTTGGGTGCTGACAAACCCATGAAATTTCTGAGCAAGATACGTCCATAAGCCATTAGGTTTTACACTGCATTTTTAGTCTATCTCTTAGATTAAAAATAAACATCAGAGCACCCATTACTATAAAAATTAACCATCTTCCTATGCCACTGGTAATAAACATCATTTTAGTACTAAGTTTCTAAGGGAGGGGATGATGATAATATGTTCTGTCATGATTATAGGCTGCCCATGCAACTATTCAGTATGAATAAGCCCTTTACATAATATTATAGTAGTATTACAATTATACATGTACTAGTTAGAAATCTGATTCTAGTCTAAAATTTGGAAACATAGCTATAATAATATACCTCGTTTACTGCTTTCTTCAAAGTCAATTGTGACCATCGAAGTTCTGCAAGGGTTCGTTCTGCCCTGAAAATTTGCTACACACTGTATCACCCTTAGCTGCTCATGTACAGATCGATCTTGAGTCCAAGTAATGTTCAATTGATAGCGAGTCACATTGTCAATAGACGGAACAGCTTGCTTAAATGATACATGTTTTGATATTTCTCTTCTCATGTGAACAACGTTTCCTAACTGATTGACAATTTCAACACTGCTTCCAGGAAGATCAGGTATAGCACATGATACAATCTGCCCAGGTTCTCCTTCCCTAACTTTGACAGTAGTGTACTTAGGACTGATTTCACACCATGTTTCAATCCACTGGGATGGTTGACCTGATTTAGAAGGGAAAAAAAGCTGAGGTGAAAAGAGTATGAAAGTTTCCAGTTTTAAATATCATCCTATCAATTCCACAAATAATGTACCGTGGCATGATGATGATAATAATAATTGACTCTCTGTACTCCTTTACTGGTAAGTAGCTTTGATGGCTATTATTTTAATTAGGAGATTGGAAATTAAACTTAGTTTTTGTATTCAGGACGGTCACAGTTGAAACTGACACCACACAATCATGCAACAATTAAATTCAATATATATAGCTACTGCCAGGTACCTATGTACAGTCATACGTATTCTGACTGCCATATTAATGAGCATGACTTCGCCTTACACATTGTAGCCTCGTCGCTATTAAAGGGACAAGTCCAAACTTTGCTACTTTAATATTCCTTTAACCAAACACTGGTTATGCATGCAATTAATTTTATTATTTCTTGAGAGTATACCTTACCTGATACTGACTCTAGTATTTGCCACAATAAGAAATACTTGAGAGTATGGGTGGTCATCCAGAAAAGACCCATGATTTTCTGCGTACCAGGCTGAAACGGACAGTTGCGGGGGTCATCGACTGACGCTTAAATAAACGGCGGCAAGAACGAATGGAATGGCCGGATGAACTGACATGCTCAAATTATGTTGGGCATTTGTGTAGCTCTGCACATGGTCAACCCTGAGCGCATGCGTGACAGGCGAGGCCTCGTCCGAGGCCACGCCCACTCCTCGAGTGCGCATGCACGAGTCCTCGCCTGTCGTGATTGGAATTTAATTACATCATACTTCAAGAGTTGATTTCTGATTTTCTGTGTTATCGGTTAGCTCTCTTAGCTGTTATAGTATCTATCATTGGTGCAATAATTGTGTAGATAATTAGACCCTTCCAATGAGATTCATTGTTTCTCATTTTCTCATCAACCGCCGGCCTCCTTTTTTGATCAGCACTTATAAACTCATTATTCTTATTTGGTGCCTGTTGGTTTAATACGATTAAAGCCAGTAAGCCACCTGAGCACTATAAACTCTTACTGCGCATGCTCAAGAATACCATTGTAGGCAATGGTCGTCAAAACAAGTGATCGTGATAGTATGGTAAAGAATGCGCTAAATTCTCTAGGATACTGAAGTGATGAGAAACAATGAATCTCATTGGAGTGGCCTAGGGCCTGGGGACGAGGCTATCTGTACACGGCCTAGTCTCGTGCACAGCCCCCTTTCACACACGCGGAGAGAAGGTAAATCATTAACGTACATTAATTAAAAGCTATGAATAGCACAACAAAGCAAATGGTTTAAAAAACAGTGTAGTGAACAGTCTATAATATAGAAATAAGTTCTCAGGTAGATGATACAGAAAGTAATAACATAGTGAGCACTGTCTCGTCATCCAGATTTAATGGATTTGACCCTCAGCTTACTGAAGGTCAATTGGTCCCTGGTTGGCCTCGTACATCGGATGGTGTCTTGAGGATCTTGCTCCTCTGATCGACATTATGGATGATCTGAGTAAAGCGAAGCTCAATTTGCAGCGAATCCAGTTTATGGTTTGGCTATAGGGAGTGTCCCTTTTTTCGCTAATCATAGAGGCAAGCCTCTTGTAAAGGTTGTAGCCGATTTGCCCATTCCTCCGGTGACTGACATAACCAAGGGGTGTGAAGGTGGCATGTTCCACTTCTCTCACTCTCTGATCATACTGCCATTTTTTCTCAAGCTCATGTCTTCTGTATACAGATGCTAGGGGGCCTCTTCGGTTTGATTGAGCACTTGGGTTAAACACCCTGACATCCATAAATGCTTTCTCAAACCTACCACCCCAGAAACCATACGCAGCCACGTCAAGGCGGGCACCGTCCTCATTGATTGCTGAACTTCTTGACATCAATTCCCCAGAGAGTGGCTGGAGGTGAGGTTCGACTGTTACCATGGCATACCTCAGAGAGCAGGGACGCTGTGATATCGTGAACTTCGTTATGTCTTATTGCAGGGAATCCACCTATTTTGCAGTTCAAAGCATGCTCAATGCTGAAAGGTTGTGTGCATGTACAATGGCTTGGAGGTGGCCAATCATACCGGAGAGAAAGGGCATCCTTGAATGCGGCTTTATGCAAGACAAACCTGTGGTCCTCAATAGGCAACGATGTAAGCCAAGTGGATGCTCCTTTTTCTTGGGAGAGTTCTAGTGATCGCTGAAGATGTGTGGGCAGTTAATCCCAGACTCTCTTGGCCTCCTCTTTTTGGCGAATACGCTTTGAAGAACGAAGTTGAGCTTTGATTGCTTGTTGAGCCTCTTGACATTGCCCAAAATTGTGGTTCTAGTGTTGAATTTGATGAACGAGTGGAGCACATAGCTATTAGCTTTGAGCTATTGCATTGTTCTTTTACAGAGGCAATGGGGTTCATAAGGCCAAGCCCTCCATGTCTTACTGGTAGTAGCTACAAGGGTGTAGATAATGGGGGGGCTAGGGGGGCTGAAGCCCCCCCCCCCCCCCCCCCCCCAGATTTTTTACCATAAACTATGTACAATCAAGGGCTTATCGAGCCACAACTAGATAAGCCCTTGGTATAATTAACAGGGACGAGCCTAATTTATTTGTAACACCACTGCTAGGGTGATAATCTAATAATAAGTAGGAGTGGTTACAAAATTGGGCGTGGCAATACAAGCCCCCCCACTACGAAAAAGTTATCTATACCCATGTAGTACAAGCATTTCCCGCACCAGGTCCCCTGGAGGAGGTTGCCCAGTTAATGCGGGAATGAACTGTGATTGGATAGCTGACTCAAGAGGTAAAAGGGTCACTACTACGCATGCGCAATAGTAATAAAATTCAGAGATGCGCGGCCAGAATATTTCAACGATCTTTACCAGTTCATATGAGGTGCGTAGCACAATGTCATGGCCACATGTACATGCGCTATACTAGTATGCATACATGGACACTATCTAGTCTCGTGCCCAGCCCCTCCCACACAAAAAGGGAAAAGGGTCGCACTGCACTACTGTGTCCCCTAGTCTCGTGCCCAGACCACACCCCCACGTTGAAAATTGTACGTGGCCAATCAGATTGCAGTAGCATACCGTATAATCTGGTTAATAAGCGCATGCGCTTATCCCTTTCGGTCACAAATTGTTGTAAATTTACAACAATTTTGCATGGACCGTATTTCGGCTAAATAGAGATATGAATAATTCATTGGCGGCGGTTAGGCTACCGATAAGAAAACCTGGCCCACACAATAGTCGCGGTCCCGTCGGCACTTTGAAGTGATGACGTCAAAGTGGTTTTGCTTTGAAGAAGCTTTCATCTATGCTTTGATCACTTAAAAAAAAAAAAAAAAAAAAAAAAAAAAAAAAAAAAAGAGTGGTGTTGTAGGCGATGTATGTGTTAGTATTGTCTCATGACTCGATTACTTTGCTTGCATTCCCTCTCTGGGCTGCATTTGAGCTGCATCTTGAGCAACCGTTTGCAGAGATCGATAATTGGGGCGTGGCTCGTTCGGTTTCCCGGCAACAACCGCAGCCTGGTCGACCCTGTACCTAACGAAGGCCTGCTGGGTGAGCTCATGAATTTTCTGTGACCGAAAGGGTTAGTTGTAGATGTCTAGTCTCGAGATTTGTAAACAGCCAAAAAATGTCGAAGCTTCATTCTAAAGACCTCGTGGACGCTTTTCAAGATAACCAAAGTGATTTAGAGAGCGGAGCGAGCTCACCAGACGAGGATTGCTTGGATTCTGACGAAGAAGTCGGACTAGGTTCTGAACCGGGTAAGTAGAATATTCTTACAATGGTAAAGGTTATTCCTGCTTGACAAAGCCTAAAAAGGCATATTTATACGATCTGGATCATGAAAATCTGTTGTGTGTGTGTGTGTGTGTGTGTGTGCGCATGCGCATATCGTGTGTATGTATACCATGCATGTATGTGTGGAAGTGGGCGTGCTGTGTAGGAAGTGACGTCTACTAAGTAGGGAGTGGGCACGGTCTGGGGCTAATTGATCAGTGACGTCAGCAATGGGGAGGAGCAGTGGGTGTGGTCGGGGGCCAGAACTTCCGTCAGGAAGCTTGCAATAGGCACAGAAAGTGACGTCAGCTTTAGGAGAAGTGGGCGTGGTTTGGAAGCCACAACAGGCCTGCAATATACACAGGAAGTGACGTGAACAATGGGGAGGGGCAGTGGGCGTGGTTTTAGGGCAGGATTTCAGTCCGAAGCTTGGAATAGGCACAGGAAGTGACGTCAGCAACGGGGAGGAGCAGTGGGCGTGGTTTGGGGCCAGGATTTCAGTTGGAAGCTTGGAATAGGCTCAGGAAGTGACTTTAGCAACTGGGAGGAGCAGTGGGCGTGGTTTGGGGCCAGGATTTCAGTCGGAGGCTTGGAATAGGCACAGGAAGTGACGTCAGCTTTGGGAGAAGTGGGCGTGGTTTTGAGGCCACAATGGGCCTGCAGTAGGCACAGGAAGTGACGTCGGTAATGGGGAGGAGCAGTGGGCGTGGTTGGGGGCCAGAATTTCAGTCGGAAGCATGGAATAGACACAGGAAGTGACGTCAGCATAGAGAGAAGTGGGTGTGGTCTGGAGGCCAGAATGGGTTTACAATAGACACAGGAAGTGACGTCAGCAATGGGAGGGGCAGTGGGCGTGGTTTGGGGTCAGAACGGGCCTGCAATAGGCGTAGGAAGTGACGTTAGCATTGGGAGAAGTGGGCGTGGTCTGGAGGCTTGAACGGGCCTACAATAGACACAGGAAGTGACGTCAGCAATGGGAGGGGCAGTGGGCGTGGTTTGGGGCCAGGACGGGCCTGCGATAGGCATAGGAAGTGACGTCAGCATTGGGAGAAGTGGGCGTGGTTTGGTGGCCAGAACAGGCCTGAAATAGGCTGCAGTGGGCATGGTTTAATGAGGAAGTGACATCAGCATTGGGGAGATGCAGTGGGCGTGGCCAGAATGGGCTTACAATAAGTGATGTCAGCAGGAGCAGTGGGTGTGGCTTTGGGCCACAATCGTCTTTGGAGGCCTGTATTTGGCATGGGAAGTGACGTCAGCAGGAAGTAGGTGTGGCTTGGGCTGTCAGAAGTGGTGTAGAAGGTGATGTCATAATAAAGTGGGTGTGGTCTTGGTGTTGAATTGTGGTGCAGAACCATGTTTAAACTGGGGTTTATGTGTAACATTAATATTATAATTCATTAATATCATATTTCTCTGCAGAGTGTGGTGGTGATGAATCTGATGAGGAACTTATGGCACCTACCCGTAAGCGACGCAGATTATGTAGTGAACTTGCCCTTAAAACATCACTAGAGTCTGGGCTTTACCCTGAATTTCTTGGTGCGGAAGGGCCAGCAGAAAATCATGACCCCGAAAGTAACTCTGCCTTAGATTATCTATTGCTGCTCTGGCCAGAATCACTCACCTCCCACATAGCTACTGAGACAAATAGGTATGCTAGGCAGAGGAATCGTGTCAATTGGGTAGATGTGACAGTGGAGGAAGTATGGACTTTCTTTGGCATTCTTGTCCTAATGGGCATTCACAGGCTTCCACGAGTTAGGAATTATTGGAGCACAGACCGTTTACTTGGTCTGGAGCCTATACAACAGTCCATGTCCCTCAATAGGTTTTGGGCAATATGGTCCAACCTCCATGTGGTAGATAATGACACAATTCCACCTGGTGGTGTTGGTCCCTCTCGCAAGATTAAGCCTATTGTAGATGTTCTGAACCAGACATTTTTAAAACAATACAGCCCTGGACAGGAGCTAGCCATTGATGAATCCATGGTTAAGTACAAAGGTCACTGTAAAGGGAAGGTGCGTATGCCCAAAAAACCTATTAAGTTAGGCTACAAGGTTTGGTGCTGCTCCTGTTCTTGCTGTGGTTACTTATGCACTTTTCAGTTCTATGATGGCAGGCCTGTGGACATAGCCACTGGTGAGAAGCTGCCTGAGAAGGGCTTAGTAAAGAGAGTGGTCACAGACCTATTGCTTCCATTTGTAGGCACAAATCATGTTGTGTACTGCGACAATTTCTACACTAGTGGACCCCTAGTCGACATGTTGGCTAAGGATGAAATATTTATAGTTGGAAGTATTCAAAGGAGAGCAGCAGGTTTCCCAGATAGCTTGAGGACAGTGGCACCACCAAAGGGTAGCTACGTATCAGAGAGTGTAGATGGGAAGCAGTATTTTGTATTCAATGATCGCAAGCTTGTTAGCTTTGTTACTAATGTGTTTCCAGAGACTATGAACAGTAAAGTGTTCAGGCTTCAGCCTGAGGGTGTTCTGAGGGAGCAGTCAGTTCCCCCACTCTTACCAGCCTATAATAAGTACATGGGTGCTGTTGATCTCACTGATCAGCTGATGAGGACCTATGGTTTTGATAGGAAATCCAAGCGTTGCTGGCTTCGGCCATTCCTTTTTTGTTTTGATGTGTCAACAAATAATGCCCATATTCTCTATAAACACAACTGTAAACGATGTGGTGTCAAACCAAAGGATTTGCTTGGATTTCGTTTGGATCTAGCACGTTTGCTATTACAATTTGGCAGCAGTTCTAAGGCACAGAGTAGTGTGAATAAGGGTAAGGCCCAAGATGTTAGTGTTTGTTGTCTAAGTAGAGTTAGTGACATAGGCCTAAAGAGGGGTAGGTGCCACCAATGTATCAAGATGAAGAGGAAGAGGCACACTTCATTTGGATGTTCTGTGTGTAAAATTAGACTATGCAAGATCAGATGTTTTCAAGAATATCATAATATGTAGTTACTGTTAGTAATTATTAATATATTTTTAGCAACCAAGTGTCCATGCATTACTATCTAATATGACTGGAAAATGTGTGATTTTATTTTATGTATGTATTTTAATCCACCTTGACATAATAAATTTAATCTATCTTGATGTAATAATAATTATGATGGTATATGAGGTATACAACACATCCACACATGTGCAGGGAGTGGAATTTAACCCTTTCGGTCACAAATTGTTGTAAATTTACAACAATTTTGCATGGACCGTATTTCGGCTAAATAGAGATATGAATAATTCATTGGCGGCGGTTAGGCTACCGATAAGAAAACCTGGCCCACACAATAGTCGCGGTCCTGTCGGCACTTTGAAGTGATGACGTCAAAGTGGTTTTGCTTTGAAGAAGCTTTCATCTATGCTTTGATCACTTTAAAAAAAAAAAAAAAAAAAAAAAAGCAAAAGAGTGGTGTTGTAGGCAATGTATGTGTTAGTATTGTCTCATGACTCGATTACTTTGCTTGCATTCCCTCTCTGGGCTGCATTTGAGCTGCATCTTGAGCAACCGTTTGCAGAGATCGATAATTGGGGCGTGGCTCGTTCGGTTTCCCGGCAACAACCGCAGCCTGGTCGACCCTGTACCTAACGAAGGCCTGCTGGGTGAGCTCATGAATTTTCTGTGACCGAAAGGGTTAATAAACAATAGTTTGTTACGAGAAGAGAGCATGCGCTTAATATATTACCGGTAATAACCAGAGGTTACGATAGTCACATGACTATTGGAATGTAATTATTATCTGTTGCACGCGTGCGCCCGACCTATCGTGCGCACGGTATGGTTTATTAGACGTGGCCATGATGGCCAACAAAAAGGCTCGATTTGTGACGCTCGCGAAGCGTGTTCTTCGATTTGAAGCTTAATTATACTGTAGCCAGTTTTTTAGATTGATTTGTTGTGTTTGCGAATCAACAGTGGTGATGACATGATCGAGTATATTACCCATTGCGCATGCGCGCGTGGTAATGACCAGTTGGTGTGTAATAGTTACGTCATTATTGGCATGCAGCCGCTGTGCGTGCCGTTGACTGGCATCTATAAAAGGCTCGAGCACACCAATCTAGCCACAGATTAAACTCTTGTATTTTTGAGATAATCTGCATCAATTGTCAGGGATGATTGGATACATACTTGTACTGTGCATCTTCACTGCTCTTAAACCTGTGGATATAGATGCACAGAATGTTAATGCAGGTAAGTCTACATTAATTTTATATAGGCACTGGCTCACAAGGTGAGTCAAGATATTGAGTGAGTTTGTTTTATGCATTTGCTGTTGTTAGCCACTTCGCATTGCGAGTGCACTGATGTGCAGTATGAACTTAGTGACCGCACAATTTCATTCACAATGTCATTATCAAAATTCAATAGGTATTCTTCAGCCACCTCAGAACCAGTATGTTTTAGCTGGTACCAAGGCCATCATAAATTGTGAAGCTTATGGAGAAATTGCCTATTGGATCATCAATGGAACAGCTCTTACCTCGATTCATTTTCTACAGCTAACTCAGTATGAAGCAATGGGTATCACATTTGCTAATACCTCCTGGACCAGTCAGGATCAAATGAATTATAACCTAACAATGACAGTACCAACTTACCTAAAATGTGCAGTGAGGAACATTATATGTGTTGCAAGAGATCGGGGTCACAGGACAGTAGAGAGTGGTGCTGTGAATATATTTGTCCTACAAACACTTCGTAAGTATGGAACGGGTTGATATTAATGTATACGAAAGTCACTAATAAGGCCTTCCACACTTTCAGCATACAAATTTGCCACTGCCATAACTAAATAGATAGCCACAACAATTAAATTGTATATGTGATACCTAATACCGAT
Source organism: Cliona cf. orientalis (assembly GCA_963930775.1). Taxonomy (NCBI): domain Eukaryota; kingdom Metazoa; phylum Porifera; class Demospongiae; order Clionaida; family Clionaidae; genus Cliona; species Cliona cf. orientalis. Next base: position 2,923,039 of record OZ005704.1, read on the forward strand.
CACAGTGTGGATTATAACTTTATGTTGATGATCTGACAAATGTTAGACCATTATCCCAGTTTGATCGGACATCACCAACTGTTGGTCGGACATTATATGCGTAGTCCAGCAGTATATTCATTCCAGATATAAGTATCTATACAGTGCATGCTTTGTGGTGTTGCTCAGCAACTACAACTTATGCATCACATTCTTTGTGGTTTTATCAGCCTAGCTGCTGCTAGTTTGCTGATTAATTTCATAGAATTGAATTTTAAGCAGTAGTATTTATTACAGCCACAGGGTAGAAAGAATAGGCCTGATTTTTTTTAGTCATGGGTTGTTGAAAGATCAGAAAAGGGTCCAAACAGCCACCTATCCACAGAATAAGCAGAATAGTTACCAAGACAGTTTTTACAAGACTATTAGCATAGGCACTGTGTGCATGGTATATAGGGACTCAGGGGCCTGCCATGTGGGCCTAATTTACTACGATATCCATGCAGCTAGTCTGCCAACCTGCATGTTGGCCTCAAGATTAGTGTGACCATCTGTAGAGGATCCTATATAATAATATAGTAGATAGCCAACTAGCGATCCGGGCCATAGCTGCAGATCAAGAGCCCATAGCATCAGTGGAAGTAACTTAAAGTTTCTGTACACTTGGTTCTAGTATTTTGAATGACCAGCCATCATCACTTTTAAATCAGCTGGCTCCATATCACCATAGAATAAGCTAGAGAAATAGTACTACTCAGCTACTGACCACTATCTGCCAATGGTATTAGAACGCATGCACATTGCAAACTATACACTGTCAAGTGATGATAAGTCCAACCAAAGCTGGTCCGGGCAGCCATGGAGTGGCATGTTGGTCGGATTTTAGCCGATGACCGACCGTTATAATCCATACTGGATCATAGACACATGACCTTGTTCACTTAGTACCTAGTTCCATATTAAAATGTGAGTAGCTACATTGTGTATATCTGAAAGGAGCCTAATTCCCTATATTATGTAATATGGAGGTTGCCTCCCCCCTTAAAATTTACTGCTATGTGTTTGCCCCCTCTTGAGCAAAATCCTGAAATAAACCCTGTGATTATACTTTCATCCTTTTAGGCCCAAATGCACCAATCTTGACCATTGACTCTGCTTATCGTCCCTCTGTGATACCACAGTTCACTGCTACAATGTCTAGTCAACCTCTTTGGCAGGGTTATGAGATAACCGAGTTCAGAGTGTTCATCATCAATGGCAGTGATGATTCTCTCCTTTATCAGCTCACTATACCTAACAATTCCAGCAGGAATAATTACACAACAACAATCATCACTAATGAGACACTGCTCGAGTCAACAGCTGAACAGTGTTATTCAATTAAGGTCAATGCATCAGCTGTCAGCTCTCTGTATGGCTTGAGTGAGCCAACTGTGGTTGAAACAGCTGTTTTTCGAGGTAGGCTTGTGTGTATGCTAATGGGAATGAGGAGGTTAAGCGGGACACCACCAAAAGATGCATAGTCTAGTGTGTTTGGCTAATAAGTATACGTGAGTACTATTGGCAAAGACCATGGTTTGGCTAGAGTAAGGGAAGATTGGAGACAGTGTAACCAGCAAGTTGTTTACGGTAACTGTATGTAGACCTGTGCACGTTCGAGGTTATCATGGTTACCACACCCTCTACACTTAGTGTTCTGGCAGACCATTCAGTACACAATGTCATGTGTGTTCTCTGATTTAGTTCCAGGTGCTCTATCAGATCAAGCTATAAATCTTACAACACTCTTCAATTCAGATGGTTCCTTTTCCCACGTCAATGTCAGAGTGCAGGTACATAATGAAACGTAACATGCATCCTACAGGTATCCCATGATCATAATAATAATATTATTATGATTCAATTTTTTTGCATTAGTAAATAAAAATGCTATGCTAACCTACGATCAGATCATTCAATTTCACTACATTAATAATTACTAGCCTAAGGGTGCTGCTGCATCATGTTCCTGTTAATCCTTTCAGCTTCCAGATGTGTGCAGCTATCAACCTGTTAACTACACAATTATTGTTGATGAAGTGAGTGGCAGTAATGAAGGAGGTGAGGTTTTCCAGAGTGGACCACACAGCCATCAGGGAGCTGGGCTGGTGTCCCAGGATATCTCTGGCCTTCAAATGGACCACGCGTACACCATCAAAGTACTAGTGGACTCCACCACAGGAAGTGTTGAATCAGATAAACAGCTCTTCAGTAAGTAATTTCCAACATCTGGTGATGTGCATGGTCTAGAAATGGAGTATTCCATGACCTTCCACAACTTAACCACAATAATGAAACGCGGCCAAAATTGTATTGGCAGGGAGCATGCCATGTGTGTACAGGCACCTCAGTAGTGCAGTGAACCAACACTTGTTTTGGGAAGTATACTATCAGCAACTTACATAATATAGGAAAAGTTCCAATATTTACAACTCAGAATTTACGACAGTATTATTGGCTTCCACATAGACACAGCTGCAGACTTTGATTTGACCTGTTCGAGTCCAACTATAGCCCTTACTCAAAGAGCAACAGGTGAGTTACTAGTTATGCAACTTCAAATATCCAAATTCATTCACTTTACTCCTATGCCAGGCCGGGCTGGTTTCACACTCCTCATAATTATGGGAATCAGTGCGTGAGGCTAGGAGTGGGGCATTTAATACACTCAAAACTTAATCATGTTCCTGTCCTGAAATTTAGCTTGACATGCAGTATTGAAATTTTAGTCGGGATCTGCATCCACTGATCCATTCTTTAATAATTTTGTTTCAGATATCACCTCTGTCTATGTGATAGCAATGGGTATCGCCATAGGAACAGCAGTGCTAGTGCTTGTAGCTTTCAGCATTTCATTGGTTGGCTTATGTGTCAAAATGCGAAGGATGAAAACACATGGTGAGAAAATAATTGATATTAAATAGCTGTACATGTATATCACCTTAACTTTTTGATAATACTGTTAAATAATGATTGCAGGAGCCACTGATCAATCAAGAAATGGACCAGGCAATAGTACTAGTAGTAGTATGGTAACCAACCCAATCTACGCAGGGCCAGTGTATGATATAATAGATACAAGATTTGAGTTCCTCACAAAATCTTCTTCTCCAACACTGTCCATTCCTCTATCACCTATTTCTCCCGTTTCTCCTTTGAGTGATGATTCCACTGGCCATGATGAATATTCACATCTCACTAATTCCAACAAAGATAAACCCAAACCAAGGAATGTCTACACATTGCCAGGTATGATTTTATTTGCCCATGGCTAATAGAAGTGATTGTAATTGTGCCATTCAATGAATCATTGCTATAAGATTAAATTTTTGGTTTCAGTGCTGAATTAGAATATTCTAGATTTGAAATTTGGAAAGAGGATGTGATCTGTATAGCTAAACGCTACGTAACAAATAATCTTGTGTGCATAATTGGATTAATTTGCTAATTTACCTACTCCCCAACAGGGCTGCGTACACTATAATAGCGTAAATAGCAGCACTATCAGGAATGTTTGGGATGAGATTAGTTATATATATCTTGCATAGACCACTGAGATGAGTATCAATTCAGAGCATGTTACCTAATAAACACTTTTACATACTCCAAGAGCTTAGAATTTCTATTAAATTTTATTATTAATTTTGTCAATGAGCTCACGAGTGTGTGCAGCCAAGTTTGTTATTTAATCTAATAATATTTGCCAACTATAATAATAATAGATACTTAGTTTACTATTTCCGTGTATTATTCATACTACCAATAATGTGCAAATCAAAGTGTTGTGGCTGTGTAGGCTGTTAACTTGACCTATAAAGTTTGTAGCCACTATAGTACTGGCCAACAAATTGCTATTAATTTTATGTTGTGATTAGTTCCCACTTCATAATAATATTATGCAATGCAAACAGGATGTCTAGCAGAGTTTAATGATTCAGATGGGCATGATCGCGTACATCCACAAACTTAAGCCGCGAATGTTTTAGATTCGCCATCCACGAGATCCCACCAATATAGAGTATTATGTATAATCTATGTTTAGACCACTCAGAATTAAATGTTTGTTTGAACTATATAACCCAACCGACTGTAAAATTTAAAGCATCCAATAGCTGAGTTTACTACAGGCATATAATTATTATACCGACTCAGGCTTTTAATGGACTGTCTTAAAAATTAATGTACTCTTTAAGCTACCTCACAGCACAAAACCTCTAGACAGCTGGAGTACTACAAGTTTACATAGAAACACTGATACTTGTAATTAAAATTCTTTGGTTAAAAAACCGATCCTACTATTTTGTGGTCATTTTAGTTCAGACAATTTATTCTGTGTGGCCTTAGTTATTGTATTTCCTTCATCAATAGGAGGCTTAAGATCTCCCGCTGCTGAAAGTTTAGCTTTAAAGAGGAATGGAATGGAGAGAAACAAGCAACAACTCACTCTACCAGTGCCAAGGGAAGAAAAGAACAATGATCGCTGCAAGAGACGTGAAATGAATGATGAGGAGACATATATTGATATGCATTTCAATGGAGCTGCAGTTACACGTGACTCTCAGCCAAATTAGATGATAGCTATAGCTATAGTTATAGCTATGTACACTCCAGGTGTTTGAAACATGAACATATTCCATGTCATTTTGATGTTTAATACATTATAATTTGATGTAGTTAAGTTTGGCTCACTTGTATGTTCAGTCCATGATATAAAAATGATCGCTTACACATTGTACACATAATATTACTGTGCATGCTCAGAAGGCCGGCGCCGCGTACCTTGCATGCATGCATGTACATTCACAGGCCAGCTACCCCTCCGACGAAAACTCCAATGGGCTGGACCACAAGAGAGATAATTTATAAGAGTCTGACAAGTGAGTTAGTATGGCACTGCGTGCTGCCATTCGTGCGTACTCTGCCAGTTTTGATGATTATTGCATGTGGTCCACGGTTTGTATGATGTAATGCATCATTAAATTTTGAGAATGAGTGTTTGAGCAGAAAAGTTTTGTGATACCTCACTTGTCACGTATTCTAAGTTAAGGTAGATCATAGCTAGTATAATTTATTCCTGGCATTTCATGCAGGTCAGTCCAATGTTTCAATGTTACATGCAGAAACATTGAAAATATGGGAATGGCCTGGGGACAGGGCTAAGCTCAGTTGATGATCACCGTAAGTATGTTCACATGCTCACAAGTTAATTTTCTGTTCACTACACCCAGGGTAGTTGATAATATTATAGGTAATGCACGCAAGCTCAGTGACACATGTTCACAAACTCGCAATGCACTATATTATTATTAATTTTGTTAGTAGATATAGTGGGCATCATAATAATTATGCACGAGCTCACATACATTATAGCATGCCGGGTATCTTCTCACTGATGATGCAGTGGCCTGAGTACGCTGTTCATAAGCTCACACACTTATTATGGTGCATACAATTTTGCACACATTTAATATTATAGTAATGGATATCCAGCTTAAGATCTCCCGCATAAGTATATATTATGTCAATCCATGTTCATAATAATAATAATTATGCTCATAAACTCAGATTTAATTAAGGTATATAGGGGTATCTATGTTCACATGCTCACATGTACAAGCTCATAACCATTAGGATAGTGGTATCCTTCATAAAATGGTATCCATGTTCATAAGCTCACACACATTAGGGTATCCATGGCATGTTTATATTATTATTATATTATAATAGTACCTTGCGTAACAACTAGTGAGCATAATAATTTTGATAGAGGTGACTATCATCAATGGAGAATCGAGAGAGTACAGCATCATGTAAGTAGCATACAGTAGTCAGAATACTGCTGCAGCAATCTTATTTCAGTTGAATCAGATATATAGTTTCGTGACAAATCCTTTTATACTTGAATAGCTACAGTTTCAAAATAATTAGCTGTTCAATGGTTGACATTGTGTTTGAACTATTAGTGGCTTGGAGAAATAATTGTAAGTTTATAAATAACAATAACAATATCTTTTCTCAGTTATACAGTCTGATTTGGGAAAAAGATTCATGGAGTAAACAGTTTTTCTCGATTATTGCTCACTTCATCATTGTTATGGCGTACAATCATCACAAACTATAGATGCAGAATAATATGATAGATTTATGAATGGTTTTAGACAACTCCCAAAGCTAAGCAAACTTGTAAATGGATCAGCAAATCAGTTGCCACTAAGTCTTGTGAATTTAATGTCAACACTGAAAGAGCTAGTGTTTACATAACTCGGTAACTGCAGTATCATGTAGATACATTGCTACATACCCACAACACTGATTCAACGATATCTCATGCTTGAGCCTCAAGTCAGTGGATTTCCACTGTGGGTAAATGGCCTAGATAACAGTATGACTACATAGCTGGGCCCACAGCACTTGCACAAAAGGCCCTGCAGCTGCTTTACACGGTCCATGACTCCAACCAAGCAGTACAATTGGAGGCTGGGAATGAGAATATAGGGATGCCACACCCATGAATCAAGTTTGTTGTGTAGCTACGTGCACAATGTGACAATGAGAAAGAGGCTATTGCTTTTCTTTATTGCCTCCCATGTACTGTTCCAGTTTCTAATTAACTTTAAGCTTTCTAATAGCAAGTACATTAGCTACCATAAAAATTAATATTCATCCTTCTGTGTAAGATAATAGCTAATCAATCGGTATGCCAGGATACACTATAATTACTGTTAACATGATGGCGTTGGAAATTTGGTTTGTTAAATTTAATAACAATTAGAACTGAAGCAAAAGTAGGGGTGGTAGTAACAAAAACATCAAAACAAGAGTGGTATCGTGATGGAAAACATAAGCAAGGAGATATCCCTAATGATGTGAAGCAGCAACAATTTAAATGATGAATCAGATGCAGTATTGAATGTCTCCCAGTGTTAGTTCAAGTTCCATCACTAACACTCGTTTTGGTACTTTTAATTTTTATTACTGTGGTATACTGCCACTCTTAAGTTCTATTTTAGCACTTTTAAAGTGTCATGTATCACAGATGATAGCTTCTGAATCAGTAATTTTAAGTCAACTGTACAAGTTCATGTTCGGGGTAGTACTTTCGGGTGTGTATTAGCTCTTTCTTATTATTATGCATAATAATTATGGAGTAGAATGTGCGTGCTCAAAAGCACAAGCAGGCAATCTAGTAGCTACTTGTATGCACGTGCGTATTTGCAAGTGCATGAGCCATGGCATGTATCTGGGCTACACCCAGCAATCCACTGCTGCTACTCTATAAATTAACAATGTGCGTGTTAATGTTGTAAACAGATTTTAGCGAAGTATTATAACTACCTCTAATACTGTCATGGATTACGTTGTTTTGTATCGACTGATGGCTAGCATAACATTGTTATCAATCTCTTCTACTGTTTCGGCTCAGGGAGACACTGTGTGCAGGGCCTGTGATTATTGTCAATTTATCAATGTTGAATTGATACATTGACTCTAAAATTGCATCAGCTAGGTAGGCTATAACACTAACTGGTTTGTATATAGCTATTATGCACCTGTCAATGACATGCCCCACTATCCCCCTCCCACGCAAACCAAGGGTAGCTAGCTATATACCAAGGGTTTTTATGGGAGAAGCTGGACCTAGGGTAGGGCATTTGACTTTTCCGTGCATATTAATGTCAACTATTAGTAAACTAGAGGGTGTGGCTCACGAGACTATGATTGCCACATCCTAACAGAAGCAGCATGAATGCAAATCCCCTATGTTCCCCTAGGATATAATAATATACTAGATACTGAATAGGGGATTTGACTTTATTATTGCTCGACCATGGGGCAATTGAAATAATCATTGTCAAATCCCCTAGTATGCCCCTACTTGGAGCGGGAGGGGGATACTTACCGGCCACCGTACTATCCACAGGATTACGTCAGCCAAGAGAACGCGTGAAGTTCGGCCAGCATTAGCTACTTGTCGGAGAAAGTAGCACTCAGCCTTTAAACTATGGTATTCCTGGGGGGGCTTTTTTTTTGCGAGTCTTGAGGGTCCTTTTGGCAATTTAAACTCTTGCCTGTTGAGTGATCGCTACTGAAACAGGTGTGCATGTTTTGCCCTGTTGTAAATTTTGTATCTTTTCAAAGACAAGTCCCCAGGTTTCGTCTGTCCCAACTGTAGAGTGACTATGACTTCAATTTCATTGCAAACTGTATAGTTTTTATTGGTATACATGTGTGCGTGGTTATGACCTTCACACACACACACCGACAGACTACTGTAACCCTCCTGCGCATGCGCAGAAGGTTAATAATAGTTCTGGCCGAGGGGTTCGAAACTACCCCGAAATCTCGTACAGCACTTCAGAAATCTTTCGTGAAATCCCGAAATCTTTGCTGAAATCTTGAAATCTATGCTGAAATCTTGAAATCTCACAAATCTGAAATCTCGAAAATCGACCTGAATGTCCGTATATCCTTGTATATTCCCGCGTTCGCGTTCATCACGTGACCTTCAGTTCTCTAGCCCGCCAGCGCCAAACTCGGCCAAACTGAACTAGGACCTTCGCTGTGCTCAAACGAGTGTGCTAAAAGTTAGCTATACACCTCTCTCTGTTTGATGATAGTTACAGATGGTAAGCAATCAAAATATCATAGGCCTAGCTACCAGGCTGACTACTGATCCATGTCCCACGTTCTTCAGATCGGATGAGTCTGGCCCGCGTGGCAATGCTTGAGGACAGGTGTCGATTTATTCCGAGCGATTCATTCAATTCAGTGTGAGATTCATTCTCTTCAAGTTATAAAAGAATCTATCAGGTATAGTGATTAGTATGGCTGTGTTTAGCTAAGTTTTTATTTGTGTTGTATTAATTTTAGTTACAATGGAGTCGGATGCAACGAGCAGTCCAGTGGATGGAATTTCTCTAATGAAACAAGCGCTCCCTGAGTACGTTGTAAATTGTTTTTTTGCTGCTGGGTATGACACAACAGACGTTATTACTGCTATGGATATTAGTGAGAATCCGGGCAACTCGATAGAATTAATAGAGAAGTACATATCAGAGCGGTATCCCAAAGATCCTCGATATTGCAATAATCCAGATTCAGATATTTTGCTTGCAAAGCCTTTTGAATTTCCACCAGGTCACAGAATTCGTATCTGTAACTTCATATGTGCATTGAGGAAAAAAATCCAAGGTGAGAATAATCTCACGGTTAGTAGTAGAAAACGTAAGCAACAGACAGGAGGTCAAACGAGCTGTAAGAAGGCAAGGACTTGTAGTCTGCATTGTAGTACCAGCAGTGAAACTGAAGCAGAACCTACAGTCACTTCTATTTCAACCCAAATCCGTAGAAGCATTAGCAAGTGGGTAAAGAAGCAACCAGATCTGCATCTTAAAAATCTGCAGGAAAACAAGCATTTCTCTATTATGGTTACTCATGTTGCTAAAGAGCAAAGTATATTTTCATCAGCCATTAAATGTAATGCTTGTAATACTGTCATTCATTTGCATCAGAAAGATAAGTCTGCCAAAGATAATCCATACCTAATATCTAATTGGACTAGACATGTGAAGACATGCAAACCACTTAATTCCAGACAAAAGTCCTTTTATCAATCTACTATTTCCCAATTTTTGCCTCGACAATCTGATCACGACCATGTTTCGGATACTAGTACTCCTCTGCTTAATGATACGACATCTGATACAACATCACTTATATCAGATACAAGTGATGAACCTTGCAGCAATCTAACACCTCCACATTTTGTGCTGGCCCCTCCTCCAGCAATATAACTACAGGAGGAGGGGCTGTTGCATTAAGTAAGGCACATGTAATTGATTGGTCACGACAAGCCAGGAATGTGAGAAAGTTAGCACAGGCGGCTGACGATTGCTTTCAAACATGCATTACCGATTACTACTCTATTCTTGACCGTATCCAGCAACTAACCAATGAAAACAAAAAACTTTCAGGTATGCTTGAGCATTTAACTAATCAAGAAACAGGTGCAAAGGAGTTCATTTTCACTCCAGTGCTAAAATGTATTATATCAAATGCTGAAAAGAATGCAACACAGCTTCCAAAGCGCAGACGGCACCCAGATATTTTTAAAAAATTTTGTACTTCACTTTTAATATATTCTGGTCCTCTTGCATATGAATTTATGCAGCAAAATTTACCACAAGCACTGCCTTGCCTTCGAACAGTACAACAAGTTATTCATTCTGAGTACAAAACTGTATCAGAGGGTGATTTCAGATTTGACGATTTGCTACAACATATAAAGCAACACAAAGCACCTATGGTAGTATCTATTGCGGAAGATGCTACTCGGGTGATTGCCCGAGTTGAGTATGACTATGAAACTGATCGTTGTGTCGGGTTCGTACTACCCATGACCAAAAGTGGTGTTCCAATTGCAGACTCATTTAGAGCAGTATCATTTGAATGTATTGAGAGCATGTTCAAGAATAATGAGATTGCAAGATATGCCTATGTTTATATGGCCCAGCCTCTCTGTGAGAACACTCCTCCATTTTGTCTAGCTTGTATATATTGGTACAAATAACAAGTTTTCATTTGAAACAATACTGAATCGATGGAAGTACATATTTGATGAGTATAAGAAAAGAGGTATTCATGTTGTAAGTTTTGGCAGTGATGGTGACTCCCGGTTATTGAAAGCTATGCAAATTGCAAGTGCACTTAAATCTTCTAAGTATGATTATCCTTTTGAGGTTTATTCTTCACTGGAAGTTCCAAAGATTCCTGTAAGCTGGAAAACATGGTTTAACCTCCAAAATTTTAGCACAATAGCTCATGTGCAGGACATTGTTCACATAGCGGTAAAGCTAAAGTGTAGATTTTTAAAGCCTTCAGTATTGCTCCCAATGGGTGACTTTGTTGCTGGTAGTCATCACATTCGAATTGTGCAGTTTACGTACGGCAAAGACCAACATGGACTACGTGAAAGGGATCTTGATTACAAAGATAAACAAAACTATGATGCTGTTTTGCACATGATCAGAGCTTCTGAACTTCTGAGCAATATACCTGATGCCACCGGTACTAAGTGTTACATAGAGCTCATGCAATGTATTGTGGATAGTTATCTAAACAAGAGCTTAGACCCCCTGACACGTATTAAGAAGGTGTGGTATGTAGTTTTTTTTCTACGCTACTGGCGCCAGTGGATTCTACTTTGCCCACAGTACACACTCCAAAACAACTTCATAACAAACAATGCATACACTTGTATTGAGCTCAATGCTCATGCACTTATCTTGTTTTTGCTAACAGTCAGGGATAATTGTATTAGTGATTCATTTCTACCATGGAGACTGGGATCACAATCATGTGAAAAAAGTTTTAGAGCTGCAAGAAGCATGACCAGCACTTTTTCCACGATTATTAACTTTGGGATGCTTGGTTTATTGCGACGGCTTCATCGTCTGCAAATACAAGCAAATTTGCAAGCTGAAGCAAATATAACTGGGATTATATTCCCTCGAGCAGATAAACATCGATCTAAGGATGGCCAAAGCAGTTACATAAAACACTCACTTGAGGAAGTAACCGATGAATCAATTCTTGAAGCTGTTAGGATTGCACAGTTGAATGCAAAAGCATCCATTGAGAAACTAGGCATGTTCACTCTGTTGGACAAAAGCAAAGTATTTGACAATGATAGCTTTTGTTGTCCACAAGTTGATGACACTGAGGAGTGTTTGGATGAAGATGATGAGGATGATGAAGACCCCAATGAGTATGAAACTGATACAATTATTGAGTCTCAAATTAAAGAAGTGTGCACTGATGACCCTTCTGAAGTTAGTAAAGATGTTAAGCTCCTTTCTGATAATGGTCTTATTGATGCAACTGTGAAGGAAAGACTTCAAAAGCATCAAAGTTATCTATTTAAACGGACAGCATCAAGTACCATTTCAATGTTCTCCTGTATAGAAGATGATGCAAAATCCAAACCTAATTGCAAGAAGTATTCGCCCTATCTTCAGGTAGAATTTGGAGGGAAAACAGTATACATTCGTAAAACCACTGCAATTTGGTTATTCCAAGAGGGGGAACGTGTATCTTCCGACCGTTTATTTAGAGTTCGGTGCAAGCAGCCATACTCCTCTACTACACCTCTTGCCAAGTGCTCTACTGTTTTGAAAGATGTTGACATGCAACCTATTATTTCTTCAACAGTGCAACTAGGAGAACTTTGTGTGTTCAAAAAGGACAATGCCAATGGGTGGAGTATTGGTAGAGTGCTACAGTTTGCTAAACTGCAAGAAAAGAAGATCAGCAGTCAACAGGTCAAAGGCTTCAAGATGGATGTATCAAAAAGTGATTTAGGAGTTCTGTGTTCTTGGTACACTCCAATATCTGGATCATCAAATTTCCAGTTGTTAAATGAGAGCCACACTACATCTGTAATTACCCACTACTATCATCCTTTGAAAAATTATATGTGTTCACTCACCAGCAATTGTTTAATATTTGTGAATGAGAATGAGAAATCTCCAGGTAGTGCAAGCATAATGAGTAATCTTAGTGACTCTAGTCAGGTGAGGATGAGTACAGCTGAACAATTCTCCCTTACTGAGCAAGCTAAGACATTTATCGACCAGATCGCTAAAAAGCAAATTGCAAACTTCAACTCCCTTCAAGAACAACCATCAAAGAAAACCAATAAAAATCAGAATACTATTATCATCTCAGATTCTGATGAAAAAGCTGGGCAACAATCAGATATTCAAGATAGCTGGGTTGAAATTAGTGGCTTTTACCTGTTCGAGAGAGATAGAATGATTTTGCAGGATGATAGACAATGGCTTAATGACAATCATATACTATGTGCCCAGATATTGATACAGGAACAGTTTCCCCAGTTCAGTGGTTTAAAATCTACAATTTTGCAAAAAATTGCCCCCCTTAAACCATTTCAACCACAATCAAAGTCATTGCAAATACTTCATGTAAAGGGTAGTCATTGGATTGCCGTTTCTACAGTTGATTGTACTGCTAGTACTGAAGATATCGTGGTTTATGATTCAAAGTATGCCTCATTATCGACTGAAACGAAACTACTCCTTTCTCAACTGGTGCATACAGACAAGCCAGCTTTCACTGTAAAGGTAGCCTCAGTCACAAAGCAATCTGGATCAGCTGACTGTGGAGTGTTTGCAATTGCTTATATAACAAGCATTGCATTTGGTCTTGACCCCGTACAGTATGTGTTTAATCAAGCAGCCATGCGACCGCACTTACAGAAATGTTTTGAAGAAAAAAAAATCACACCTTTCCCGGTTTTGCGAGAGAGACGATCATCTCTTACTGCCCGCACAATTTGTATTAAAGTATACTGCCATTGTCGATGCATTGACACTGGACAAAAGATGGTGATCTGTGACGGACAGTGTGGAGAGTGGTTTCACACAAAATGTGTAGATAGAGCAGTCAGTAAGAAGCAGAGGTGGTTTTGTAAAGCATGCAGAGTTGACTGATTTATTTTTGTTCTATAGTTGTATTAGTTCTAAGAATATAGGCTATATACATGCAGGCACTCTAGTATAATTATAATGATAATACTTTATTATTATTGCATGTGCATATTATTATTATATAATATTAGAACTATTATTTTGACGAGTATATAAATGATTGTTGATATTCAATTTTAATAATATCTGCAAAGTTCTAACTTGACTCACGGTCCAGCAGTATGTAACTGCTGCCAACTGCTGCTCCCATAGACTCCCATACTACATATAGTGACACTGAAATTAACTTGTGTGTTAATTTTAAAGTAGAGCCATAGAGCTCGGAGAAATCTCACCTAAAATCGTGGTGAAATCTAGAAATCTTAGAGGAAATCCCCGAAATCCTCGATGAAATCTTGAAATCTTGCATGAAATCTTGAAATCTTACCAGAAATCTTGAAATCTTACGTGAAATCTTGAAATCCCAACGGAAATCCGGAAATCTCAAGCGAAATCTCGGGATTTCGAAATCTCGTACGTTTTTTGGGTGTGTTTCGAACCCCTCGGTTCTGGCGCTCACATTACACTCCTCTGCAGGGGCTGATCCGTTGGGGAGGGAGGGGGTGGGTGGATGGGGTGGCTAGCCCCTCTGGCCCATAGCTCAGTATAGTAAAGTACTGGTAGCCACCCCCATGAAATATCAGGATCAGCACATGATTTGAGTCTCGCGTATTTCCTAGCTTTTCAACTTACGCGCATGCGCGAAATAAATGACTGTTGTGCCACTCCCCTTGAAGGGTGTGGCGCGAGATCGACTGGTCAAGACATGGCGACGATTCCTTATGTAAAGAATGCTGTTCATGACCTCCGTGATCTTAAAAAAGGTAAATCCTATAGTACTCGTCTTAGCAATTTGCAAGCTTCAATAACTAACACTGTAGCTAGCAGATGAACAAAATTTTAACGCGAAATTTTAATCGGATCTAGAGTTAAAAGCATGTCTGACTCACTGAATCTGTGGGCATAAAAAAGTGACTTAGCGCGACTCTCATAGTGCATATAAAATTATTACCGTACTATTAACTTTTATGTGTGTACAGTGTAATGTTTTAGTGCACGATGTTGACAGTTAGCTCAGACTAGCCCTAGATAGTAGCTAGCTACATTGAGAACATTTATTCATAGTTCTACATCCCTTATGCAGTTGGATATTCACATCCAGTTGGCATTCCTATCCCACCCCTCCCCAAATATAGTTGTTACTATGGAAACTCATCCTTTTATTGGCTATGTGTACTGTAGTGATCAAGACTAGCAAGCCTAGACTGTAAAGATTGCACAGAATACTGACTCAGAGTAGCATCAATCAATATTATGGCCATCACTTCCAAATTTACTAATTATTCAATGATACACTCTATGATTAATTTTTTAGGTGACCATCTTCGTGTTGTATGTGGTGCTACAGAGAACAACCCACATGGTATTTTAGATCACCACATGCTGGTCATTGCTGTTCTTGATAATGCCACCCTCCAAGTGATCCACTACACTGGTGAAGAAGAAGAAAAGATAGAGCCAACTGTCCAGGAAGATCCATCAGAAGATAGCATATGGAATAGACTTACCAACGTTTTTGGTGGTATTGACGATACTACTAAGAATGAAAGTTGTACACATGATCCACCACCACCTGCTGAGGATAGCATGTGGAGCAGGCTTACTGGTGTTTTGGGTGGCACTGAGGATACTGCTAAGAGTGAAAGTCGTACACATGATCCACCACCTGCTGAGAATAGCATGTGGAACAGGCTTACTGGTGTTTTGGGTGGCACTGAGGATACTGCTAAGAGTGAAAGTCGTACACATGATCCACCACCTGCTGAGGATAGCGTGTGGAACAGGCTCACGGGTGTTTTGGGTGGCACTGAGGATACTGCTAAGAGTGAAAGTCGTGCACATGATCCACCACCTGCTGAGGATAGCGTGTGGAACAGGCTCACTGGTGTTTTGGGTGGCACTGAGGATACTGCTAAGAGTGAAAGTCGTGCACATGATCCACCACCTGCTGAGGATAACGTGCGGAAACAATTTACTAGTGCTTTTGGTGGAACTAATGATACTGCTGAGCATCAGGAGCAGTGTAAAAGTCATGCACATGATGAAAGAACCAGAGGTGGAGGAATGGTGGTTCGAGAGCAAAAAGTAAGGATTGACGTAAAGGCCGAAAAAGTCGAACTATTAAAGTATCCAGAAAAGGAAAATCTTAAACTGTACTCACCTGATGAAGCTATTAAGCGTGCTAGGAGCCGTTTGGATGAAAAAGAGTACGGGCTGTTCCAAAACAACTGTGAGTGTTTTGTGAACTGGGCAATCACTGGAGAGTCAATTAGCAACCAGGTAGAGAGCGGGAAGTGGGCAACTGCACTTGGAGCAATGGTTGGTGCAGTGTCTGGGTATCGGAAGGAGGGATCGTTGACGGCAGTAGCTAAGGGAGCTGTATCAGGCGCTCAAGAGGGCTTTCAACACTATCGAGAAAACAGATACTAAGTCTGAAGTTAATGTTGGTGCATAGATAATTTGTTATAAGAATTGCACTAATTATTGTATGTATACGTACGCATTAATTTTGTTTTGAGCATCTGTATTAACTACCTTAACCTTAGCAAGTCTCCTGATGCGCAGCACTGTGGTCATTCAATATCTGGAATGTTCGCGACTTACTTCATCTGTGATAAAAAAGATGACTGCCAATTTGTAATAGTATTGGGGCTATATGCACCCTTCATGATCAATGCTAATCCTCACCCACCCCCTCCCAGGATTTGCCACAGAGGGGGTGCAAAAGATGCTCCCAGAGAGCAAATATTTTGGAAAATAACCCTAGTAGAAGTATACAGAGCATGTAGTACACGAAAATCAGAGTATACAAAAGCACCAGTGGTCCACCCCTTTATCTTAGAACTTGTGTAGATGGGTATGCACACAATATAGGCCAATTAGAGGTCCTCCCACGGTCCCACCTCTCAAAAACACACATACACATACACAAACACTGGCAGCTGTAGAGCACAAAAGGAACCCGGGCATGGCAGATCATTAATACAATAACCTTCATTTTTATTGCTGATTTTGATCCTTCAGGCCATATTTAATAAGCATGCCCCAATCTCTACCTGGGTTTAGCCCTGGTATGCCCTGGCCTGCAGCCGCCTATGTGCACAAGTGCACGCACACGTGTGCACACACACACACACATGCACACACACGCACACACGCACACGCACACACACACGCACACACACACACACACACACACACACACACACACACACACACACACACACACACACACACACACAGAGGATGTGAACAAGGTGGAATCTTTTGTAAAAGGGGTAGCTTTGAAAAAGTTAGTTGGTGAGAGAGTGGAAGAATAGCATAGGAAGTCAAGGTAGTGAGGTTGTATCATCTCCTCTGGAGCGTTTTCTGACTTCCTGAATACACCTCCTGTCCAGTAGTCTTCATCACGCTTAGTGTATAATTATAGTTCCTCCTTTTGTGTACACAAGTGGGGTGATCTCATACACCTTGCCACAATGCCTCCTGCCGACACTCACTCTTGATGATTTCTCCAGCTGCAGGGGCATCATGCTTATTGCTTGAGAAATAGTAGTGCTTGGAGTCATCATTATTTTTTCGACTCCTATACATTATTATTAAAAGTGAAGTGAACAATGTAGGGTACATGTATCTTATATCACTACTGGAAGCCAATTCTATGAAAAGTATAATGAAAGTATGAGAAAATCATATGTGCTGAGCTCTTAGAGCTGGAATAGTCTTGGAAATTGGGGCCAGAGCCCAATTTTTTGGTGTGTAACTGTGGGAAATTATTTCATAGTGTTGGAATAATATATTATCACTTGGAGTATATGTGATAATATTATTGGAAATCTCTTTCTAAGTAGTCTATAAAAAGTATGGTATGCAAGCTGCCATGGGGATGGTCATGGTGAAATTTTGCAAGTCTAAGAATACTATTATAATAGCTCCTAAGCAATGCTAATGGTATGACATTACACACTGTCAGCTGGCTGCATTCTCTAGCAGTACAATGAAACAAGCTGGTAAAGTATTCCTGCTTGTGTTCTTCCCTGTACCCTTATGGTCGTTTTTTGACATTAATCCCTCCGTTACGCTGCCAACCTATAACTGCTTTAAATTTATGCACTTAGGTCAATCAACCAGAATTTCTACCACTACTGGTAGTACCCCATAATAAGCAAAACTGCAATGTTTTACCATTAGAAATAGTTATCGAAAACTTAATGGTGTTGCGAGTACAACCATGGTTCTATAACAGTCAAAACACTGTAAGTAGCTATAATATTATTACAGTTGTCTGCATCACCATCTTTCTTGATAGAGAATAAAATTATTATTTTACATGTAACACTTATAGTCCCAAAGATCATTATTTTGAAATCACACATATAGCATAGTTAGACTGTATTGCATGTATGGCTATGCTATATAAGAAGCATGCACACCTCTGGCAGAGAGTAATGTAGTTGTAATTGTAGATTTGCAGGAAGAATCGTCCTATGTACTTCTGAAATATCAACAATAACAAAAGTTGTCTCATGCACTATGAGAATCTGCAAGGCTCTTCAGAGCATCTTGTTCTTTTCTAGCATTCACTGTATAGTGAATAAAGAGTTTCAAATCCTACCTGAACATGAATCATGCCTTTCAGAAGAATGCATGACACTGTCACAGCTTGCATCTAATTCCAGTGAATTTCTGGCTGATGAATTCGAAATAGTGCTTAAGTTTGCTCCGGGCAATCACCAACTCGGTTCGCTTCTACACGTTCACAATGTGAGTATGTTTGCAATGCTTCCAAATGAATCTAATTTCAACTCAAACACAATCGATATAGCATGTGCTCGTTCCAAAGGATTTCAATTGAGCCACTTAGACCAGGTAATCATACATGGTCTACACTTCATGAGCTGTAGTAGTCGAATTGAATATGTGAGTCAGATTACAATTGAGAATTCGCGGTTGTTTGGAGGAGAAGAACTGAATGGGACAGCATTGGAATTTGTAGAAACTTCGGCTACCATTGTGGGATGTTCATTCATTAACAACACCATCGGAAGTTATAGAGGTCCTATTGGAATTTTCAAAATGATCTCAAATGACCATCCAAGTGCACCAGTGTCCACCTGGTGTGGAGGGGCCATTACAGCCTCTAAAAGTGCCATAACAATTTTTGCAAGTGTATTCTATGGCAACAGTGCCACAGTAGGAGGAGCAATATTCGGTTCATCAAGCAACATTACAATAATCAACTGTACGCTTGTAAGGAATACTGCTGATTTGGCAATCAGTACACATTGTCATGGTGGTGTAATACACAGCGAAAGTGGTGGATATTATCTTGAAGGGAAACTCACGATTCTAAATTCCAAGTTTGTCCAGAATGTAGCTTGCAATGGTGGCGCCATTTCAGGATTATTCGGCAGAATAGATATCACAAATTCCCTTTTTCAGGAAAACTCTGCCATCACAGGTGGAGTCACCCTTGCCATTGGAGCTGATTTAACTATCCATGGTACCACTTTTGTATACAATTTTGCACTTCAAACTGGCGGATGTATTGTCATTAATAACGGAAGTATTAGTATTGATACAACTGAGTTCATCGGTAACCAGGGGAAATTTTGTGGTGCGCTATACCTTCACAAATGTACTGCCATTATCTTAAACAGCAACTTTACAAACAATACAGCACTAGAGTATGGAGGAGTACTTGGTGTAAATAGCAGTAGTAGTGTTTCCATTCAAATGAATATTTTTGAACACAATGGTGCAAAACAGGCAGCGGGAGTGATTTTCGCAACTGAGGAGTGTTTTGTGACAGTGTTGGAGAGTCAGTTTATAAACAACCGTGTTTATGGGATGGGAGGAGTATTCTGGTTCTATCTTTCCAACATAAAAGTTGAAACAAGCACATTCAGTTACAATATGGCTTTGACTAACTGCAGCAGCTTATCTTCATCCATGTCAAAAGTAGTAATTTTTAACAGTCAGTTTGTTCACAACACAGCAAGGGAATATGGTGGAGTACTGTGTTCGAAGACGGAAACTGATGTGACCATCAATAACTGCCAATTCATAGACAACAAGGCGAAGCAAGGAGGGGTGCTGATCATGGAAACTGGATCAGAGACAGCAATTTCTAACTCAACTTTCGCCAAAAGCCTAGCTCAAGCTGGTGGTGTATTTGCAGCATATGACAGCAATGTTACAATCATGGACAGTGATTTCAGTGAGAATCAAGCACAGTTTGGAGGAGTATTCATTCTGCTGTCCTTCTCAACATTGATTGCAGTTAAGGACACTTTTTCAGAGAATACAGCATCACTTGGTGGGGGAGTGTTTTTTACAAACGGTTTCTGCAACATACACATGAAAGAAATTGTTTTTAAGATGAACAACGCCCAACAAGGAGGAGTGTGGTCTGCGGTCAGAACTAAATTAGCCGTGATAAATAGTAAGTTCTCAGAAAATTCAGCAAATGATACAGGGACTGGATTATCTGTATATTCTACTCATGTGTTCATCAAAGGATCCCATTTCATGGACAATACAGCATATTTGGTGGGAGTTCTTTCAGTAGCATACAACTCCTCTGTGGCTATCAGAAACAGTAAATTTATAAACAATACAGCACAAATTTGTGGAGTAATTTCCTTGGATTCCCAAGCTAGCTCGGATATTGTGAGAAGTCAGTTCAATTACAATTATGCAGATCAAGGAAGTATTTTATGTTTGCAGGTACACTCTTCAGTGATCTTAAACAACAGTGTAGTGAGCAACAACATGGCATTCTCAAAAGGTGCTATCATAGGACATGAAAATACCTCTGTGATTATCACTGAGAGCAAACTGGTCAACAATAGAGTAGAAAAAGGTCCTGGTGGAGTCACAAGCTTGACTAACGGATCAAAACTCATTATTGAAGGAAGCCAACTGTCCAATAACCGAGGTAGTCCAGGTGGTGTTGTGCACTTAAACATAAATTCTTCAGCAACCATAAATGCTTGTAAAATGAACAACAATACATCATTTTTTGGAGGAGTCTTGGCTGCAATGGAAAATACAAGTGCAACTATAACTGACTGCATAATGAGTGGCAATCTTGCATCTATTGGAGGAGTGCTTGGTGGAGTAAGAAACTTCACAGTAAATCTTACTATGTGTGAATTAGTTAATAATACAGCATATCAAGGTGGAGCTGTACGTTTGTTACAAGGCAAGATGTATATTAAGAAAAGTAATTTTTTTGACAATAAAGCAAATGTTGGAGGGGTTATCGATATACACACTGAATCTTCACTAATCATCGAAGAGTGTGTATTCACCTCCAATGCAGCTGTAATTGAGGATATTGCAATAGTGGAACAGTCTTCATTGTATAAACAAATAAAAATGTTAAATTTAGACAAACAACTTGGATTTATTAATGGACACGGTGGAGCCATTTCAACAGGAGAGAACTCTAGCATAACTATTGTAGATTGTGTCTTTGTCAATAATACAGCATATCACAGCGGAGGAGCTATCAGCACATCAGAAACTACATTGGATATTAGAAAGAGCGAGTTCTACAGCAACAGAGCTGATAGCGGCAGTGTTTTTGTCATCAGTGGTTCACCATCAGCTGATATCCACAACTGTACTTTCACTGATAATACAGCATTCCTTTTGGGTGGGGTAATTATGTCATCTGGAGGAACCCTTAACATATCTCATTCTCAGTTCTCGTACAACTCTGCTTCTTTTGGTGTGGTCTATATTGCAAGTGTCCAAGCTGCATTGGGTGGTACAATTGACTTTTCATATAACAATGGATCTGTGTATGCTTACAGTAGTGAAATAAAACTTAATGGAAATTTACATTTCTACCAATGCCTGGCACAGAATTTAGAGGAAAATGAAGGAGGAGCAATCACTGCATTCCAGAGTACCCTAAAGTTGGAGGGTTCCCTAACCTTCGAAAATAACTACGCAAAGAGTGGGGGTGCAGTATACTTGACTGAATCCACAATACTTATTGGTAATGGTGATGTAACTATAGTGAACAACACCGCAAAATTTACTGGAGGAGGCTTTTACCTATACAGAAGTCAGTTAGTTTGCAAGGAAAATTGTACACTTGACATTATTGGAAATGAAGCATCAGAGAAAGGGGGAGGAGTCCATGCAATTGGGTCCACTATTAGTCTCCACGCTGATTACAAGGAAACATTTCTCCGATTTGTTAATAATTCTGCAAAGGAAGGTGGTGGAATTTCTTTTGAAGTTGACTCAAAACTTTATATAATGAAGAATGTTAGCAAATACCCAACGGACAATCTGTTCAAAGCATCTTTCATAAGAAATGCTGCAATGTATGGAGGTGCCATTCATGTTGCAGACAGTACTTATTTCAAGATATGTGAGAGTACGAGTCAGTATGGCAAAGACCGTACCAGCATAATACACAGCAAAAGCACCAATGCTGAATGTTTTTTTCAAATATTAGTACTTACTTTGGGTGTAATTCCAAACATTACTTCAGTCAATATAGATTTTACAGAAAATTACGCCAGTATTGCAGGTTCTGATCTGTATGGAGGACTACTCGATCGCTGCACAGCCAATCCTTTTACATTTTTGTACTATAAAGTCAACAGGACAGAAAATGTTCAAAATAACATAACAATAAGCGGTGTATCATACTTTGGAACTGTAAGCAATACACAGATTGAGAGCATTAGCTCTGATCCCATTCGAATTTGCTTCTGTCAAAATGGAAGACCAGACTGTGGTTACCATGTAATAACCAGAGAAGTAAAGAAAGGAGAAACGTTTAGTCAGTCATTAGTAGCTGTGGATCAGGTTAATCACACACTGCCTGATATCATAATTCACAGTTTTCTCATGTTCAAAGAGAGTGGTATTGGTGAAGGACAGCTGAGTCAGAAAACTGGTGATAGCTGCACAAGTTTGAACTTTACTATCGTTTCTCCTTACTCTTTTGAAGAAGTGAGTTTATATGCTCAAGGTCCATGCAAGGATGCAAATTTGTCACAGAACAAAATAATCATCAATTTTAAGAATTGTACTTGTCCAATTGGCTTTCAGCCAAAAGAATCTGAACTAACTGATTGTGTATGTGAGTGTAGTAGGGAGCTTCTCAACTGTATCAGTAACTGCAATCAATATAATGCTACATTGGTGAGAAATAGTACCTGCTGGTTCAAATATTTGTGTAACGAGACATGTGGCAGTCAGTACTTAATATACAGGTACTGCCCTTACGACTACTGTTATCCATCAGAAGGACGAATTGAGATAAATCTGAATGTTCACAATGGGGCTAATGCACAGTGTGCCAATAATAGATCCGGACTACTATGTGGAGCTTGTCAACCTGGATTAAGCCTATCACTTGGAAGTTCACACTGTGTGAGATGTCCTGGAAACTATACTGGACTGTTTGTTGCATATTTGCTAGGTTTCCTTTTAATTGGAGTAATTCTTGTGTCCCTGCTATTGTGCTTAAACTTGACTGTGGCAACTGGAACACTGAACGGAATACTGTTCTATGCCAACATCGTGGCAGTTAACAATACATTATTAACCTCAATGCCCAACTTCATCTCCGTATTTTTATCATGGCTCAACTTTGAAGTAGGAATTGATGTCTGCTTGTATGAAGGAATGGACTCATACTGGAAGACGTGGTTTGAGCTAACGTTTCCGGCATATGTTATATTCCTCGTTGCCATGGTAATAATTCTGAGCGAACGTCATATGTGGTTCGGTAGACTGATTGGAAAGAAGAATCCAGTGGCAACACTGGCCACACTTATCCTACTCTCCTATACAACACTTCTTCGTTCAATTATTGCATCATTTTCACTCGCCGTCTTAGACTATCCTGATGGTTCACGTGACATAGTATGGCTTCCAGATGCCAACATCAAATATCTCAGAGGAAAACACATTCCCCTTTTCATCACTGCTGCTCTCATTCTCTTACTTGGTATTGCTTACACAGCCATTCTATTCTCTTGGCAATGGCTTCTTCGTCACCAAAATAAGAGAGTCTTCAAGTGGGTCAGCAACCAAAAGCTTTGTCAGTTCCTTGAACCGTACCATGCACCCTACACTTTCAAGCACCGCTACTGGACTGGTCTCCTATTGATCATACGTGCTGTCCTTTACCTGATAATTTCAGTGGTGAATTGGTCTAATGACCCTGCTGTGAACCTACTTGCGACTGGAAGTGTTATGATTGGGCTCCTCATATCAAAAGGGATGCTAGGCAACAATAGTCGCATCTATAACAAATGGCTAGTAGAATTGCTAGAAATGATGAATTACTTGAACATTACCGTGCTTTCGATTGCTCAACTCTACGTTCTTCAAGAAAGCAATGTTGTTTCAAACCTTCCTGGGTACCTTTCTGGAACATTTGCACTTTGTTTATTTATTCTTGTTCTTGCCTATCATGGATTCACCGAGGTGATCTTCAAAATAAGTCTCTGTAAGCAATTGAGATCCAAGTGGCAAAAAAAGGAAGAATATCTAGAATGTCCTTATGTAATGCTTAACGATTTCCCTCCAGTCAACAATGAGCAACTTAATGATCAACTAGAACCGACATTCAGTATTGTTGAAGCACCAGAGCATGGTGAACTACCTTTGTCAGCTTTAGTAAACGATGAGCGTACAACAGAAGCTGCCAGAGATTCAAAGGATGACACGTCATCTGATTCAATGAACTCCAATTGTGACAGTACCAATGAATCAAGTCCATTGATTATTGAGCACACCCAGCGATAAATAGCCTTCTCTTTGTTGACTGTATGGTACTACATGTAGCTAGTTACTATTACTATAGCTAGATGGTGTGACCATAATTTTTGTACATGTAGGTACATTACCAAACTCATCGTTAAGCCATTGTCATGGTCAGTCAATTTTCTAATCCTTAACTGTTAGAAGTTCTGGTAATACAGCACAGTACTGTAAGATAGATAGGGTGATAGGCTAATAGCAGCTATCAAATATTATTCTTGAATCTTACACTATACTGTATACCTCATAATACTGTCGTGCACAAAATGCAAGTACCGCTCTTTTTACCCAGTGAAGGGGTAAATCAATCAGTTTTGTCTCTCAGCACAAAAATCGCCAGATCTAGAGATTTAGGCATCTAAGTGACTCATATTAGTACAATATGCCCATCAAAATCGTTGGAAAATTAACTGCTTCATTATGCTTCGAATCGTTTGGTAAGGCCCACGGGCGTTGCAAACACTGCATTTCATGCATTGATCACATGCACCTATCAACTCTATACTATGTGCTTTCTGTTCATGCGCACAACCTAGCAGGGAAGGTAAATGTCATCAATGGGCACACACTTGCTGCAAATAGATGCAGGATGTGCACATGGTATGTGCTCAAGAGAGCCCTATAGTCTTGGAATGCATCCTATAATACAATAACTAGTTTTTTGAAATTAAATTTTGATGCCAATATTGGTCAGTTTTGTTATAATTATGATGCATTGTTAGTTAAGTTTGTTTAAAGTACATTGAGCTATACCTCTTCCCACGGCTAGAGCACTAAGTGGATTTAGTGGAAATGGACATGGAAACAAACACAGAAATGGTCATCAAGCAGTGCATGGATCCAGGTTAAACCTAGAGCTTTCATGAGGCATGTACAGCCAGGGCTTTTTTTTCCACAAGGGACCTTACCAGCACCCAGCCGTGACCCTGTCATGAAGAGTCTCATTCTTTTATGGCTGTCTTCCCCCTTCAAAGTTTCTATGCTGCATATTCATTACATAATCAAGCAGCCAACATCCATGATTTTACGAAGTGATATATAATATTATATTTGCGAGATCTACAGCATGCCAATCGATCGATTGATCTCCCCCACCCCTTTGGAAGATTCTAGAAGAAGCCATGACAGCACATTGTCGTTACAATAATATAGTCCACCCTAGCTATATTATGTACATGATTCAAACTGAGTACATGAATAGTCAGCAGACAAGTTTTACGATACAGATTGAGCACTAGCCTTGTCCCAGGTTTCCAAGGTCAGTATTGTCATGATTATCTGAGTCATTGAGCTGATAAGAAACTAACTTTACCATCCAACGTTGCAGAAGCAAGCTAGAGTATGAAGGAAAAAGTGATGAATAGAGCTACCATTATAAATGCTCACCGCCACATACCATAGGTCTCAGTGGGTGATAGGCCAATGTGGAAACAACATCAGAGTGTCCAGTCAGTTTATGCAAAGGTGAGGGGTAGCGTATGTCATAGATGTAGACTGTTTTATCCTCAGAGCCAGTTGCTATGAATCTAGCACAGGGACTGATGGCAGCAGAGATGGGATGGGACTGATTGACATGGGAGGTGAACCGACACACACACCTGAAATAAATACTGGCAATAAAAACTGTCTGCATGCATATACCTTATTAATTTTGACTGTTTATGAGGAAAACAAGCCACTATATATGCTGCCATAGAATCAATCCAACCACATTGTCGTGCTTCTGCACCATCATTCTCCACTTATAATGAAGCCACACTTAGTCTACTTAATAACCAATACTATTTAATTGAAGGCCGTTATTATTCTCAAGCTCCAGGTGTGGCTACCGTAGTAGGCAACTATTCAGGATCTAATACTATACAGTATTCAAAATGACAATTTTTGTTATGAAATCACACTCTATATTATCATTCCAAGTTTCGTGTACTATTATGTACAACCGAATTATTACATTATACTTAGTATAGCTGACCTGTTCATTCTGAGATCCCACAGTTTGATACCATCAGTAACTGCTGATGTGAGGAACACATCATAAGCACTAGCAGGGAGGGACGTGTACCTTGAACCCTAAAGTGTACCGAAACTAGGATAACCCATAATTATTATTGTCAATCTAGATGATTTTGTCTTACTTTGTTTTGACATATGCAGTGCACAGCTCTGCTATGTGCATCAGGTATTGTCCTAACACATACTCCAATGTTCATGTCATAGACACACAGTGCTTTATTTGAGCCTCCAACTAGCACAATATCTTATAGAAAGTATCAAAGATAAACATTTTTGTTTTGTAGCTTATTTTCAAATTCTATACTGGGTCTAGTACACAAGACACAGTAGGATACAGGAGTGGAATTCGTTGATGGTGGACATTGCTGTTATGGTTTGAGCTGACTCCATTGATAGACTAGTCACCAGTTTATAGTGAGAATCAGACTGATACCTAGCATGTACCATGTACAATGTACAATACTCCAAGTTATTAAATTAAATGGGGAGAATAATTTATAGTGATACCTTTTAATGTCATCCGGTTTTGATGTATCAATGTGGTACTTGTAGAGGTAGAGATCATTGCCACTTGTTAGGAGTATAAATTTATCCAAGTAGTAGAAATTCACATTTGTAATATCCTTCCTAAACCTGTTATTAGCCTACAAATGATATTATTTAGGCCATCATTACTATAAACCGTAATAGTGTATCCTAACACATTTCAAATTCTCACAGTTGTACATAATAGTATAATAATTTTATACTAACACATAATTCTCCCAGTTGTACAATGTCATGCCATATTGTCATACTATTTTCTCACTTTCATGTCCTTTGTGGAGGTGAAGTTGTGTCGTAGTGTACTGATGGTGAGGAGTGGATCTTTGTGCCCACTGGACCACACTCTAGCTGTCTTATCAGCAGAACATGTCAGTAGCCACTCTCCACCGTGATTCCAACATGTGGATAAAACAGCACCATCATGACCTGATGGGAAAAATCAGTTATGCATACTACAATCACGCTATTAATTTCTTTGCTTTGTTGACATACCTACAAAAGTGTTAATTTTTGCCAATGTGGGTGGCATCTTCACTGTGTATGAAGCTTTGTCAGCACAGCCACACGCCAAGTACTGACCATTGCCTGAATGTTGCAATATTATGTATAATCATGAATGTAATACTATACAAGTTCTAGCAGATGTGAAACTGGGCACATATTAATACATACCACTGAAGGTGGCTGAGAGGATGGCACAGGGTTGGTCGGTGAGAGAGAAGGAGTGAGTGAGCTGGGTTACCGGATCACAACTCGTGGGGTACTCCAGTTTCCTAAACAAAGTTGTTCAGCTTTGTAAATCATGTTCATGTACAATGATATACACGAGGCATTCATACTTCACTTCACTGGTTTGTCTGTTTCTTGGACTACTGGTTGCTTTCTGATGGCTTGTCTTTGGAGAGAACATTTTTGTCCTGGACAGCAAGAAATAATATTGTATATGTACATGTATGTACGCATGTAGCACCAGCACTTCAAGGTTGATGTTTCATACCTTGGTGCTTGAGTATAGCCTGATGATTTCACTTTGGATTTAAATGTGAGTGGTTGATTGAGGGAAGATGAATTTGACTTGGATGGTCTGCCTGCATGCAACAATATTGCCATACATGTATACTATGTTGTATATACATTGTACCTCTCTGAGTTTTGCTGGCTGTAGCTGGAGCTGACTTGGTCTTGAAAGAGAACTCTGCAGACAGTGGTGAACCAGAAACCAGTGGGGCACTGCATCAAGGATGTGTGATATATTGTCAAGTTATGCACAAGAGTATAATACACTGAAGGCATACATTGATAGTACAGACACCACTTTTTGTCCAGCAGTAACTCCAGATTCAGTTGGCCGTTCCTAGCATATGTAAACATGTACGCATTAATTTATACAACATATGAATAATGAGATTCAATGGGGGTGATATATTATAATAATATAGATAATACTAGAGTGCCCCATAGTCTAAAGATACGGGAATTATACACTAAAAATTGGTGGGGGAGGAGTAGGGGCAAGATGATTAGCTGCATAGTCAACAGGGATGGGTTGAACATAAATTAATGACTAGGAAGGGCAGTCACCTCATTCTGATGTTGTTGAGTGTCCAAAAGAACCAGAACGGAAACTGCTCCACTAAACATGGACCCCAAGGCACAGAACACCTGTAGTTGTAAACACATGTACATGTATATAGGCTACACACAATGTACATGTAACCTCCAGATTTACCTCGTCTGTAAGAGGATTAAAGCAGAAAGCACAGGTGGCAGCTATTGGTATGGAGAAAGTAGGACCTACATGTACAGGTACAGCAAATCACACATAACACATCTATATCTGTCACTGCATGAAAGTTCAATGCAAAATACATGCTGTAGCTATACTTTTGAAATCAATCATACTGATCAGTTCCATTGTTTGAGCATTGAACGCCAGAACTCTCGAGTGTGTTGTAGCCAGCAAAAGGGGGAAAGCTTTGAAAATTTCACTGTTAATTAACACATACGATGACAATATAGCTTGTGATATAAGACAAAATTACATGTAATATCAACCTAGCAGAAGAGCTATGGGCATTAGTATCAGCAGCTTGTGACCAGTAGTAGAGTCCTAGTACAGCAGATCCACCTTCAACAGCAGCTGTGTCTTGTGCACTCACAACCTACATGACATTGTATACTCGTAATCAACATCCAAGTGACGGTTTCCGATTACACCTCATTACTGCACAGTATAAACCAGGCAGAGGTCAGAGGTGGCTGTAAATCTGCCTTCACTACCACAAAGCTAAAAGTCTGCCAACTGTATAAATTATGGTGATCCTAATATTTTTGCAATATCAGCTTGGGATCATGCAGATCCAACCATCATATTTTCCCTTCTGGCCATAGTGGACTTACTGCTTGTTGTTGTCTCCAGTGGGGACTACTATCAATCACAGTGCTTTCTCCTGAGAGAAAACACCCAGTTAACATTATCTCTTCATTAATTTACAATTATTATTAAAGGCATACCAGAAGATAATTCCTTTGAAGGCCTGCTACTCTGCTTGCCCATCTCTTTTGCAACATCAAACTTGTGAATACACTTGAATCCTTGATGCTCGGCTAAATCAAATATTCTAATCTGTATCAAATAATTGGTTTGGATCGGCATCGTGCATAATATTGTGAACAAAATACAAGAATTAGCAGTAATTTGCTAACCTCACAAAGCACTATACACTAGCCCAAAAGCACTGATAAACTTACAATTCCATCCGCTGTTCCAGTGGCTAGATAGTCACCATGAAATGCAATGGCAGCACAAAGAAAGGGAGATGCTAACCAGAGAGAAGGAAGGAGGGTGGCAATTTTATAGCAGGGGTATTACGTCTCACTATAATAGTATACACATGTACCTGAGATGATGGCTGACTGGTAGAGGAGAGAAGAGCTTGACAAATCCCAAATCTATGAAGCAAAGGGATAAAATATTATGGCTCCAGTGGACTTGCATGGGACATTTCCATATTGCTTGGTGAGCCAGGAACTAACTAAAGTGGTCTGGTGCTCTGCCTCTATAACCATCAAGTACTATCCTGTACCAAACTACCAAGCATACCTTAAATGTTCTATCATCTGATATAGTGATGACTTCACTAGTTTTATGAGGAGAAAAGACAGCACAGGTAACAGCTGCAGTGTGGCCAATCAAAGTGGTGTCTAGCTCACAAGTCTACAGGGAGAGACAATATCAGCATAACAATCATGGATCACATCTAGTCCCACCTTGGTACTATAAACCAGTGCCTGAGAGCCTCTGCACAGGATAACATACTGTGCATCCAGGGAGAAGGCTATATAGGTGACAGAGGCTTCTTTTCCAGTCGGCTGATCAGCAAGCTCCCGACAGGGACAACTGCCACCTAGGAGAGAGCACACAGCAATACTGTAACTCCTTGCTTATCTGACCTCTTCAATTGTGCCTAACTACAGGACACATGGCTGGCAGTTTGGATAATATGCACTGGTGCATTCATGGACGTCAGATGTGTAGGTATAATAGGTTATAGGTAGAGCTTGGAGACTATAGGTACAAGGCTAGATATAAAGAGAAACCAAGAGGGTTCAAATGTCTGTATTCTAAGTTCTTGAAGTACTTACCTGCAATATTCTGCTCATAGCAATTTTCCAAGTTCCAGAGCAAGAGTCTGTCATTAGCTGCTGAACAGAGCAGGGTGGTGGCACTGGGGTGGGGTGATCCAGAGGAGGATAGAGCCAGTGCACTGATGCTACTGTTATGCCCATACAACACAAGGGGCTGTGCAGGGTAAGATCATAACATGCAAAATACACTCATACCTCCCAAGCATGCTTAATTAAAAGAGCCACACATGCAGATTACCTTGTAATTTGTATATGTACACAGTTTTGCATATGATATTTAATTATATCGACTCCCCATTGCATACACCGTATCATTTTACTAGAGCTCTGTAGAGCACATACCCCGCGCGCTTTGCAATACTCTGCAATATTGCAACTTGGGCAAAGCTGTTTTATGACTTGACGACCCTTTTCAACACTGAGCTTGAGCATGCGCAGTTGCATCAGCATACTAAAAGAGTGGGTGTGGTCGACAAACCACAGGCATACAGAACAGAAAATGCACGATTTGTAGCACTAGTAAGCCTTTTTGAGCAATTCGAAGCGCGTACAAACCAGTTTTTCACCGATATCTATCGATTGGTTGTGCTTACAACACGCACAGACGCCTAGAACTCGAGATCTGGCGATTTTCGTGCCGACGACAACAACAACTACAACAACAACAGACATACAAACCGATTGCTTTACCCCTTGCGCATGCGCGCGGGGTAATAAATAGGGTGGGATAGAAAACAAGCATCGTCTAGGAGTTCTAGTGCAGTCATGCAGATGTACTGCAGTTTACAGAGGGCCATATTATACCAAAATAAGTCCTCACCTCTTTCTTGGGGTTATATAGCCTGTACAAATGGAGGGTGCAGGAGGTGTCTTGCTGCTGCAGCTCTGAAAATGCCCCTCCTCCTCCACCTCTTCCTGGGCACACAACAGTCACCTCGCCATTGTAGATACCCACAGCAACAGGCACCCTGGACTCCAAGCTAGTCTGCAGGGAAACCACTATCCTAGCCTCCATAGAATTTAAGAAAGGGCCGGTAGCTGGAGAGCAGCCTCCCAGCCTCCAGCAGCTCACAGGTCGAAGTACAATTTTGTGCGCGCGCACATCAAATCGATGAACCTTGAACTTTAATCCACGCCCGGCGCCCACCGTTGCTTTCGCGATCATGTGACATGCCAGCTCAGCAAAACCTGCGCTAGAACTGAAAGACTGAGAATGGCGGTTCAAAACTACAACATGCCGGTGATCCTGCCCGACCTGAGGCGAGAGGAGTCCTACCATCAGATAGTGGATGCCCTGGAATACCTAGACGCCGTCGCTAATGACGTCTTCAACAGAATTTCCTGCAGGTATATAGCCCAATTGCCAAACTACGTCATGATTTAATAATTAATTTTTATGCTACTTCTATGGTTCATATGTGCAGTGGATCCCTTTGACATGGTCCTAGCCTCGTACCCAGGCCCGGAAGAAGGAGAAAAGAGGGCCTGGTACCTATTGCACGCGCATGCGCCAACTACCCCAAGAAAACCTGGGGTACCGCGAACTACTTTACGCTTTTTCGCCCTCCTCCAGCGGCCTAGGGTACAAGACTACACCGATATGACATCGCTTCGTACCCTAGGCGCGAGAGGAGAGCGAAAAAGCGTACAGTCGTTCGTGGCACCCCAGGTACGAGGCTAACATGGTCCTAAATTGTGTACGTAAAATAATGATGTTATTGAAAATTAGGGCAAATTGTTAGGCAAATTATTTGGTTTGAAGGTTGCATTGTGCCCTCTTGTGTAAATTTATCCATCAGTGTCTGCTATTCATGTTGATGCAGGGTGGCAGATTGTCGTGATGAGCTTACAGGTATCAACAACCGGATACTGACTGCTCAAGCTAAGATCGAGAAACTACGTAGCTCCAGCACCAAGGCAACCAAGGTGTTCTCGTCTCCCAAGTACCCTGCTCCCGACAAAATTGCAGACTATCACTCTATATATCAGAATTTTAACCCAGCACTCCATAAGGTACACATACCCACCTACTCTCATATGTACAAGTTACGAAAACTAATGATTAGTCTCGGGTGCCAGACTCTCCTGTCTGCCAGAGTTAGACGGTGGAGTATTTCAGCAATAGGTGGCTAATAGCTCTCCCTGTTTGGGTAGGAGAGCCTGAGATACATGTATGTATGTATGGTATCAGAACTTGTATTAGTGCTGCTGTGATGTAGCGGTATCATGCTTACGATCATAGCTGTGTCACACGAGTGCCTGCTGCTACATGGATTTTATTTAACTTCACCTTTGCAGGTTAGAAAGAACAAGACTCCCATTGAGTCTCGTCTGCCAGAAGTTAGTGACGAAGGCATCAGAGCTAAGAGCAGGCCGTTCATATTCCCCTTGAGGCAGCGGCGACGCAGGAGGGGGCCGTCTTGTGATGACCCCGAGATGGGGGAGGGTCTGGGCAGGCTCCCTCGTCACCTACCCTCTGTTAGTTCACTGCTGCTATTCAACACAACTGAGAATCCGTACAAGAAATACGTGGTTCTCGATCCCCTCGAGGGCGCCAAGACTAAGACTAGAGACAAGATTGGAGAGGAGGAGAATAAACTATCGGAGGCTCCTGTGACCATTACCAAGGGAGAAGAGTTACAGCGTGGGCAACAGGACAGCATCATGTATGTCCCTCTGATGCCAGAGCTACCCGAACTCGATGTCCCAGAGATGTTACAGCTACCCTATGTGGCATCAGATATGTTCTTCCAAGGAGACTCGATGGCATCCATTGCTCCCTCTCTTGCTAATACGACAGTCCCCGATCTGCCAAACCTGGCAGATCCTGATGCCCCAGCCGCTAGTGCAGCAGCAACTGGCAGTGGACAACCACCACCTCCACCGCCCGATGCTGGAGGGGGCGGAGGAGCTCCACCCCCTCCCCCGCCTCCCCCACCACCAGTGGATGCCCCGCCCCTCCCATCCATTGGGGGAGGGGATAGCGATGATGAGGAGGAAGAGGGTGCTACTCCTGAAGGAGTACCAGATGAGGTTGGTGGGGATGAAAGATCTAGCCTCATGGCAGCAATCAGAAAAGCAGGTCAGTCCATGGCTAGTCTGTTACAGTGGAACCACTCGAGCATTCACAATCATGGCCAATTTAGTTGTATACCAAAGAAAGTATACATTATATAATAACAATCCAGATGTTCATAATTGTCCATTATAGCCTGTTGTACAATGTCATGTACCGATCTCCCTTGAGGGTGATTAGTGAAGGTTGTGTACAGTGTCCCTAAGTGCTTCTCTTGTTATCACCTTGTGCAGTCAACAATGACAATACTATCACAGTGGTCACACAAGCTTCCATTAATATGCTCTAATGATAATTTGTATCATTGTAGGTGGAGCCTCTAAGGCAGGGCTGAAGAGTTCCAAAGACCGTAAGCAGCGAAGGAAAGCCAAGAAAGAGGAAGCTGCCGAGATCAGCTCAGGCGGGGGAGACCTGCTCAGTGACCTGTCAGCTGCTCTCGGTAGAAGAAGAAAGGCAATGAGCGGAAAGGACAAGGAGAGAGGTGAGACCAAGAGGGAGGAGAAGGAGGACCACAAGCTGGGAGGGGGCTCCATGATGGACAATATCTCCCGGATGATCCCAGCTCCCCCAAAGGCTGTCCCCGGAGGGGATGATAGTGGGGAGGCATCAGAGGGAGCTGAGTGGTAGTTCTTTTGTGAAACTCGACCAGTATAGGATTGATTGAATGGGAGCTGTGTATTATAATTACTTTTGTACTGTTTGGTCTTCTGTATTATAAGATTATTGTTGAGCATCAATTCTTTGTTTCAGCAATAACGATTGTGACAGTAGTGCTCGTTGATAGAGAGGCACAATAATTATTATTATATACATCAATGACACAGGCTAGTAGCATAAGCCAAAACAAAGGATGGAATCGACTAATAACGTGACCAATTCAGAAATTGTTGTGTGTGATTCAATAAGACTATTGTTATTTTACTACTAGCTGGTAGTAATAAGATTTTTAGACACCAACAGATCGTAGAGTTTCCTGGTCTTGTTGACGTCAATCTTGAGGAGCTTCCTGGCATCAGCCAGGTTCAGCTTCCCAGTTCTCTTGTGCTCTTGAATCAGCTGCCTCTTGAGGTGGAGGTAGGCCTCAGGCTGGAACCGACAGTACGAACACAGCTGCATATACATGGAGGAAAAACAGAATCTGATATCAAAGCTAGCACAATACTCTCAGAGACACTCTGCAAACCCCACAGTTGCACAATGTCGTGCTATGGATCCCACCCCCCCCCCCCCCCCAAACAAACAAAAACCCTAGGCAAGTAAAATTAATTTTTATTTCTCACAAAATGTTATTATCTTTATACGTACCTCTCTCTCATCTTTATCAAGTTTCTCTACTCCAGCAGCAAACGTTATATCAAGCAGCTTGATCTCTTTCACTGCACGAGTAAATGCACTATAAACTCCAACTGGGGCTCTCACAGCAAATACCACTTACCAGGACGCTTTGGTCTAATGACACTGTACAGATACATCAGTAACATATACAAAGTTAAAAAGTAACAGTGACAAATATGATGACCTATCTACTAACCTTTGATTCAGAGCTTGATACAAAAGGTTTTCCTAGATGACCGAGGTGTGTGTGTGTGTGTGTATCATTGGTTTGTGAGAACGTGCGTAGTGCAGGAGGAGTGTTCACTGATACAAAATCATGAACATGAATACCGCATACCTCTGTAGAACATTTCTTTCTCATCAGTTCCTTCTGCATGGATGTCTGTTGCCTTCTCTGGACTTGAAGCTTCTCGTAGAGCTTAGCTCCTGGGTGAACATACATGCAACTCGGAAGTCAATGTATCACTTATAGAGCAGCAACGTAGAAACTGGACTGCTCACCTTTGAAAGTTGTGATACCAAGTTGTCGATAATGTTGGAGCTTAAAAATTTCCTTACATATCTGTTCCTCCACTGTACACATGAAAACAACCCCAGGCACGCCTCAATGTCGTGATAATAATGCAATTTTATTTCCAATTGTCTTACAGTAGTGGCTCTGAAGGAACTTCTCTGCAGTATCTGGTTTCATGAACCTCATAAATGGCCTCGCCACCCACTTCATTCTCCTGTGAGGGAGGGACAAGGGAAGGCTAAGTTCACATACACACATCCAAAGCGATTGCAACAGTAAAGGAAGCATGACTTACATCTGCCTTTTTGTTAGTATTGAACGATCCAGAGCTAAGTAATCAAGCAATCATGTACGATAAATAATTTGCATTACTGGCACGAATGAATCAGATCGACTGACCTGTTTGCCGTCTGATGTCCAATAAGCCATACTCACGCACAATCCTGTAGGAACAGTTCAATCACAACTCTAATTCTCTAGATATGTCTCAGCAGCATGCACGATGCATTCGCACCCGTGTTTGTTGACGACCTTTACCTACTTACAAACATGCATGAGCAAAAAGCACATGGCCTGCAGTAGGCAGTCAATAGGTGTAGCCAACAAAATTAACTTCTTGGTGGCTCTCGTAGGCTGTGACAAACATACTGAAGCCACTTTTTCGCCGATTTCGAAAGCGCCACCGTGCTAATAAGTAACTCAGATGACTATTATAATCTTGAGATCTGCATATTTTTGCACCGACCATGGCACACAACACACACTAACTGATCACTTTGACCCTTGCTCATACACATGGGTAAAAATACTACAGTGAGAGTGGTGTGCATACCGTTTCCTTAATGCTCTCCTTTCCAACCTCTTCAAGTAGACCTGAATAGCTGCAGACTTGAGAGCTACAGAATGGTATTCTAACGTGATGTCTGGGAAGTGCAAGATAGGTAGTGGAAGATGCACTCACCTGTTGTCAGGTCATTATCTTCTACTTCATGGTGGACTGAAGCAAGCATCTTCTCCGCACCATTATCAGACTCCTAAAGAGAACAATAACATGTACCACTTTAATAGCCTGGATACATACAATTGATGTACAATGTAGGTGATCTAAGATTACTCTTAATTTTTGTAAATAATACATGCAATCATGCATGTACATACGTACGTGCTTATTTTAACCGCGAAAATGGCCAAAAATGGACCCCTTAAAAATGTGTAGTATGTGTAGTCACTCACGGTAGCGAAGTCGCCCCTGTGTGGCATGAATCCGTTGATCTCTGTGCCAGGATAGTAGGCCTCAACTGGCTCATCAGAGTTAGCCTGACCAGTGACGCTGGACAACAGGTCGTCTGGAGCCTTAGCTTCCACTTTCTTGGGGGGATTCAATGGGAACGCTGGTAGGACAGGGTGTGGGTGGAACATGTAGTAGTGATGATAATGTTCCCTGCATTCTGGAGTGTATGTGCATTAATAGAATACTTACATGAAACACCCACACAATTGTACACATCAAAGGAATGGCATTGGCACAATCGTATAACAGGTTAAAATGGTAAATTATAGCATACAAATTCCATATGCAAATAGACATAATTTCGTGAACCGTATAGGTACCTACCCTCAGGCCTCTTTCCAACTTGAACTGATATAGTAGACCTGAAGAATTCAATCTGATATTAAGCATGGTACTTCAGTATATAACATACCTGTACATGTATGGTTCTGCTATATTTAATAAAACAGACCATCAAACCTTACCAGTTTCCATATCCATACTCCTCAATGCTCTCGAGAAGCTTATGCTCCTGCCTAGCCGTCCAATCTTGACAAAACAGCGGCCTGTCCTCGTTTGACACTACTTGCATTTGCCCACCATTTGAGCCCGACATGCTGAGTTGAATGACCTTTCAACTCCACTGTCCACGTGGGTGTTATAGGTGCGCACCATTTGGAATTCCAAGGCAAATTCAATGGCGAGTATTCAGTGGCTAGCCCTAGGGCACCATGCTAGGCAAACCCTCAGCTACAGGGTGGTGGCTTCTCCTACCATTCTACTGATACTGAGCAGGGGCAGCAAGAAACAAGCCAAGAAGCAAACGAAATCCAGGAAAGAAATTCAGCGAGAATTGATGAGAGATCGCTTCAAGAAATTGGAGATGGAGAAGCTGTTGCTTGAAGCAGCTATAAAGGCTGCCAAGAAAGGAGAATCACTTGATCCTGAGATGCTGAACCCAGCAAGGAAGAGACAGAAGGTGGCCGTCCCGGAGGAAGAGATGGAGAGGAGATTCCTGCTCATTAAGGAGTGGAGTCGGTACAGGATGGAACAGCACAAACAGGAGCTTCAGCGATTGCACAGCTTAAAAAAGACTCGAGAAAAGGCATTGAGAGAACTGAAGAAAGTATCACTACCACTCTACAGTCAAGCATTAGAGTTGAACCCTGCACTCTTCCCGTATGAGTGTCAACCACTGACTTATACACCTCCCTTCCCCTCATACACCCCTCCAGACCCTGATGATTAACCATCATTAAAGTTTTGTATAAGCATTATTATTACATGACAATTACTGTAGAGATTTGCAGTCGGGATAATCACTGCAAGTGTTTCAGTTTTGGTGAAATCTGAATGCTAGGATTACATAGAACGCTCTCTGGAAGAGGCAACTGGTCTCATTTATCACCACTAAGGATTTAATCGTGTCATGAAGGAATGCAATAATATTATAGTAGATGTGCACAATGTCATCAGTGGTGGTAAGGGGTGGCGTAGCTCATATTAATTTACCTAGGTGCATTGTTTATTACAAAACCACAACCAGTATTGCCTTGGTCATCCCAGTTCACATTACTCGGCTCTAAGTGTACTAGTGTTAATTGATAATACAGTACTGGAATGAGCCAGGGCACATTAAGGCTGCATAACATTACTTAACTCTATACAAGCCATCAATCCATGCAATAGACAAAATTCTCTCTTATAATAAGAATGTTTTATTACTAAATACCCACTCAGCGGGCCAGAAAACTTTATAATAATACTATCAATAAATCCTGCCATGACCTTGATATAAAAAACCAGAACTACAATAGATATAAATAACAAAAAAATGCAAGTGCAATGTCACAATAGTTAAACTTTTTATATAAAACTAGAAATTTCTATGTCTACAAAAAAGGGATATTGATGACTAATGATGGTTATAAACAGAACTGCCATGACAAATTAAAAAAGAAACCACTACAAACAAAGCAGCACACACACAATGTTATAAATACTATGACTGCACAAATATACTGCATCAAGCACACACGATCATATAAATTCATTATTAAACAGGAGATACCCATTTAGTCCAATTGCCAGACATGACGTCCTTGGGCTTGCAGGCGGACGTAGTTAGTGTGGTGGTATTGCGGGTGGGGGTGGACACGTACCTGCATGGTAGGTTGACGGGGGGCAAGATCGGAGGGAGCATGTTATGAACTTCCATAGCATCCTCTTGCTTGATCGGTAGTTCGACATAGAATGAATCGTCGATCTGTGAGAATGGCACTGCCCGGGGTACTCGACCAACAATCACGTCGTCATCAGCAAGGTCACCGTCTTCAAATGGGTCATAGATGTCAGAACACTCGGAGCTGGTTTCATCGTCCAAGCTAGAGGATGCAGGGGGCCGCAACGTGCTGCTTGCCTCGGGAGTCAGATGGTGAGGAGTACTGGGGGAGACGTTGGGAGGGTTGAAATGCACGAATCTCCCTGTGAACATTTCGTCCTGAGTTCTAAGCATCTTGAGACGCTGCTGTTCCTCTTGTCTCTTTCTTGCCTTCTCCTCCTCTTCGTACCAGCCATGCTGTCTTCGGAGGAGATTCTTATGCTGGTAGAAGACCATGGAGATCCTGGTAGGCATGGTGCGGCAGGGGTTCCTGATGGGAGTAGTAGCATGAAGCTCCTTCTTAGCACACTCTATCAAGATGGAGCCATGTCCAAGGGCAATTCCAACCCCTCCTGGTGAAGCGTTCACTCTGTCGGAAACAAGTATCTCCTCATTTGCATCGGGCTTCTCATCCGCAGGTGGACAGTTCTCCACTTGAGACGGTGACACTTTACCATTCGCAGATGGCGTTGATAGTCTCGATTCATCCTTCAAAATGGCATGAGGGTCTTCGAGTGCAGGAGATGAATTGAAAGACAGGCTCCTCTGCAGTTGGTGTGTTCCATTGAACTGGGTGAGGGGAGGCTTGAAGGGAAGGTAGGGTGGTGGAGGAGGACGACGGTGAACAAAGCCATTGACGTTTCTCCCGTTTTCAAGATGGTGACCAGCAGCAGTTGCGAACTCTGACTTCACATGGAAATGGTTCAGGAGTGAGTCTGAGTTGGGGGGATGAGGTCCTTGAGATAGAAACGGACCCCTCATGGGTGGGCGAGGTGGGGTGCTGGATGGCTGAGAGGGTGTGGGGGAGTCCATGAGGATATAACAGTCGCTGTCCGAATCGGTGGAGGAGGTATTACCACCACTGAAATCATGTAGCTGAGGAGAATGGGTGTATCTATTTAGCTCTGGACTACCGGGATGACCCGTGGGGCTGTTGTTGAACTCCTGCTTGATCGTTCTGGCCTGATGGTGAAGAGAGAGTCCATTGAGATGAGGTCTGGGATGGAATCCATTGCCTCCCTGCTGCGCTAGATTGAGCAGACTCTGTGGAATATCACCTGCAGGAGGAGTGCTCTTCGGAGTGCTGGTGCTTGTAGGGGCTACAGGGGTAGAAGGTGTTGAGCCTGGCCCGGCCAGAGTAGTGGGTTGTGGTTGTGGTGGTCTTATTGTTGTTTGTGCAGCGTCAGCTGGTTGGGTAGCAGCCGTGGTACCGGTAGTCATGGTAGTAGTGGTGGCTACAGGGTGCGTGGGGGAGGACGATGATGACGATAAAGTGCTCAGTGTGTGTTGCTGAGGCGTCAGAGTCAATGTAGTACTAGTTCTATTTCCGTCGCTGTTTGACTGACTTGCTATGCTCGTTGGATGCTGTATCTCAGATGGTGTCCCTGCTGCTGCTGTGGAAGGAGCAGTGGCTGCAGTAGTGCTGGAGGAGAGAGGTAGTGTCTCAGGACATGCTGGTTTTGTCTTGGTCTGGGGTGGTAGACCAGCGGCCATAGAGGCACTGAATTGTGACGCCTCATAGTCTGACTCAACTGGTCTGACTTCAATGCCCGGAGTGCTCTGCTTGGGTGGATCCTTCAGCCGGTAGAGGGGGAGAACATGGATCTGCTCCGATTGCTCCGGGTCATCCTTCAGCACTCCTTTTCGTAGGATGGTACACACCTGCAGCAATATTAATAATTGTAACAAGAATACCGTAGATCGGGATATTTTCGCCAGTAAAATATTTCACTTGTAAATTTTTCGTGTAGTCTAATTTTCGCCGCCAGGCTGAACTTGGTATAGGTCGTCATACATTACTCAAATATTTCGCGCGTTTAATTTTCGCCACCTAAGCAACTGGCGAAAAATTTTTAACGGTAAAAATTTCCCGATCTACGGTATTGTCAATGTAATGTACCTACAATCAATAATACAAATTTAATGGTACATGCAGAATCAATGGCAATGGCTTACTATTATTTAATACACCCTGTAATAAAACAATAATATTATTATGCAGAAGAATCTAAGATTCTAAAACTTTCTAGAGTATCTGACAGACCAGAGATACATGCAATCCAGGGGACATATTATAATACACACGGAACAGTAGCTATTATTATGTCACTGCTCAATACTATACTCACCACTGTGGCTCCACCATTGGTCATGTTATGCCTATCATAGTGGCTGTGGGCACAAAAATCCATACAGCAGGTGACACCTGAGAATGGCCTCTCCTCCCCGTGACCCAACCGACACTCATGGCCACGCTGCTGTGTGTCAACCTGGGCACAACAGAATACCACTGATAATGTACTATATAAGTATATTATTATTAGAGAGTAAAATGCAAGAGTGCATATTACATCTCGAATGTAGTACTGGTATATATTAGATTTGCGTTATCTACTCACCTGATTTTGGTAGGAGTCTGGGGCAAGCCACTTGTAGACAGGAGCCAGATCTGTAGCCAGGGACTGAAAGGTGTTCTCCAATTCCTCCTCCTGTAGCACAAGATTTTTATCAGCACTGAAACTACTATGATCATTAGCTACAGAGATGGCAGAATACTATCGAAATGAAGGAAACAATGCTTTGGGACTCAATTCCTCATTTATTTCTCTTTCCCCTCACTAATCTATACAACCTTCCCACTAACATTCTTTTTAAATAAGCATAGGGCATACTATTATTGCATATTATGATTATAGCTAGCTACCTGTGCCATACTGTTATATACCTGGGATTGT
Organism: Cliona cf. orientalis; assembly: GCA_963930775.1. Taxonomy (NCBI): domain Eukaryota; kingdom Metazoa; phylum Porifera; class Demospongiae; order Clionaida; family Clionaidae; genus Cliona; species Cliona cf. orientalis. The sequence goes on from OZ005704.1 coordinate 2,964,987, forward strand.
TCCTGTAATCTGAATTTCCTTGGGATTTTGCTCCTGGCGAACTTGCAGCCATTGTAGTACACACTCCACGAACATCCAAATGAATAGGAGTATCCCCTTGTCTCCTCGTCCTTCCCTTGACACAAGCATGTTTTGCTGTTTGATATTATAGAAAATCAAAATTAAAATTTGACTCCCAATCTGGTAAAGGGTCACCATGATTCTGGGTATTGTATAATATAACACTGACCTCTCATTCTTTTCACATTTCCTTGGCGTTGGACAGCCATACTTTGGAAGGGTATCCGTGAGTTGTCTGTATAGCTGCAGAGCCCTTGCCTGGGATAGCCCCTCCCACAGCACAATGCTCACTACCGTGTAGGGGGCGTTGCAAGTGTGGCCTTTGTGAAATCGGTAGACGACTAGGAAGAGCTCCTCCTTGCTCGCTCTCCTGATGACCCACTCTGCCGTGGGACAGCCACCGATGGTCTTTGCCTCATAGCCAGTAAACGTGATCTGCAGATATTTCAACATCATGCATGGATCATGTAGATGCCAGACCGTGAGAATCAATAAAATTTACTGTACATGAATCATCGATCATTAAGAATGGAAACAGCTGCTCTGCAGTAGCATAATAATAATATAGCTTCACTCCCAAACCACCTCCATTGTAGCTAGAGCATGAGAGTGAGGCTAAATTGTCCATGCACTGAAAAGTGCCATATGAGTGCGAATTGTTTACTACTGAATTCAAATCCCTATAAACACACATACATGTACACACACATCCACACGTCCTATAGGTTGACTACATCGACAGTTATCTAATACAGCCACATGAACAGGACCACAACCAGCAGCAGAACATGGAGCACTCCAGCCCAGTGTGGGTACATCATGACTGTGTGGTCAAGGCAACTTAAGTAGATAGCTAACCTGAGTACATACAGGCATTATAATTACATCTGGGTACTTTGTTCATATGCAAATGACATGATCATTGTGGATTGGGCAAACCAGGATGATGTAATAGGTTGGTTCTGTCCAGCAAGTTCACTATCTGAACTCCCAATGTCACTAGTAGCTGGTGAACCCAGACAGAAAAACAAGGAAATGATTATTTTGATTTTCAAGAAGTAAGCTGCATGATATTATTACCGTACCCTCGCGAAAGAGGGCCCATGGGCGGTGCACCTTACATTGGGGCAAGATTGGGGGGTGGGCCGATATTCGAGGTATCCGGCAGTATCGCATTTATACGCAAAAGAGCGCCCAGGTAAGTTACCCACGCTAGCTTCATAGTATGAATAGTAGCAGCGGCTACTATTGATTTCAGCCTTATTCAAGCACGGTTACCAATTCAGAGCAAGGGCAGCCGCGATTCTTCACCGTGTGTCGTTGAGTGCAGCTCTCATGATTAAGTGGGCGTGCCAGGCTACGATCGCTAGCCGTGTACGTTAGTTTATTTCTGCTGAAATGTGGAATAAAGCTAGCTAGGCTTAGTTTTACAGCTGTTTTGCACGTTACTTATCGATCTTACGAAGTTCAGTCCTCATAAACCAGCCATTTGAGCTGCGTTTTCAAGGGCAGCTACACATGGGCGCATATTCGAGTAAACACTAGACCTTAACAGGAAATTGAGCCCAAAGTGGGGGGTGGGCGGACATTCCGTAGTGGGCCCTCTTTCGCGAGGGTACGGTATATATAATATGCTTAACTTCTGGGTGGGTACCTAGTGTCACCAAAAAGCTGTTATCCCACAAATAAAGCATAAAATGTGAGACTCAACTAATGTTATCGAGCTATACTATTAATATTATACACGATACACAGCTGTGTTCCTACATGGGGTGATCACTAGTCACAGTGTGCCGCACTGTACTGATGCCTACGATTGCAATTGAAATTTGATTAGGCCCAGGGTTGATCAATCACTCCTGGAAATTCGTTTGAAATCAGCCTTGATAGCAATTTAATACTAATATGAGGCACGAAATCCCTGGGTGAATACGGAGGTGACCTCCCACTTTTTACACCATACATAATATACGTAGGTAAACGGAATCAAGATGGGCTGGATGCAAAATAATGCAAAAGGTATACCAGTGACCTTTCTAGCAGTTGGCAAGACACTGCAGCTGCACAAATGCGCAATGCGCTGCGCCAGGTGTGCGGCACACACAATGGCAATTGGCCATGCAAAACATAGCACAGCACACGAGCCAGTCGGCTAGTAGGCTGTCACAAACAACAGCTATAGCCCCTTCTTGTATAACAGCACATTTTGCCGAAGTCGGCATTCTAACATGAATGCACTCAAGTTGCCTATGTCTCAAGAGTGAATGATATCGTCAAGAGTCTTTGTGGTGAGCAAGTAATTATCTATCACATCTCTATAAACAAAGAAACTTCTATCAAAGGCAATTGATTTGTATTCGATTAACATAAGCAGCTATTGCAGTAGAAGATTAGAGCAAACAATGTATTGCGAATTCAATGCACGTTAACTAAAGAGTTCATAACACACGACTGAGAGCGCGTGCGCTGCTGCAGCTCATATACCACCATACACAGACAGGGATACTAGCTATTTAAGTTCACTGTGCAGCAGCAGTATCAACACGACATGTAGGACTATCAATAGTTACTTTAAACCATTCCAAACATACCTCCAGTAGTCTTAGCTGGTTTCCTGTAACAGTGAACCTGCGTACACAAGAACAGCACACATGCCAAGGAAGTATATCTCACAATTTGGCCTACACCTACACATACACTACCTACTAACATGTTAATATTGGGTAGATACAGCGAATAAGTGCTCCAACTTTAGACACCAAACATGGAAATCTAGCTATTCCTTGGCTACAGTAGATCTGGTATTGCCTATTGCAAAAAGCTCACCTTTTCTCCATAGTTGCCCGGAGGTCATCAGGGCTTGACCCACTGCCAAGGTGGGTGTAGTAGATGCCTTCCTCTGACCCTGTGCGGCAGATAGAGGTTGGTCACCATCATGATAAAAACATTATTCAAAGTTAAATTTCAGTATGGTTTAATATCAGATTTTCAAGAAGCATGATCGTATTGGACCAAATATTAGTTATGTATAGGGTCTTAGATATTATAATGGAAAAGTCGAAATGCTAACATAATGTGCACACTAGCTGATTGGGTTCCAGCTATAATATAGTGCTAGTACACGTGCAAATTAGGTGTGACAGCTACTAGCAGAAATACTATGCGTCTCTGTAACAAAGTTTTGACAGCTCTGGCTACACTATACCGCAGCAGTGCCGGTCGGATGGGCCCACCAAAGGCTACACTGACAATAGCGGCACAAAGCTGAAGACCACAACTATGTACAAGACTTCCATGTGTGATAAGCTTTCACTGGCCCTCCTGCGAGGCTTCTCACCATACACTCACAAATATACACACACACAACACATATGTACCACAAAGGAGGACGCATATGATCAAGAAGGTACAGTGATCGAACTAGCCATTCATCTATGACTCGTATATGCTTCACCATTACAATTATTATATACATACTGATATTGAACACATGATTAGTGAGAGTATAACCCACGGGTCTGTGTATAAGGTGGGCTCTAATGTGCTGCAGGAATGGACTACTCTGGCCCACAGAGCAAACCACGAAAAGCGATAAAGAGATCTGCTATGTAGATTGGCTAAGCGTTATGGGTTTAGAACGTCCTCTCTGACATTCCTTACGCAGACCACGTTACTACACACAAAATGCTTACATCAGCATACATTTTATTATCACGTACCTAGCTGAGATCACATACACACATAATAATAATCAAATCTACTGTATACTTACCGACACATCCACAAGGTGGGGGTTCCTTCTGGGGAGGCCTGTACACTTGAGAGCCATTCCTCTTTCGTTTCCTTGCGATCGGTGGTTTGAACTGCACAAATACACAATAACAAAAACCATATAAAGTTATGAAACTACAATACTAGCAATAACAGAGTCCAGTTATGGGTACACGGATAACATGTCTGCAGGAAGTTAAGCGTAACTATTCAACTGCCGTGTGTGTAGGGGGTAAGTGCCCCTAATAAGGTCTAATTAAAGACACGCATCCACGGTAATCGGCAGTATCAACGCAACTATCACAACTATTCGATGTTGAGTCGACATCCGAGCAATTAAGCAATGAGTCAGCGAGCATACTCTTCTCAAGGATATGGTAATTCCTAGTATGCAAATGAACATGCATGTCTGTGAAATTAAATGGATTCATTACCAAACAGGGAAATCAGGAACACCCTACATCATGTGTTTACTCGCCATGAATGCTTTAGCTATGCTGCACACACACATACACACACACGCCACTGCGTAGGAGTCTATAGGATACACGGCTTAATGTGTTATGTGTACGCACGTGCTGCCACTTAAGTAATAGCCCTATCAGACTTCAACAGGCGGACGCTGTTTTGTTAAGTGCCAAGTGTACATTATATCACGGCCTATATATGCACTCAGCATATTGTGCCACTATTGTGCATGTTATGCATGTATGTACGTACGTACGTAGGTATATGTACATTGTGCTGGGATCGATGGTTTGCCGTACGTCCGCCAACGCATTCGAGCACTGTGTACATAGTTGCAATTCCCCGCAGCAATCAAACAAACTCCTCATACCATGGCTGCCACGGATAGCGCAAACATTGGATTCAACAATCGCCCATCGCCGCGTGCAGCCTAGACATAGCAAACCAAGACTGCGGAGGCACGCACGTTAGCTTGAATGCAATTCACTTCCACCAAACTATCACTGTCACTCTTAACAACTAGTTCACTGGCTGGTCCCACACACCTGCTCTGAAACGCCACTCACTGACTGTGCAGTATTGTATCATGTGTAAGGAAACCATGACTGTGAGCAAGGACACCTGCAACCCAAGATAGCCTAGCCGACACTAACTCTGGTCAGATTAATTGCATACGTGGTAGCAAGTTGTACATACATGTATACATACATGCACTTATGTCAGCGTAATGATAGCAACTGGTGCTTGAGATATATCCACGGGTGACCACGGGAATCTGACCACAAACTTCACATGGAGTGTTCGAAAAAAAAGCCACGCTGACCACAAGGTATCATTACGACAGCAGAATTGCCGTGTTCAGTGGGCGCACGGACATGCGCACACATAAGCTGTTTTGTGTCCAGGCCTTAGCTGGCTTCATTCCACCACATGTGTTTGGTACCATAACCAGGATTAGGTGAGGCACTAGCTCTTGTCCAACAGAACACAGCATGATGTGGTATGTGTAGCACAGTATGGGTCTATACGCAAGTGGAACGACGCCAAGTTGTATAATTTCTAACTGTAGCAGGCCTGCTGATTACATACCGCTATGAAAGAGCTATCAGCCACATTCAACATTCTAACCTATTTTGGAGTATGCAATCTTTGAGTGCTAGTCTGAAATGAAAATAATGGTTTGTTAGGTGTTGCTATGTTTGTATGAGGTTGCTAAGCAATATCGACTAATTCAAACCTATTAGACACCAAACGACATACCTATACACTAGCTGGCACTCACTCATTGTCAGCAATTGTTATCCTGTGAACTCAGTCAAGTTTCCAAGACTGATAGTGTTGTGACTCTGGAGGGCACAATTCAATGGGTGTAGGCATCAATACACTATGAGGCTATGGCCTCTGTATACCAAACACCAACCAACCACAAGTACATACACTCAAGCACTCCAAAGTGGCATGCAGCTAAAAATTAAAATCAAATAAGTGGATATCAGGTGCACCTTGTAAATTCATCAATGGCTGGCTGGCTAAGTCACAGACTCTTCAGCCTCTTGTTCCTTAAGTGGAGCTGCAGAGCTAGACCCACCTCCTGTGATGGAAAGACCCAGGTGCCATTGACTGGCCATGGGGACACTGGTAAGGCTTCCCAGGACAGAATGTCGTCACCTCTAATTGTATCTGCTTCATATCCACTTCAAACTTGCCTCAAAGACCAAACAGTACTTAGTCTAGTGTGCTCCATGCCTACAAGTAGTATGGTACCTCCCTCCACAGGATGATTAAGCTAATTAGTTTTTGTGGGTTCACGGGCTATTGTGAACATGAATGAGTGATTAAGAGAGACAGACATCTAGTGATTTGTGCAGGCAAGGGGCCAGAGGGAGCCCACAAAAACTCTAGCCTGGTGAGTGCCACGCAGACATGTGTAAGTAACCCACAGCCATGCAGCATTGTAAACATCCACCCATGGCCATTATTCCTATAAATAATAGTTATCTGCCAGTAATTGGGGTTCATGAGATGCATGGTCGAATGCACCCCAATTACTGGCAGATAACTATTTTGTTGGTAGTTGACCTCTGTTCATCATTGGCCTACTTTATGATGACCCAACCCCTTCCCATAGTCGGCAAATTGCCATAAAAACTTTGGTTGCTAAGCAACTACCAACAAACAATCATACATCTCTTGTAGATGTTTCAAGCTCAATCCATGCAACATCTGTGTATTTATATACTTACGGGCTACTATATTAGATACCAGTCTTTGTTTTAAAATTTGAATTCATAATTCATACCACTTAGCATTAACAAATTCACAGCTGAATGGTACTACTGTAATAATAACTTCAAAATACATCTACTGTTACAAAATTTTCAGATGACCAACCACAGGAGGTGGATATATCATTTGTCAGAAAGATGTTTATGCTAGATCAAAGAATTGAGAAGCTTTTGTCTTTGGGGGGGGGGGGGGGGAGAGGGGGGTCAGGTTCAGTGGGAGGTGGAGGACAGGCTAGGACTGGTCCACGAGAAACTACAGCAGAGGAGCCAGGAAGCAGACTATAGTTGAGCAGGAAGAGGGCTGACTACCAGCAGCCATGATCTCCATGTGGTCCTCACCCACAAGTGATAAAGCTTTACACGAGGATTGATTAAGGTGCACTAACCTAGTTAGCATGAAAATGGGCCAGTTTACCCTTTCCACTCCCCTCCTGTGCTAATATGTCTATGGATCTCAATGGACACCAAAGAAGAGAAAGGAGAAGCCAAGGCAAATTTATCACTGAGAAGATAAGTATGCATGTACATCAAGATGAAAGGATCTCATAATATGATAACATGACCTCCTGTACCCTGATAGAAAGACAATACTACATGCCTCCCCAGTGACACCCCATTCTATTTAGCTCTCTCAATCTACGTAGTTCACACTCGCCATGATAATATGTCTAAAAAATGCATGAACACTTAATTGTAATCAGGGCAGTTTCTATCCAACTATCACAGCCACAATCTGGTGCCCCTTCCTAACAAACCAGCCTTGTACTCAATGTATTGTGCAAAACTATAATACAAATATACACACATACATACATTGTGTATAATAGTACACAATGTATGTATGTGTGTATGTTTGTAGGGAGGATGGCTAGAGTATGATACATGAAAACAAACAGGAAAGCCTAAGAGTGTTCATGTTTAATCAAATCAGGGGAGACCACTCTACTAGCCACACCAAGACCAGGCATAGTATAGGCTGACCTGCAAGGGGAGCATGCTCCTGCTCCAATAATACTAGCTCATTACTACAGTGTCCAGCTTACCCCTAATAGATCTAATGGAGGTCCCCATAAACATGGTTATCTCAATTATCAGTGATTGCAACCACACATCCTTAACCCTAATAAATATTATGGGCACTTGGTCAAGTTCTCATTATTAATTCTCTCTAACTAGCTAAATCAAATTTATGTACAGATGAGTAAGCAAAAATAACAGCTAGTGGTCCAGTCTAGAACACATCCTTATAGAGTATACATATGGACATGGCTAGACGCTACAGCTCACGGATTTGAATACAGCTGCATTGTAAGGAGTGAACTAGAGGAAAGAAATTAGGACCATGTTAGAAAAGAGGAGACCCTCAATTAATATCGAATTCATTGACTCCTAATGATAAGGGTCATCCTTCTATCCACATGCAAGGATCGTAGAAATATACTTTCCACATGTACAGTATGTCTAGCAGAATAATATGTTCAGACACTCCTTCCTTATTGACTATAGGTGGTGGGGGGATGATCATACTATTAGCAGACTGTGAGAATGCATAGCTCATCAGAGGAGGGAAGATGGAAAGACGAGGAAGCATTAAGACCCACCCACATAAACTAACCCCTTTATTGTGGTCAGGCTCCAGTATCAACAGTTATTTACACAGCACCATCCATCCACCTCTGAAATATCACAACTCCCAGACTAGCAGACTCAACCAAGTACTTTTAATAGCATTATTACTATAGCTATTATATATACATTATACACCCCATTATGCTGTACATGGGATTACAGCGGTGCCAAGGGTATGGTTTTCACGCAGATTATTCAAAGCATACCTGTGTAACTGTGCACACCACCTGATGGGACAGTTCAAAGTGCCGCCCTGTAATCCAACCAGGAACAATAAATTGCCTAAGAATGCCACTCGGAGTCGCTCAGCGTTCCAGAAGCCAGTCCTAATATGTACGAGCAATTAGAGCAAGGTGGACCCCCACATTGCTCGGCTAGGGGGTGTAGCAGCTTAGCTATAGCCAAAGAGCCCTCATCACAGTTAGTGCAGCAAGACAAGGAAAGCAGAGGAATGAAGGAGCTCCCCATAGCAGCTCCAATGGACCACAAGAAGCACTATTATATATAGTGCCATATGTGGGGTGGGAGGAGGAGAGGGTGAAGTTGACCGTGTGGTACTGAGTATAGAGTATTGATCAGTAAAGGGCCAATAACCATCACAGAGTCAATGGCAGGATATGTGACACTCACAACCACATACTCAATGCACAGCAGTTCACCCATGCCACTAATACACTTAGCAAGCTGCTGATGATGAGACTTATTCCATAGTAAACATTGACAAGCAAATATAGGGCAGAATAATAAGGTTATAGGACACAGTGACACTGGACTCATAGATCAAAGATGGTAGACTGGTCAGTGTGGAAGAAACACACTGTATTAATCAATAAAGAGCAGGAAGCAAGGTCTCTGATAACGGTCTATATCTTATCTTCCTTTACTATTGGATTATGGACAATGGAAAATGGATAATTAGCAAGAAGAGGGAGGAGGGGGAGAGAGAGAGAGAGAGGGAGAGAGAGAAAGAGGGAGGAGGGGGGTTTCATGTAGGTCATGTCAAAGTTGTAGGCTATTAGCATAGGTATTGCCATCATCTAATCACCTAATGACCATGTACATGTACCACAAACATGTATGATCTGTTTAGACAATTAATTACCTCCTTGGCATTCTAACTCCTTAATGTATTGGTGGGAGCCAACACATTACCCAGCCTAGGCTCATCAGTAACCTACCCTACTAATAGCATACACACTACACTAGCTGAAATCAGTATTCAGATGAAAATTTGAAATAAAGATGGAACTCCTCAACAGTAATAATATTATTACAATATTATAGGCATGGCTATTTAATTCTTGGGTCCAATCAAGTACAGTTTCCTCAGTTAAGTTTTGCAGGATACAAAACCACCTACAAGAGAGAGCCTAATTGCTCTACACAAGTCAAGGAACAATTTGGTATCTAACAAATGAGTTGGCATGGAATGGAACACTGCACAGTTCCATAGCTAGACCGGTACCTGATCATGAGAGACCCTACTGACTGCATGATATGGTCATTCACTGAAATGAGAATTCCTGCGAAACGACCCACAGCCACGATAAAGCTAGAGGAGCAGCCCCTTTCTCACATGGAGAAGCCAGCCAGCCAGCCTCTCACCCTCCCCTTCCTTCCTTCCTTCATTGCCTGTACATACCCAGGCAGGCCCTTAGCTTACATGTATCCTAATAATAATGGGACATGTAGCTATAGAGTCATGCAAGCCTCACTGCCAACCCTTGATGTTAATCACTGTGGAAGGGATAGGGCTTCAAGGTGAACCACCATCAAAGAGCTTGACTAAGAGCAAATCTCTATGTGTGGTTAGCCCAGGAGTTTACTAAAGCAGGGTGACCAATTTTAGACCACTAACCTGCACCCTCCTAATTACTGTCCTCTACACAGTGTGGCAGGAATGTGCTTGCACATGGGATGGGATGGGATATGGGGCACAGACAGTAGGTTTACAGGCTGAAGTGGTGGATGCTCAGCTAAAATAACAAGGCAAGAAGCCTCAAACCAGACTACTACTAGGTAGAGTGTGCTCTGTGGCTTGTGGCTGGGAGAGGAGAGATAAACACCTGCAAGCAAGGGAGCAGCTACAGCTACATCACTGTTATATAACCACTTGAGCCATAATCCTGATCCACCCAAGCATTCAGTGGGTATTCCACAAGCCAAGCTAAACCATGTACACACTCACTCAGTAACTAGAACTGGTCTGCATTACAAAAAAAACTTGATTAGGAATAGTTGTACACAAGGCTGTCTGCTTTACACTTCCCTGAAGCTGTTTCTATAGACCAGGAGAGAGATGTATGTACACCCTCTCTCTATAAAGAAGACCACTGTATAATGCCAGTGTGGGAGAAAGCTTTCCTACATCAAGTTCAATTGAGCAGGGAATGTAAATCTGATCAGGAAAAGGAAAAGCTTTCGGCAAAAATTAATGGATATTAAAAAGTAGGTGGGGGATGAGGAAAGCACAGACTGATATTATATAAAATGCTACACATTGTACATGCAGCAGTAGATTAGATAGTACATGTATGGAGTAAACTATACCTAATGTGTAGTATTGTGTGTATGTCTGGCAAAGTGAAAATGAATGGTATTGTAGCTATGGTGTTTACAACAGCAAAGGTAAACTGTTGAACTGGGAGTAACAGAAAACCTGCTGTCACAACTGTACTCCACTGTGCTCACCAGTTTACAAACACACACCACAGTTTGTGTGTAAATCTCAAAGAAAATATCCAGGAAGAAGCAATGTACATGCAGTACTTCAATGGTAGGTGTAATATATTTGGGAGCTGGAGGAGTTGTTTTGAACTTAGCTTTGGAAAAAGAGATCAAATATAATGTAGCTGCAGCTAGCCATTGGGTATCACACTTATAATATCAGTAATTCATTACATCTCTCTCCCTCTCCCTCTCCCTCTCCTTCTCCCTCTCTCTCCCTCTCTCTCTCTCTCTCTCTTCTTCCCTCCCTCTCCCTCTCTCTCCCTCTCTCTCTCTCTCTCTTCTTCCCTCCCAGCTCTAGTCCTCCCTCAGTGTGCCAACCACACCAAATACATCACCATAGACATCACAGGATGCAAATCTACTCATAATCCTTGTTGAACTCCTTGGTCTAGTTCAGGAGGTAGAAAGGTCATGAACAATGGCTGACCTACACACAGTAGTGAGTACTGGGTCCAGATAGGCACTGATATTAGAATTCCAGACTTAGGTGGATACATTGTAAAGGGGGCCAGCTACATACCAACACACTGAGAGGAGCCTTTGAGAGCCATGTTCAGCTACACAAATGGCAAAGGGGAACAGAGGAGTGGACATGATACCAAGCAGATGGACAATTATTAAACACGCTTTGAGCCAAAAAGTGATTGCATATTGTTACACACACAGAGCTGGATATTGTCTGCATGCATGTAACATGTACATGATGCCAGTTTTCTTTCCCAAGGAGTGTATTAAAGAGCAGAGAGCATAGTATAATATAATCATGATGGTGTATGTCTGTGGGGAGGGAGGGGGACTACAAGGTACAGATATTATACTGACAAATGATTACCAACCACATTATGATGAGCACTCCATGACAACACATGCAGCAAGGGGAGATTTATATACCAACACAGAGACAGAGTATCTGACTCACAAACAGCATGCATACACACACACAACTCTCATCAGATGGTGGGTGGACAAACCATACTGCATGGCATAACATAGTGTGGCTGAAGGTCACAATAAAATTATAATAGCGGATATACATGTGTATATCTCTTTCCTGCTCTGACCAAAGAGTCATGCAGTGACACCTACATTCCCGCCCACCCACTGCTATATAGCTATCTGGTACCCACGCACAAACCTGGAGCCACTAGCTACCACAACTAGTAGCTGTCTGCTACCTATGATAGATGGCCTTCTGCTGCAACCATAGCTTAAGCAAAGAAGTGCCGGTTTCTCCAGAAACTGGGCACTTTTTTAATAGTTTTAGATGTCACATGAGAACTGAGATACTGGACGGAATTCCCCTAGGTTTGGGATTGATTATCAAAAGATAAACCTTCTAAACATATATAGAAGATCCTAAGCTACCTATATAATCAGCATGGTTACTATACACACATTTCTTTTCCTCCCAAATAACTAGTACCATCCAGTGAATGTACTAGATTCAATTTAGAGCTGCATTAAGGAACCACCAATATGTACACTTGAGTTAAAATTCGGTGAGTGCAGCTTAATTGTTACTTGAAACAAACCTATAATATATAATAGCTATAGTCCCTTATTTCAGATCTAGCCGTCACATGCATGGAGACATGGAGACATGCAGTGCATGCACCGGCGGGTGGATAGCATCTAGGGACAAGTAGAAAAATGTGTACAAACAAACATTAAGTGTGTTGTGAGTGGGGGCTCTGGAACTCCCTTCAGTTTACTGGCTAATCCAGGTCAGCCAACACACTGACGCAAAGTAAACTAAATCTAATTAACCCTCTATGTGTGCACACAATGTCTCAAGTCTTGGAACTGAATGATATGAATATCAAATTTAGTCCAATATGCATAGCCACTGGACTACCATGGCATACAACACTACAAGTATACTAAGAAGATAAAAAAGCCAAGCAATGCTTTGTGGCAATTAACTCACATCAATCATTTCATCCTTGATAGGTGACTCAGCTATGGAGGAGGGAAGGTGGAAGCCATTCAAGCCAGGAGTGAAGGTCACAGGAGGCGTCTGGGAGGGCTCTCTCTTTGGAGACTCCAGCATAAGGACAGAGGGAGAAGATGGTGTTGGGGTAGACTGAGGGAGAGAGAGAGAGAGAGAGATAAGTACAGTCCTTTTGTACAAAATTTTGGCAATGTGACCTAGCTTGGATCATCCTCCCCTCACTATACTGCACATGTACATTTATGGAACAAAAAATGAAATATTTTCCGAGATGGCAGGAGAGAGGAATATGGAGGGAGAGAGATCGAGTAAGTACGTGAGAGTGAGGGAGAGAAGGTAAGGTAAACAAGTGAGGGGGAGATGAGGTATGAATAAATCAGCTGTCATTAACAGTTACGCAAGCAATCAACAAACAGAAATAAACATTCAAAGTTTGTGAAGTCTTGGTTACATTGCTATTTCAACATCCTGGCAAACCTTGTAGCACACACCCTCACGTGCAGCCAGTCCCAAGACAAGGACAACCATATAGGACACGCTTCCCACACAGATCGAAGCTAAAACCATAAGCGTCACACCCTCAAACAAAATACAAAACCACACTATCAACAACGTAATAATGAAGATAATAGTATTGCAATTTCACTAGCTAATACATGCAACTATAGGCTATACATGTACAGGGTCCGGAATACGCTCCACTGCCAGTGGACTGATCATCATGGATTTGGGGCAGCCAGCCTTCAAATAGATGTGATCAGCTCCACAAGGTACAAGGGCTGCAGGTATAATTATCATGAACTCATTCTGGAGCTTTGTTTGCCATCACAAATGATGCACTGTCACTGGGTTGGAATGCATTCAGTAGAAAGGGAGAGAGACAGAGGTGAGAGCACTTCCCTCCACTAACTTCCATCACTAATTAAAGGCGTCACTAGACTATTATATAAGTTTCATTTCCTTGAAGATCAAATACTTGTGAGTAGGTCTATGCCATTACAACAGCACTAATCAAGTGCAGATTTTATTATAATAATGGATGACTTCTCAAGGCTATATAGCACCTAAGCAGATCTGCCTTTTGCTGGGCTGTATTTGCCTGCTATATGTAGGATTGACTGATCAATGAGAGAAGAATTTATTATCACTCCTCTTTAGTGGATACAGGATGCTACTGCTTCCCACTCCTTGCCTGGATTCTGAGTCATAGAGGCTAGCTGGCATTGCCCAGCGTAAACCTCACCGCTCAAAAAGCCCTGACATCATATGTACACCTCATAACGTGACTATTCAAATCAGGTATGCACACACGGAAGTCTGCTATGACTCCCAAAGGGGCAGGGCTGGTCTCCAGGCAACTAACCGTTCACACAGTACACACATACATACAGTACAGTACGTGGCAATGGAGTATTGCACTAGCTCTTGTAGGGCTTCTGTTTGCATTAGAGTTCTCCACGTGGACTCCTGGGCTTGTGCAACTCCAACCAACCAGCGAGAATTCAAACCAAATCTTATAACTCGCCCACACAACACTTAGTGATACAGTGTAACTATACACACAGTACGTATACGTACACCTCGCAAAACGTTCTATATCCATACTATAGATTGAAAGTAATGCATAACATAACACATGTACTTAGCGTCATAATAACATAATTATTACGTTGGCAGGGCATATTATATTATACGTAGTTTGTGGGGGGATACTGTAGCTATTCACGCATGTGTGTAGGTACATGGACTGTAACAATGTTCACATTCACGGCATTCCACAAAACCCAAGATGGCTCAATGCTGCATTATTCATTCTGGGCAAGCTTAGGAGCCACGCCCGTTTATGCTGGCTAGCACAAAAGACCGGGCCACGCTCCACCAATGTTGGGCAACACATGCTCCGTTGCCATGGAAACAAAAAACAATGGAGGGTAGCAGGGTATGGCTGTGTATGCAGTGGATGCTCCCCATTACAGAAAACAATGGTCAACATTAAAAACATCCTGATCCGGTAGTTTTATACTTCACTTAAATGTCTTAAGTTGTTATAAGATGCATCCTTACTTTATTATTACCTATGTACGTATGCACATTTCATTTACATGGGTGGACTGGAAGGTAAAGCTTAGGGAAACAGAAAATTATACTTTGGGACATTATACTCAACAATCGTACATAATTACATACACTGGTGATGACATTGCTTCTGGCATCAAGCCACCTACTGTTCAGCATCACAATACGACACTGGCTAAACGTACGTACAGGGTCGAAAATCAACAAGCTGCCAAGTGATGGTTAAATTGCGTCCTAAACTGTATCCTGTGTGTACATCAACTAATCCATCATTAACTTTGATTCCCATTCTCTCTCAATGGATATAGGAAAGCCAAGAGAAAAGAGAGAAAGAGAGCTGAGAGAGAGAAAGGGAGAGGGAGAGACTAGAGGAGGGAGGGAGAGAGAGAGAGAGAGAGAGAGAGAGAGAGAGAGAGAGAGAGAGAGAGGCAACAAGGATTAAGGAGTGTGCAAATAGTGAAGCACTAGCCAAGTCCTGCAGCCAGTAAGTTGAGTCGGGGAAAACCCTCCGGCCTGATGATTTCAGGATCGTGGTTTGAGTGTTGGCCACATAAAAGAACCATCAAACAGAACAGTGGCACCGTTTATGTACACTGCTTAACCATCCCTAGTCATTCTCATGCAGCGCTCCACCCCCTATAAACCTATAGTTTAAACACTGCATTAGGGTTTGTAGGCTTTGGCTGTTATTGTGCATTAGCTAGAGAAACGAAACTGTATCAGTTTCTCTTTTGCTCACCAAAAGCAAGGTAAAGACCCTCGCCCAGGAAAATTATAGAGTGTTTTGTACACTGACACATATTGAGTAAACTTTGCACATACACACACAGATAACAGTCGCTATATTATGTGATCTACAATACATGCTCTCACAGTATATTGCAGTCATAGGCAGGGGAGCACAGCACTTCTCTAGGCATGAAATAAAAAAAGACTTACACACAGTATTATTTTACAGCTATAGTCTTGTATGCTAAGTAAAGGAATTCCAAATCTACAGCCATGCCTATAGTAATACTGCTGGGGATCCACCAGGCAGGACCCAATTACCCAGTGTGCAATGGCTGACAGTGAATTTACACCCTGTTTGCACACTGGGCTCCCCACTGGAGACAGGGCTTCCTTCCACTTCAAACCACCAGCAGTGACAAATGACAGCTCAAAGAGGAAATTGAGAGATGGACCCTTACGTTATCCATTATCACCTATAGTATATATACCTACCCCCTCAGTGGTATACTGTATTGGAGTTCCTGCCATACACTATGGAAAAGGTAAATCACTAAGCACAGGAGCCACCTCCCATTTCTACATTTAGGAGAAACAAGTAATGTGCTAATACAGTAGCCAGACTATAATAAGCCATGAGATGAGTAAGGGTGACCAGTCTTTATAGGGAGAAGTGAGGCACAATACTAGTATACATACTGGGAGATTTAGAGATAGAACATGGACTTGTAGATTAACTGTAAATGGATGCATTGTGAGTACTCCATTCTAGGTAGCTAACAGGCATTCCTTCTGTTCACTATGGTCATGTGCATGTACTAACATTGTCCTGTACACATATCCAGTATGTAACTAAACAACATTATGCATACATTAGTTCCAGTCTAGTGGAGCACATGAAGGGGGGTTCATTTGGCATTAAAGCTATTCATAGGCTCCTCTCTCCTGGGAGAGGGAGGAGGACACCACTAAATTCAAAACCTTTGGTATTCAACTATGAAATTTATAGCATCGTGAATAGTCCCACACACATTACACACACACACACACACACACAAAGTAAATCAATTATTATACAGTTACATAAAGAGATATTACAAATCTTCTACTACTTGCTACCCTGAGGCTCAAATTAAGACTGAGATGGTAAAGGTACTGTATTCATAATGATGCGCATGAAGTGGTGACAGCCAACCATTATCTTTGTATCCAGTGTATCCAAGCACATAAGCTGCCAGCTCCACCAAACAGATGGGGCCAGAATGAACAGTATTTAAATGTTAAACAGTAATTCTCTCTCTCTCCCTCTCTCTCTCTCCCTCTCCCTCTCTCTCTTCCTCCCTCTCCCCCACTCACTCACTCACTCCATGCTACACTTGCAACACCTCACATGCACCCCTAGAAAGGTATTGTCACTAGCTACAGGCACAATGGACTTATATGTATAGTATAGACTTCACTGCCAACTAAAACAAACTCTATGATTAACATTTCAAATGCAGCTTTGTCTAATGGTATGGAATGTATGCAGAAGGGGGGCGTTGGTGCGTCCAACTGAAAAACAATTAGTGCAACATAAAGTTTTGGATAGTGCTGTTCTCTCTAACCTCTGTCAAAACCACAATGCAATGCGTTTGAAATTTGAAACTCAAACCAGAATGGGAATTAAGTGATGCATGTACGTACATACAGTAACATGCTACTCACTTACACTCGAGTACACGTACTAAATGCATGTAGTTGTAGGTTGTGTTTGGTACACCTGTGAGGATGCTAGCCATCCATGTTGTTCACCGAACACTCACTGACTGACTGATTGAGATGTGGTGCGCATGTGTATAGACCGAAAAGGAAACTCACACATACACGTGTACACACACACACATGTACTGTTCTCTAATAAAGTGTACAGTTTGACAGAAACCAGCTAGAGGTATAATTATAACTCCAAAATATCACAGTGCACAGTGCCACGCAAATACACAGGTACTAGCATACTAGCTGCTTTTATAAGCCAATTAGGTGCAGTATGCAAATAAAAGGGTGCTTTGCAGAGCCAGTGTTTGCAGCTCAGCTGAATTGAATCAGTGTAAGAGTAACTCAGTGCCCACCACATACATTGAAATAAGTGGACTCCAAACCCAAGGCAATTAGTGGTGTAAACTGGTGCTCAGGAGTGGGCGTGTCCTACAACAGCTTCCATTAGGTAAAGAGCTCCCTAATGAAAACATGTGGGCACGAAAAAGTGTGCACCATATTGTTATGGAAATGAAGGCTCTCGAGCTGATTTTTTGGGGGGGAACCCCCACTAGTACTGCATTTAGAGAGCCCTAAAAACCCACTAACAATATTACCCTGGGCGGAATACAAAAGCACTCCATTATATTACAAGTATCAGATGACATGAATGGATGGGGAGTAAAGTGCCACCACAAGGACCCAGCGCGTGTATGCACACTTAAAAAGCTTTTGTGTGGACATTTGTCAGCTATTATAAGGAACCGAACTGAGTAGAGTACATGTAGGTAACTCACTGCTGGCGCTGCCGATGGTCTTGTCTTGAGTAGCTCGCAGCGACGCTTCTTACACACGGTATTGGTGGCGTTCGGGTTGGTACACACACTGCATACTCCACAGTTGTCTTTTCTCCGACAACCCTCACACTCGAGACAGCGTTTTCGTCTTGTTCGCTTCGGCTTCTTGAGTAAGCTCGGTGAAGGGAAGGGCACTGGTGTACCATTCATTGTGGGGAGGCCTGTTCCTGCAGTGAAGCTACCCATAGAGGAGGTGGGGGTCTCAGTGACAAGGTTAGGGGTGAGTGATTCTCTTTCAGCCTCGGGCGCAGGCCCCTTTGCTGCAGCAGGCGTCTCTGGGGACTGACTGTCCCGACCCGCAGGAGACTCCAACTGCTGTACAGGACTGCTCGTGTGGACGTGTGTGGTGTTATGTACAGCGTGTAGGTTCGTCGTGGTACTGTTGGGAACTGGGTTCCAAACAGAGAGTTGATGTGCCGACTGCAGCGAAGACAAGTGTGGTGGAGTCCCTTGTCCTCCGAACGAATGCCAAGCATTCGGCAAGATGCCCGGCAGAGCCATAGCTTTTTTACTGTTTATTCGACTAGCAGTCCGCTGCTTTTGCGTTTTCGTAGTGGAAAAACACATCAACCTTCTTTCTTGGTAGTCAGAGAGAGCGAGGAATCGACTGATAACCCACGGAGCTGGTCTAGCTAGCTCGGTGTTAACAATCGCTAATCAGAGAACAGTTGAGGACATCAGCTGGACATGTCTTAGGCCTTCACGATCCTCTCTGATCCCTTCCAGTGGTTCTCCAGTCCAGCACAAAAGCTCCACTACACACTGGTACTGGCATCCACTCTTTGCCCAGTAAACACTATACACTAAAGTACTATACTGACTGCATAATCGAGCACAAGCACGTACATACATGCACGTACTTGTGTATGTGCATAGTACAGAAGATCGAGGATGTGATACTAAAAGCTATGAATATCATTACACGGGCTACGTAACCCCCACGAAATATTTTTACAGCTCATTAGCAAGATTAATCTCCATCCAATTGTTCCGTTGCAATTCAATTTGTCGAGCAAGTAAACAAAGCTACTATCTATCACAGAGAGACCAACTTGGAGCTGAGAAGATGTTGTGAATGGCTGCTAGGCATAGACAAGATAAAGTGCCCAAGCTTAGGATCTCTTTTCGCCAGTTGGAGAGGAAGTGTAGTGAGCTACTCCTGGATGGTTTTGAGAGCAAGCCGACAGAGAGCGATTTGGGAGATCGAGATGGAATTCCTTCATCGTCATGCAACGAAAATGATGACGGAACGAATATCTGCAACGATATCAAACAGAGTGGAGTAGATTCACCCAAAAAAGGAGGGAGTCCTGGGTTATTCCAAATAAAGCGCACCGCATTGCAAGCCTCTCCACAGAAGGTCTCAGGTTCTCAGTCATCGGCCAGACGAAGAAGAGGCTCTGAGCAACCTGAAAGACATCAGCAACTCGTCAAGGAAGACGAAGGAGAGAGGTTTAGCGAGCCCACCAAGACAAGGTCAACAAGGTCAAACCGATGGGCTTATCCTGATGATGTCATGATGGCTGGAAGAACATCAGAAGATGCTGATCAAAAGTATGCAGCCAACAGTAGAACAGAGAGAGAGCAACGTGCTAGATTAAGAAGACATACAGATGATGGTCGAACAGCTGATCAAAGATTTTATCAAGCCCCCAGGGAAGAGAGGGGGGTTGGTGGACAGGGGAGAAGGAGCCAGTCAGAAGGATTGAGGTCATCATCTTCCTCAGCAGTAGCAGTCTCAGATAAGGACTCTGCCTTGCTGGCCGACTGGCAGAGGTATACTGATGGACGCATACAGAAGGCTCTCTCCAAGTTATACGATCAGCCCTCCAAGCTGACACAGATTCTTCACACTTGGTATGTTTACAGTACATGTACGTACCATGAAAGGTCACCAAATATTTTTGAAAGCTAGTGTATCTGGCTACATGCACATGTACATGTACATGCATGTAGCTTGTTGTGGTAAAGATATTTTGGGGGTGGGGGCTGCATGTACATGTACATGTAGTGTATGCAGGTGTGAGTTTCTATGGTTAATTAACTATGTACATGTATCTGTCGGGCTGTATTCAGCGACTATTTGGTTTGGTCCTTGCATATGTACCTGTATGATCAAACCTCTAAGAAAAAAACGATAAATTAATTGTGGATGTTTACTTTTTTCAGAAGTTGAAAATAGAATCTGGTGCAAGGAATTTTGTCGTTGAATAGCACTCCAGTGGCACTCCGCAGACTGAGCTGTAGCAGGGAGTGTACAGTGGAATGTCTGCTACTATTGTTTGCCATCAGAATTAGGGTTTGCCTTAATGATATTTTGTTGTTTGGACGAGTGTAGATAGTTTCTAATCTAATTAGCAGTAATTGTAAATATTGACCACAAAAATTGCTGAAATTGCAATCTTGATTGTAGCTGTTTATAGCCACACCTTCACCACGTGTACCACACCCATTTTGTTTTATGATTTAACTAAACTTACATGTATGTGAAAGTCCATTCATCTAGCCAAAATTTTGTGGTTGAAACTAGCAATTTGATAGGGTGCAGTGTGGATTTGTCTGTAGGTATTATGTACTATATTATTGTTCCAGATCAGAGTCTTATCAGCATTTTGGAATGCAGTATCACTGTAACCAGAACCCCTTTTCCCTTCCCACACATGCTCTGCATAGATAACATCAAGAGAAGGATATGCTATAATATTGTATAATATTGTATAATGCTGTTTAGCCAGATTTTTTTCCTCCTGTGTTAATTCGGTAATTATTTAGATTATGCAGCAACCTGCAAAATAAATTCCACAAAATCTATCTGCAATACAAAGATAGCTGGCCTTGGTGAAGTTTTTGGGCCTTATTATAATTATGAAGGAGTTTTGATAGTACCGTGATTGCTGATCGTATACCTGTCTGACTAGGCCTTTCGGTTAAAACGGTCCAGGAGTTCCCGAAGCTTACACACTCATGTAGCCATTTCCTAAAGATATTACTGACTAGTGCTCATCTCAAAAGCTGGTTGCAATGGAAACAATGGCAAAAATGGCCATTTACTCCAGGGGCTAATAGCCAAAGTGAAAGAAAATGGTTAATTTGGTTAGTGTGTAGGAACTCCTGAAACCTCCTCCGGTCCATGGCTATGAAAGTACTGTAGCAGTATTTTATTATCATATTCACAATAGATTCTACTTGTACTTCAACACTTGTTTTCGTACCACGTTCAGCTGGCGTTTTCACTCGCTATTGTGTTTGCATCTGCTTAGTCATATCCATAGCTTTGAAATGCTGGACTCATGATCAGTGGTCACTTTTTGTGTTGAGGTACATGTATGAGAGGCTTCATGATTATTTTCCATCCCCACAAATTGTGTGATGTGACTGACCTTTTAACCTTTGAGTGGGTGTGGTCCACACAGTCTTCCATGATTGTGTACACAATCTTGCATTTATCACTCATGACTTATGTAGTCTACAGCTAACTCTGAGCATGACCTCATGTGATCCAGGCTGTGCTAATTTGTCCTAACCTGCCTCCTGTGTCACTTTGACATCTTTGACATTGTGTGTGGTCAGACATTCCTTCCTTTCCATCTGTGAGGAGGTCTCAGTAGTCCAGTATGCATTTGTCCCTCATCAAACACTGCCTGGTTTTGCACTTTCAGTTGTGCTTTTTGTGTGTGTGCATGCATAGCATGGCATGAAGTGTGTGAGGACCAACCCCTTCGCTGAAAGATGTGGTCCTATTGAGCAATTAGAGAGCCTCAACTGTCAACCACGGAAGCTGTCCACTCTGATTTCTTGTGGTTTCGTGGACTCACTCAACATAAAAATGTTTATTTGCACTAGAATGGATTGAGTTTGTGCTCTTCCCTCTGGCTTCCCCGTCCCCTCCAAGTACTTATGTAGCTTCACTTTGTCCTACCTCCTTCCTCTTCCCTCCCCCTCCCTCCCTCCCTCCCTCCCTCCCTCTCCCCCCCCCCTCTCTCTGTCTCCCTCTCTCTACCACTCTCTCTTTCTCTCTCTCTCCCTCTCCCCCCCTCTCTCTGTCTCCCTCTCTCTACCACTCGCTCTCTTTCTCTCTCTCTCCCTCTCCCCCCCTCTCTCTCTCTCTCAGTTCAAGACTCCAGGAGACTGGGAAGAATCTGTTACTGAGTAGCCTTGAGGTTTCCACCCGCCAGGAAGTCAGCTCCAAGATGTGGAAGTGCGCTCACTACCCTGTCATTGAAGTACTCCGACGCCAAGCCACTGAGACAGGTCTGCCCCTACATGCGTACAGTTTCTAACTCAGTATTGCTAGTTTTGAATTATTGCATCTAGACTATTCCTGGGAAGCTACGTAGTGTTGTTGTGTATCTGTCTGTGTACATTCCACATACAGTACTATACAAAAACATTGTGTTCATGTATTACTAATATTCTGTTTGACATTCTATGGAAGTGTGGTGGATTGCTCTGGAGACTCGGGTATGATATTGCGCTAGTATGGTACACAGCATCATCCTTAGTGAGCCAGGCAGCTACCTGTAGCTGGTGTGTGTACGTGGGCCATACAGTGACAGTATCCTCTCTATTTTGTGTACACAGTCAGTGGAACCTCTCTATTGCGGAAACCTTCCTAATAACTCGGAGTTTCCTGATTAAAAGGAAGCACAGTCACATCCGACCACTTCAAGACAATGGGACAATGCATTGTGGCACAACTGAACTTTAGGCCCTCCCTCTACTGTACTTGTAAATTCAGCCTGCACGATGCATGTGAAAGTTGAGAGGTTCTACTGTAGTACGTGAGTGTATGGGAAAACAGAGAATTAATTGTGTTATTCACAACATGCATATATGTACATGTATCTAATAATAGCCATTTCTACCCTAGCCTGCTGCATGGATCATTCTGGAGAAGGTGCATCACGTGCATTGTAAATCAGAGCAACTTGGCTCTGCCAAACTGTACAAACTGCAGACAGCTGTTTTAGCCTTGACCACTAACATAACGTGGACATGGAGGAATCAGTGGTTGCTCTGTGTTTCGTTCATTAGTGCAGCGCCTTGTAGCACAGTGTTAGGATCAGTGCAGCGCCGTGTAGCACAGCACTGATAATGGAAGGACAGCAGCCAGGCTACATGTATCTGCCTTATAGTCAGCAAACCTGGCCTGGAGAGGGCAAGAGGTTGAGAGCCACTGCTTTCTGGGAATTCTCTCACTGTTTTATGTATACCTGTACCTTAATGAGTTTATGCTTGAGATTGGTTCATGACTGGTGTGGTGCTGGCTGCAAGCAAGCACTCACTCACAGTTCCCCTGGCCTGGGGTGTGTGAGTTGTCTGCCTAATGGTCACTGATAAGACACAGTGCTCAACTATAATTGCCCTTGTACTGTTTTTGTGTGAAGACTTGGCGTCTCTAAACTGTGGCTGCCTTCTCCACTTAGATGTGTGCACATACATGTATGTGTATACTAAGCATGTAACCACATTCTAATGCCATAGTTTGTGTACACTGGGGACCCCTCTAAAAGAGATTAGGTCACCATGCACCTTAATAGAGACTGCCCCAAGTAAAACACTGCTCTGAGAATGCTTTGAGGTGTCCCCACTGTTACCCA
Organism: Cliona cf. orientalis; assembly: GCA_963930775.1. Lineage (NCBI taxonomy): Eukaryota > Metazoa > Porifera > Demospongiae > Clionaida > Clionaidae > Cliona > Cliona cf. orientalis. Next base: position 2,988,880 of record OZ005704.1, read on the forward strand.
CTACATTGGGACCTCACTGTGCAATATGCTGGTCTATCTGTGAGCATGGCTCTGTACTTTCTTATAGTATTATTATATGGAGTGTATGAATGTTTGTTGAGCTTTCCGTGGCAGGAAGAAACTGCATATAGGACAGCCAGACATTTCGTTTCTTTCAGCTACAGAAACTTCAGCAAACTTTCTTAAAACTTCAACGCAGTCGTGAGCCTATATTATTATAAGTTTCTACTGGCTTTTCTAGGGTGTGCATGGCTACATTTTATATTCCCCGTTATGCTATATTGCTTGACAGTACTACTACATATTCTATAGAGGAATCTGCTCAGAAAGATCAATTGGAGTCATTCCTAAAGAGCTGCACGGCCTTCTATCTGTCCCTGGTGGAGAGTATCGAGGAGAAGTGTGGGTTCCAGGTGGCCACAGTGCTGGCTGGCAAGGCAAACTTCAACTCCAAGACTCACTTAAGAACTGTAAGTTCTTCAATTTTTGTCAAATTTGGGAACTGTTAGTGTGTCTGTGTCATGGCCACCCAGTTTCAATTCTTTTGAATTGTATACCTGCTGCCCTTTCCCCAGTTTCAGTGAATGGTGCAGCTGGTAGCTATCTGGGTAAGGCAGGTAGGGGAAAAACACTGCCCAGTTTAGGTAGTGGCAAGATGTAGCCATGTTCAGTGGCCACTCTCCATGCTTGTTGGGAAGGGTAGAGGGTGTAGGCAGGGTAACTCAACCTTGAGAATACTCCTGTGTGGCTAGTGATACTGGAATGGAGTGTGGCCAATATTGCACACTCTATGTATACAAGGAAATCCAGAGGCAATTTTCTATTGTGTGATTGTCCATGTACCTTAAGTTAGGGGGCTAGTTGTTGTGATTTAATTAGGTATCCTCCTCATTTTGGGGTATTTCTATAGTACATAATATAATATTTATTATTTATTATTATCTTCCTTAGTGTCTTAAGTTTATATCATGTTTGTGATCATGTTCTGGCTGTTTATATGATAATGGTTCTGTGTGGGGAATCAGCATATGTTGCTATGTTTGAAGTTCATTCAAGCACTATCTTAGCTAGTCTTCACCTTCTATCCATCCAGGCTACTAGCTAATGGCAGTGCATAGTGGTTAGAAGCTTGTTTATAAGCTTGATGTGGTGGTGGGGTCTCCTTGACAATCCAAAAACCTGAATTAGCTCATTTTTTTGAACATGTATCTCTCCATTTTCCATGAAAAACACCCAATGTTTTATGCATACAGTACAGCCAATTTCCTCTCCACATCCTCCTCCTAGTAGTGCTGTACTGTTGTCCCTGGCAACCCTATCTCAAGGCAGCTAGAATTCCTAGTCCCACCACTGCCAGCCTAATGGGTTTGAAGTTGGGTTGATGCCTATCCTTGGGCATGCCTTTGAGTGGGGCAGTATGCATGTATAACATGTTCCATTTGTGTTTTCTGGCTCTGGCTTGGTTATCAAGAATACCTTCATCTATGCTACCTATCTGCCGGTACTATTTAGTGTGTGCAAAGTCAGCTTTATCTATGTAAACTTTGGTTTGATTTCCTGAAAAGCACCCATTACCAACCACACCATGGTTTTCTCTGGGACTTCACTGCAGGTAATGATGGCACTGTCAGTCTGTGAGTATTTCTACATCTACCTAGGAGATTTGACCCGCTATTATCAGCAGTACATCCAGGACAAACCTGATTGGTCAAAACCTAGAAGGTATGTTCAAACAGATAAATACATGTACATGTGCTGTATATGCAAGGCTGAGGACTAGAATTTCTAAGTTCACTGTACTACTACAACACTTGAACATGTCTGATTTCCCTCTCCTAAAGAACCAGCGGTCAATAAATTCTGCTGTTTTTAGCAGAGTAATTTCCCTGCCCAAGGAGTGTAGACAGATTGACAAGATTGATTGTATCACTCCTCCCCTTGCGCATGCGCTGCATGAGGCTGCTGCATGAGGTGGGCGGGCGGGAACAGGTGGGTGGGGTGGGATGGTGGTAAAAACGTGGTCACTCACAGCTAAGGATCATTCTTCATAATAAAACAGGTCTCTGCATAACTAACTATAATGCGAGCACTGCCGAATGCAGCAGTTTTTGCCTCAACTATTGTCTCTGTTAGACACAAGTCTGCTGTTCTGACAATATCCTCCATGGCAGCTGTCCTCCAGCTGCCAGTGCCACGGTCAAGAAGCTTGTGGCACTTGGTGATTGCATAGATCTATACATGTGGAGCAGTGTTTTTCTTTTGAGACCAAATTGTTGTTGATACACCTCTGGAGTTAAGGGAGAAGCACTTTAGCCTCTCTTCTTCCCAACATGGTAAAAATATGGAAAATAGCCATCCTGGGGACCATTATTGGCTTACACCTCTCTCTCTAGGGATGGGAGGCTTGAAGGCTTGGATACTGTGTAATCTCTCTCTCTCTCTCTCTCTCTCTCTCTCTCTCTCTCTCTCTCTCTCTCTCTCTCTTTCTTATGGACGCCTGCCCCTGGGTTTGGTGGGGGCCAGGGTTGGGGACAGGGGGAGGATCCCCCCACCCCATATAGAGTATGCAACTTAAAGGTTATCCTGATGGAGGTATCCATAAACTGGATTTAGTTTCGCACGATATTTTCTTGTCTGCTACTACATTTAATCCCAGAATGGTATTAATTAGATATTTCTTTATAATTAGTGTAAACATTGTAACTGATCCCAAAGCTGATCCCTTGATGTCCGATTTTTGTTACACTGCCTGTACCTATACAGTTGATCATAGCCATTCTCTGGCGTGCTCAAGGAATAGTGTGCTCAACAGTGAAGTTGGTGCCTCATTCATGAACGGTATAATATGGAATTTCATCTACGTCACTTAAATCTTAAACTAGCTCGGCTATGGAGTGGCAGTTACACTAGTGCTAGTAAATGAAATGACCTATTGCCTCATTATAACAGATCTAGAGATACTATACTAGACGGATAGAACTACAAAATTTGAACGTTTGAATTTTGGCGTCAACCTTGACCTCATAACATGCGGTGACTACTAGTAGCTTCACTGTCTTTGAAACAACCTACCCCAGAGACTTGTCAGCACCAGTCCTTGACAACCTATAGATGCAACAGAAGCTAAAAACGCTGAGATAGATCATCATTCCTGTGCAACAGGCCATCTAAGACATACCAAAAATTCTGTAGGATTTTTGCGTGGACATATCATATTGGTGCATATTGGGGGGGAGGGAGGGGTTAGCATTTGCTGGATACATGTACATGTAGGCATCACTAATTAAACACTAATATGAGTTTGCTTATTCAATTATTATTGTCATGTTCTTCACTTCTTCACTTAGCAATAATATTGGAAGTACTGGAAAGTTTAGGTGGTCAAGCTGGTAGTATTTGTTAATGGGAATTGTAGTATGTGATGCTGATGTTGCATGGTGTGCTCACTTTGAATAACAGTGTATTATTGTTTTTTCTTCACTTTCTCTCTCTCTCTCTTTCTTCCTCCCTCCTTCTTCCTGTGTACACATCCATTCATTCATTCATTCACTTCCCCCCCCCCCCCCCCCCCCCCCCCCCCCCCCCCCCAGCTACTACCTAAAGGCTCAGAGCTTGGCTCCTAAAGATGGCAAACCTTACAACCAACTGGCTGTGGTTGCACTGAATGCAGTAAGTCCTGATCTCAGTGTGTACCTGAGCAACTTTCTCACTCTCCCCCCCCCCTCCCTTGATTCCTGCCACAGTATAATTATACTTGCAAGTTAACTGTCCCCTACCTCCCTCCACACCTTCATTCTAGCCTCAGTTCAATTGACAACTGTTAGGTTCAGTCACCTTTCTTAATAAAAAATATTGTCCCAGCAATTGTACAAGTATATCTCTTCTCTGGCTTCTCCCTGCACTAATCTCCTCTTGGAATAGTACATTGTATATAGTTTAGCTACACCCTAGGGGGGATTAAAATCAGGTACATGTATGTTCCAGTACTTGAGTACTAATAAGTCTATTTTTTATAAATTTTATGGAAGAGAATTAAACTCGGGGTGGGAAATCCCTGTGCTCCCTGCCCTCTAAGCAAACCCCCTGCACTGCCCCTCCTCTCTTTGCTGTGGTACTATATTCTGGGAGGCTAGGGTGGGCCGGGTGGGGGTGGGGAGAGAAGAGACGCCTGATCTTCAATGCTCCTTAGTATGGGGCGGATATTTCAGTGTTGATATCGATATGGTTGCTGGCCCATGCTGGTCAATCATGAGGCACATTAGGCTCATGATCAGCAAGGCTCTTTGATGTTTACAGCTGAGTGAGCTAGCCCTTTATTTAGTTAGCCCCAGTAATTTTTATCGCCTTACTGTGGTTTAATTCATCTTGTATTTATCAAACTACTAATTATATTACAGTGGACCTGTGCTCAGTGATTCTAAGATCTTGTTGTAATCATATTAGATGGTGAATAATATTATATAATATTGTGTTACAGTCAGGTACAATGATATGGTTGTCTGTCTGTTGGGATAGCCCCAACCCACTAGCTGCTTGCACTGTACAGTTCATCTATAAGGTCATCTGGTCAAGTGAACCTCAGTGCCCTGGTTCCTCAATAAAGCTGGAACCTTTTGGTGGTCATTAGCACCTATGCTCAAATTTAAAGTGACAATAATAATGATACTGCACTGTCTCCTTTGTTCTGGTTTAGCTGGCCTCCATGCACAATCATCCTGTGAACTATTAGCAAGAGGATAATATAATATCCTTAGCCCCCACTTACATGTACATGTACACAAGCTGTAAATTATACATCCTAGGAACCATAATTATTATGGCTGGAAACATTGGCGGGAATTAAATTTGGCAATTGGTTCCAAATTAAAATTTTGCGTTGTACGGGATTGCCATAATATGTTTATATGTGAGTAAGAAATATGCAGATTACCAAACTGCCAAATTTATTTTCCCGCCTAATTTGACGGCTATCGCATATCAAGTATTATGAGTGTACCCTAGCTCTGATATGCATTTGAGACTAATTTGAGAGTTAACACTGGCTTAAACTCCTCGTTTGTTTGCTGATTAAGCACATTGCTACAATCATGTGTCACGCTTGCTATCTGTGTATTATATTATTCCTTATACCTCCCTTGGATGTATGGTGGATATATAGATGATCCTTGGTTTGTGCACCCTTGTTGCTGCTCAGTGCATACAGTGTGTGTTAGCTTTGACTTGTCATGCAGAGTGGTCATTGTGAGCAAACTCTAGCTCTGATGTGTGCTTGTGATGGCTATAGAGTTGAGCTCCTGTGTTTGTGCACGCTTAGCCTGTTTGTTGCTGTTGGACACACATGTACATGTGCATGTACATGCGTACATGTGTGGTGTACTTTGTGTGGGTTTGCTTAATTGTCTAAGAGAGTGTAGTTAGTCACTGTTGATGTCCTCCCAGTCATAGCACATTCTATAGTTGGTCCCTGGCCTGGCCTGTCCTTTGTAGCTGAAGGGGTCTTCCTCACCTACATCTACTTCTCTCTGTACTGGTTGTTGTGGCTACTCAAAGCTCTCTGTGCAATTAGTACTGCCTGGTCCACCCCCCCCTCTCTCTCTCTTGATCTCCCTACCTCCTACATGCACATAATTTCCTGCACTAGCAATGACAGTGTATCATTCTAAGAATCAGCAGAACTCTATAGGCCTGTGTAGGTGTAGTTCCCTCTTCCCTCGGGAGTCATGATATTTTAACAGTTCTTCCTTGCTGTACCCTGCTGTGATGTGTGTCTATTCACTGGTACACTGGTGTGTTGCAATGGAGGAGGGATGAGTGGAAGCTTTAGGAGACAGTTGTACCTTTTTTTGTTATAGTTGAGTAGGAAATGTCAGTGCCTGCATGTGTGGGATACTAGGTATACATACACATGTGTACCTCCCACTTCTCTCCTGACTATCTGTGCTCTCCTTACCAAATCTTTATTATTTTTTCCCCCCAGCATCGTCGATTGGATGCGTGCTACTACTACATGCGTAGTTTGAAGGCAAAGGTACCCTTCCAGTCAGCCATGGATAGGCTAGTGGGGCTCTTTGAAGATGCCTCAAGAAAAGTAAGTATTGTATCATGCAGTATTTCTCAATAAAAAGAACTTTCTTTGCACTGACCGGGAATCGAACCCGGGCCTCCCGCGTGGCAGGCGAGAATTCTACCACTGAACCATCAGTGCTGACACATCCATGTAGGGTGTGTAATCAGTGGGCATGGTGTTGATCAGAATCACAACATTTTGAGGCACATATAATAATTAAGTGGTGGAACTGATTCCACTTGGATTGGGAACATGCATCATGCATGCATATTGTAAACGGAGTAATTATAATGGCAGGTATTGGAAGGGGAATCTTACGATGTGTAGTTGGTCCAGAAAGTCTCAAGCCACCACGAAAGATGGTTAATTCATGCCTCTATGATCTCTGTAGGCCAAACGTGTGGAAGAGGAGGAGCAGAAGATGAAGAAGAAAGCCGAAAGGGATGCTGCCAGGAGGAAAAAGAAGGCGGAGAGATTGAAGAACAGGCGGCTAAAGCAGCAAGACAAATCAAAAAGTCCCTTTGTTCAGCAGTTTTCATCCGGCAGAAAGGAGGTGTGGATCATGCCCGGAACTGAGGTACCACAGCAGAGTGACCAAGGTGGGTGTGGTCAAGTGGGTGTGGCTAACAAGGAGCCAGCTACCGCTGTTGATGACTACTACACCTCATTCTCTCACTCTGAGGTTTGTTGAATTATTATAATGAGACCCTTCATCCGTGTTTACAATGTCAAGTAATAATCATTTTTCTTGTAGGTTTTGAAGAAGCTAGTAAGTGCATTTCTTGTTACACACGGCAAGCTCTTTACCAAAATAGGGTAAGCTGACCTGTGTATAGCATTACAGCTGTTTATGACTCTGCCCTGCATATTTGGTATAAGTATGCCTTAACCGTTTTGGGATGGGCTAGCTGCTAGACATCCTTGCCTCTAATGAAATCTGGCTAAGAGCATAAAACAATAAATAATTGTTAATTTTGTCTTATACATGTGTACATACTAGTAATTTGTATGCAATACCAGTATGGGTTTGTGGTCATCCCCAAGAGGTTGAGCACCCTCTTGGACTACTGATGAAAGAAAGTGTCCTCCTTTCAAGAGTGTAGTGTTTTCAATAATATGCATTATGTAAGCCAGTTGATGGTCTTCGATTAGTAGTTGTGTCAGTCTAGCTTAGCAAAATCTGGGACCATGATCTTGTTTGTGTCTTTAAACCATTAACTTAAAAAGAGGTATGATTAGAGTGAGCTGTAGTCCTGAATAATTTTCCTGTGCAGCATTGAGTTGTTTGAAGGTTCTCGTGATCGCCTCCTTGAGCTCTGGCTGATCTACTGGACCAGGCAGAATGAGCTGACGACAGGTGACACCACACGGCTTCTCAAGATGGCCACCATCAACATATTCTCCATACACAATGCACAGGAAATGCATACTGGTACGTATACATGTATGTACAATGTATGTGATTGTTTTTATTTTCAACATGTATGTACATGTACATGTACATGCATGTGATTATTAATTGTGATAATGTACATGTACAGTGTACGTGTACCATATACGTCCATGTGTATTGAAAGTATACTGGTCTATGAGTATTGTATACACACTTGATGTGTGCTATACTATGCACGTAAATGATAGCAAATCACTATAATTATTATGATGCTTCTCTCTTTCCCTCCCTCTCTCTTGTCTTCCAGATGAGGGTTCTTCCCGCTACTACATTGGCCTGGCGTTCTCCCTGGCCCTCCAACTCAACATCACTCTGCTGGGTGCATGCACCCAGATCACTGAGCTGGTACCAGCCCCAGCTCCAGGGATAGCCATGCAGCCACAGTGTAAGAGTCATGAAGAGAGCTCTTCAATTGATCACTTAAGCCCACAGCAACAGGACGATGACAAAAAAGAAGAGTCAGAACTTGAACTGTCCCCATTACCCCAGGGGCAACCCTCCACTGTTCTCCCTGGGGAGAGGCCTGGTTCCCCCCACGCCTGCTGGTCCCCCCATGAGTGGGAAAGTAGCCTTTTAGCTGATGCCTCAGTTGAACTGCTCTGTGCTTTGGATCTTCTATCCATCATTCTCCCCAGTGTGAGGGTATGGCTGCAGTGGATGAAGACACAGAAGGACCTGTGGATGTCCTTTTCTTTCAAAAACATTGAAACTTCTCTAATGTGAGTTTTATATATCGCTAATGGTGTGTATATACATGTGTATATTATAGTATGTGTATTGAAATTTGGGGGTTCATCTGATGTTCTGTGTACTTAAACACTGTACTGTACATGTGTACACACAGGCACAAGTTTTTGACATCCAGTTTTGCTTTCATAAACAAGGCTATGGATCTTTTCCCTACAGCTGCCTCCCACCAAGCTCATCGAATAGGTATAATGTACATATTATGATCTAAATTATGTACATGTACATGTAATGCAGTAGTATACGTGTATAATGCAAACATGTACATGTAAATATTTGTTGGCTGTCGCAAGGTTTTTTTATAGGCAAATTACCAGTTACCAGAGGGGTATGGGTGATCATAGTGTATGTGTATAGACGTACATGTATGTAGGCCAATGATGAATCGTAAGCCAGCACATAATTCATAAGATTTGGTTTTGAGTCCATTCGATCTTACATCTCTGGACCCCAATGTCTTGAATTCGAATCAGTGTTCCATGCATTATTTTGAGCGTTTATGTATAATATTATGTGCATGTACATGTATGTGTATCACTGTGTCTAAGACTCTTAGTCACTATGTTGGAAATCTGTGATGATACGTACATGTACATGTATGTGATGAATGTGAATCTTTGAAACCTTCCTTGCCCGTTCTCCCCCTGCTAGATGGAGTTGGTGTTGGCCTGTGGGAGGAGCGGGTGATGGCTGGCTTCATGCCTCTCAAGGCTGAGCTCTCTCTCAGGGACACATTCTCCATACCAGACCTCTCCAAGCTCTCCACTCAGGTTAGTGACGTCACCTCCAGTTTGATTTTTATAAAATTAATGTGGGTATAACTAGCAATTATTCTTCCAAGTGTATATCATCCATGAAGAGGGCCTGTATACTCTTCTACATGGTGTAGTGTTGATTCAACGCTCTCTATGCACTTACATTGTAGACTATTTATTAATATGGTATTCTGAGAGACTGAGTAGTACAGTAAATCATGCATATTCACATGATATTGTATGCTTCATTGCAGTATTGCGTCAATTTTACATATTTTGCAGCAACTTCGGGAGCAGTGTGTGTTGAGGATACTGGAAATGGCCAGACTCTACAAAGATCTTTGTGACTTTGTAAATACAATTCCCAACGTCAACTTCACCACCAAGTGTGACCCCACTACAATGAGCTTCTCACTGGTTGAGAAAGATACGACAAATACCCCTCCCGAGATGAACACAACTGCTTCCCCATTAACCAAAGTGGCTACTAGTTGTGATGGTGAAACGGTAGAAGACTCGAATGGTCACCACGCTGATGGCGACACTGAAGCAAACTTGAACAACAGTGAAGAACAAAAGGAAGACACTGGAGATTTGGATGGAGTTAGCAGTGGGGGAGAGGACATGGAGGGGGGCTATGAGAGTGACACCAGTGGTAGCAGCAGTAGCAGTAGCAGTGGGGAGGATGTGGTGGTGGAGGGATATGGAGACTCAGGGGAAGAAGAGGTGGAGGAGGAGAGGTTGACTGAGGAGGAGGGGGAGGAGGAGGCACTGGTCACGGCAAGCATACAACAACTCAAGGTCAGTAGCAATAGTTGTGCAGACTCATATGAATTACATGTAAGTATGGCAACCCTTAAGTTGGATTCAGCTAATGTTGACAATCTCATATTATAGTACATGTATGATCACTTATGTGGATGCTAGGTAGCCTTGTCCCCAGGCTCTCCTCAAGTTCTATGCATGCAACATTGAGAACTTGAGGGGAGCCTGGGGACGAGGCTAGATCCTAGGATGTACATGTACGTAGAGGGTGAGACTAGGGAATTCGAATCTTCCCAAATGTATACTAATCCACATACATGTACATTTACAGCAGCATAATATTATGTAAAAGTTTGCCTAAAAGCTAATAAGCTAGCCCACCAACGACCTTTACCGATTGACGACCTATACCAACTATTGACTTATAGGAACAACGTGAAGCACTTGCTAGGCAGGTGGAAGCACACAAGAAGGCTGCTGAAACAGCAGAGGTACATATATGTACACAGTGACCAATTTGCTAGAAATAAGACTACTGTTAATCGTTCTGTAGAGTGTTTTGAGTGAGGCTGCTAGCAGGGAGAGGTACGAGGTTCATATTGCTCCCAAGTACCTCATACCAGATACCAACTGCTACGTGGACCTGCTCCCCTCCATCAAGAGACTGGTCGACTCCACCCACTTCACTATAGCAGTCCCACTGACAGGTATGTACATGCATGCTCTGTTCTCATAGTACTTTAACCTTGCATTTGAATCCAGAATGCTTTTACTAGTAGCCGTGTATTGTGCTTAATAGTGAAGCCTTGGCCAGATGTGAATGGCCAAATTGATGCATGTGGTAAAGGGTCGTTAATAGCGGCGATCACACCTTATCGTAGCACATGCTATCTATGATATTGCCACATGTGGGATATGGCATCAATGCAAGTGATCTCGTGGGTTCAAAAAGCCAATTAACTGGTTGACACTTATACATGTACTTCAGTCCTTGCAGAATTGGAAGGTCTCAGTAAGGGATCTCTAGAGCCATCACTGAAAAAGAATGCTTCGAGAACAACATCTGGAGCTAAGTAAGATACAATGTCATGCAAAAGGTTTATCATACTCCTTTAATTTTAATCACCCAATACCTTCTACCCATAATACATGTACACATGGACGTGTGCTTGTATCTGTGTCTACAGAGCTGCTATTGAGTACATCAAGAATGCATTTAGCAGCAAAAGTGCTCATACCAAAGCTCTGACAACTCAGGGGAGCTTAATGTCATCAATATCCTTCAGGGCAGAAGTCACTGGAAAGGTACATACCACATACCATGCGCACGTGCC